>CM032890.1:32705215-33115215 GCA_019176425.1 Megalops atlanticus
ACACACAGAGCACCCATCCGGAGAGGTGCATTCTGGGATAGGCCTTTAATCTGAGGTGACAGCAGTGGAGGGGGAGAGTGCAGATTGGCCGGTCTGAAGAAGGTCAGTCTGCTGTCTGCGCAGGACACTGGATGGACCACTGGAACACTGACCGTCACCCCTGAGGACTGAGAGGAAGCAGCAGAACACAAACAAAGGCCTGCTTAGACTCCCAGCTGAATGCTGCCAAAGTCTCATTGACATTGAGGAAGTTGAAAAACCTTGGTTAGTTAGTAAGGTTTAATGCCCAAGAGCACCGGTGGTTAGAAACCAGCCATTTGGCTGGGAGAACAGCTATTGTGTCATACATTGTGTGGCTTCAATGATATGATGTCCTGGGTGTTATGGATTGGTATGCAAAGAGTAGTAAGTACTTAGTAAATTAGTCAGTAAATTCACAATGCATTGTACCAACTATGTTCTGATTGTGGCTACTGATGCAGTTGTTGTTATTCATCCAGATTTCCTAAAGTTTACTTCCAAACACCATAGAGGGGGGAATTCAAATCGGATTCATTCTGCATTTTAAGCCTTTATAAATGAGTGGACCAAAGTGCACTGTCCCCCTAAATAACACACAATGTGGCTTGTCTCCAGGGCCAGCTTTAGGGTTCTCCTTTAGGGAGGGAGCCTGTGATGCTCTCATTGATCATTTACCGTGCTGTTTAAGATACTCATGCTTTGTTTTTTTTTGTTACACGTGAGAGTGAAGCCTGTATCACACAGTGCCCCCTTTTGATCTCATTTTCAGTTATGATTATGATTATGATTGCTTTACATTGTCATTCGATACGGCAGAGACACAAAAAATAGCCTCCTCTGCGTAACCTGTGAGAGGGGCCCCCACCCGAAATCTCACTCAGCGCCCCCGATAATCCCGCTGGCCTCCTGAGCAAAAGCAGAGGGTGTATCACAGAGGTCCACATCCCCTCTAATGTGCGTGGGAGTCACAGCGGAGTCTGGGGGGGGTTGTTTCAGCTGTGCGCTCAGAGTTACAGGAGCAATCTGCTGTCCCGGCCCATGGAGGGAGGGGTGGGGTGGGAGCGGGGGCTTCCAGCGGGAGGGGGGGGGCCTGCGCTCTGGGAGCCAGCCTTGTTCAATGGAAAAAAACAATTAGGAGCGGAATGAGGGGGAATCATCAGGGGAAATTGCTGATGAAGACTTTATTGATTAGAGCAGCTCCACTGATCCGGCGCTGAGTAGAGCAATTATACCATTATTACAGGAGCCGGCTGCAGCGAGCCCAGCACTGACGCAAAGCCAACGCCAGAACTTTCACACATGCGTGCGGCCTCAAACCAAACGCCGGGACGATTATCACCGCCGTGAATTCAACACGTTCATTTGACTGATGTACTTTCCTTATTTTTAATTTCAGGCAGTGAAACATAGGTTCGCATTGAGCCTGCGTCAATAGATCTGACAAATCGAAAACGCATTTCCAGGGATATAGAGAAATGGCCAATACTGAGTTTTGACCTTACAGAGAGATGTTTCTGGCCTGCAGATCCTCATGCTGTGGCAGTGAGTCTTCAGACAGTTGGGCAGGATGACAGTAAAGTATGGCTGCATATTCTGTGTGATACTAAACCCGCATTGGGAGCTCCAGAACCCCTCCCCTCACCCCCCAACGACTCCTGTTCCCCAGGGCGGCTGCATGTTTGTACATCATCATGTAGACTCCAGCCATCAGCCTCAGTGTGTCGGTCACCGAGGCGACACAGCTGGACACAAACAGCTGGACGTGGCCTGTGTCGGCGCTTTCACATTTCCATCCACTAAATGTCTCTGTTCTGCCTGGGTCTAACAGACAGCCTGTACCTCTGCCTGATACCTCTGCCCTCCCGGGACAGGGGACAGACCGGGACGAGGTGGGGTGTCAGCGGGGAGCAGCTGGGTTAGGGGGTCTTCATCAGGCTCGTCTTAATTTTCATGAATAGTTTACCTTTCCATGTCTGCCTCCTTCACTCGGCAGTGACCCTCTGACCTTTGCAGGAACAGCCATTAACCCTTCCTGTGTGTTTACAGCATAATTCTGGCACAGGAAAAAGACTGGTGGGAAATTACACAGCCAGTTCTCCCCCTGAACAAACTAAAATGAAAGGTTTCTTCTATAATCGATGAGGGGCTGTTGTTTTTGGAACAGATTCTTGCATTAAAAAGGTTCAGCACACTGGACGCTGTGTCTTCCATGAAAGACGGAAGGGTGCCACTTCTCACAGCAAAGATAAGACAGGGGCTACAGTGGAATACTATGAATATCGTAATACTTAATAATATATGAGTCATGTACAGAGACACATTCTATTGTTAGCAATGACACATGGAATTCCCAGTGAATTCCCATTAGCTACCATCTACCAGGCGCGTTTTTAACTGCAAGTAAAAAAACTGAAAGTTAGTTTTATGACCTTAAATGTTGTAAAAAAAACATACATATATATATGTCATACAACTATTTAGCTGGATTGCGCTTTGGCAGAAAGCCCAAAACACCTTTTCAAATAGCAAACAGCATCAGCAGTGATGATCAGATATGTTCAGATGTCTGTGTTTCTGGGACGTAGCATGTGGCTCAGTAGGCGGGTTTCCATTGCAGTTTTGTGTAAAATAGAAGCAATTTTCTAAAAAAGTCGCCAAAACACAGTTTGCGAATGGTCTGTGTTTCCATTGATGTTGTACGGTTAAAGCTGGGTTTTCTCCTCTCGCTATAGTCATTCCAGTTAAACATGGCGACGGATCTCCAAGACCTGATAAGTGTTGGCACGGTGATTTTGATTGCATCTACCGCATGTCATGTGACTTAAATGTTAAAAATTGTGTTTCCATTTCAATTTTGCGAAATGTTGCTTTGTCGAATCGTCTGAAAAACCACCTCATGCGAACGAACTTTTTTGCGATATTTGAGAGTTTTTTTGAAATTCACGTGTTTCCATTACTCGTTTTTTAGTTCGCAATTTCAAATTGTGCATTAATGGAAACCCGCCTAGTGTAACTCCTGCCCTCCCGGGTGTTTTCAGCCAAATGCAGACACATCCTGAAATTTATGCTGATCTCTTCACTTTCTGTGTCTGTGTGTGTGTGAACACCAGGCCCGAGCAACTCAGAAGGGTCACAGCGGAAGCAGCCGTAATGAAAGTCTGACAGGGCTGGTGTCACAGAGCTGGACCTCCACATCCATCCGCTGTCAGGACATGAATTTTTTACTGCACGCTTCAGTAAACACCATCTCCAACGGTGTAAGTGCAGGAATGAATGAGTGAATCAATCAGTCACCTTTACTACAGAGCACTTAAAGGGGGCAAAATATGAAGGACAGCTTGGAGGCTGGAGAAAGCGGGGTGCCATCGTCCGGAGTCTCCGTCTGCCTCTGTGTGAGGAAGTCAGTATAATGAACGATTAGGGAGTAAACATGAAAGTACTATAATCCTTATGGTCAAATCACTGGACTCTAAGTAGTATAGTCAATAAATCAGACTCCCAAAGTGTGTCACTGTCTGTGGAACAGACAGGGGGCTTGCCTCCTGAGGGCTGTCCTTGCTCCCCCGGTGCTGGACTGTACCACTGGACAGCTGTAGGTGAGGGTGGAGGCCGTCAGTCCTGATGACAGGAGGTCAATCCCCTATCCCCCAATGCTTGGCCACAAACCTCCTGCCGCATTCAATCAAAACTTTGACCTGGGTGCCAAGAACAAACAAGGAACATAGCACCACTTGTAGGGCACCCTCTGAGAACTAAGAACCCTCTGACAGGTAAATTTGCTCAGGAATGAATGTGCCTGTAGGTCACGGGATGGATCTAATCCCCCTCAAGGTCAGGAATGTGGGAGTGGAGCAGATAAGGCCTGCCAGCACATTCATGCGGGAATGTGGGAGGGCAAGAGAGAGGGATAGAGGGAGAGAGAGAGGGGGAGAGAGAGAGGGAGAGAGAGAGGAGAGAGAGGGAGAGAGAGAGAGAGAGAGAGAGAGAGAGAGAGAGAGAGGAGAGAGAGAGAGAGAGAGAGAGAGAGAGAGAGAGAGAGAGAGAGAGAGAGAGAGAGGGAGAGAGAGAGAGAGAGAGAGAGAAGAGAGAGAGAGAGAGGAGAGAGAGAGAGAGAGAGAGAGAGGGAGAGAGAGACATAACTCAGCTGCAGGCCGTCCTATCATGAAAAGTGTGGCACTGAATGAATCACTAATAAACCCAGAAAAGTGTTTGCTTTGACATTTAACCAGACCTTTTCAATCATCCTTATAAAGGCCATTCACTTGCAGTAGCCTGGATGTATCCAACTCAGAATGTCATTTAACTATTACTCATCCAACTGCTGCAGACTTTAAGATATGCCTGTAGCTCCTACACCTGTGTAAATGTCAAAGAAAAATAATACAGTGAACTGCTCATAATTTGACAAATATTCCAGGTGTACTTTAAGAAAAAGTAGAGCAGGTAGAGAGTAGAGAGAAAGTAGAGAGATCGATCTATCGTTGAAAAAACACATCTGAAAGACATGACTCCTTTCATGTAGTATTTTGCTGTCAGACATTCTGATAGATCTCATAAGCCACATCATATTAACCACTTCAGTTAGGACTGGGATATCATGTTTCCATGTTCATATAAAGCAAGGACACCAAACTGAATGGACAAAAGGAAGCAACACTCAATGGAAAGTCTGAAAGAACTAAACATGTTTAAAATCCAGATGAAGATGAATGGTGCTCTGTTTTCACATCAAGCATTTTCAGGCCACAACACCTCTCTCTCTCTCTCTCTCTGTCTTTCTCTCTCTCTCTGTCTGTCTCTCTCTCTCTCTATCCACAAAAATGATGATTAATTCTGTCCCCAGTATTTATATTACCTAATTGTAATTAGTAGGAATTATCAGTTACGGTTAGTGGTTAATTGCCCTTCATAAAGACAGCTCTCCTCGTTTAAATGGGTCCATTTGAATAATGGAGCTAATAGCTCTGGTCTTTACGTTACAGATACATCTTCATTGTTTGGAGCTTTGAGCGCGCTCGTCACTCCTCGTTTAATTGGCCGGTTGAGTGAGGGGGTGCAGGTGGCATCAGGGGAGCAATCATGGCTAATGAATTATGATGTGACCTTCGCAGAACAACGAGCAATCAACGGTACCACTGAGTGACAGTACGTCACATCTGCCAGGGCAAACGCGAGACCGCTACACCGCTGAAAATCGCCAAAGTTTGCTCTGCGGCTTTGCATGTACACCTTCCAGTGTAAATGCAAAGCCCCTTATTACCCTCATGAGTGACTGTTTCCACTGTAGCCACTGTGGAAAGCCAGTCATTTTCATTACGCCAAACAGGTGTTCAGATGATTTTCCTGTTTATTTACTTTTACGAGTTACTGGAAAAGTATTTACTGCTGATATGCTGTAGATATTTACTGCCATTTTGAGTATATATATATCATTTATACGTTCTTGCATGCTCTAGAGTGTGATTAAGCCACATTTTGATGCCACAAAATCATACGAAGTAGCCTGCAGGTGATCATGCAGACTGCGGAATTAGATGTAAAAATGACATCAAGAAGAATCAAGTTAAATTTGACAGTAAAAGACAGGCTGTCTGTTCCACTCCCCCGTTTCAGCCAGTAACGCCAGCTCTGTATTGAAGTCCAGCATCTCTGCTTAAGTCAACTGATGTCTGAATGAATCGGCCGTGTCTGTTGTGGGTGTGCTCTCCCGCCTGCCTGGAAGCGCCTGCCGGAGAGCTTTAGCACCTGCAGGCTTCCAGGCAGACAGGGGCCAATACAAATCCAGCCCCTGCTGCTCACTCTGTCAGCAGCACTTACAGGGAGAGTGGACAGTATCCATAGCGACCGCAGCCATGCGCCGGCTCCTCTCAGAGAGGGACCCTGTCCGCCCTCAGCTTACAGAAGCAGGCAGACCAGCGCTGGTGGCGAGCGGTTTGAACTGACCTTTACCTCCCTGCGCGGGACGGCACTGTGACTGACAGTGTCCCTCAGCGTAATTACCCCGCGTCCGATGAGCCGGCCCCTTACAAATCATCCCCAACTTCACACATCTGCTCGCTGTCGGCGGCTGCCAGACGCGCTCACCCGCGCATAATGGAAAACTCTCATTACCGCCGCCGTGCAGGTATGGCCGGCGGGACGATCGCCGCGCAGCGCCACTGACCTTGCAGAGGCCTGAAACCACCGACCGTGCCGAAACACTGCAACGGGGCGACGCCGGGGAGACCCTACCAAACCCAGCCGGGCACGGCTGCACCAGAACAGGCAGTCCCGGATCTGCGGGGGTTGGGCAAACTGAAATCAGCAAACTCACTTTCACATCGTAGAATTACATTCATATCATTTATCGCTTTGCAGAAGCCCTAATCCAGGATCACGTGCGATGCTAAGAGTTTTACATCACATGCCTTCTGTCACCCAGTTTCACTGCTGGGGGTTTTGTGGGGCAGTTTAGGTTCAGCTGTTCTGTCCCGCCTGCTACAGAGTTAGCGCTGCTGCAAATTTCAAACTGACATTGATCTTCCAAACTGAGATCTGTGGGAGAATCTGCTTTAAAAAGTTTGAGCGGTCAGTTCCTGCTCACCTTCAGAAATGCAGGAACATCAGCTACATATATTTCAATTTTCTATGAAATCTGGTTGGCAAAGTCATTCCTGCCACACATCGGTGTGTACAGCACCACTAAAAAGGATTTCAAGTGAATCTTATCCTTCAGTAGAAAGACCACATTATGTTAGTGTCTAAACAGAAAGTAAAATGCAAAAGTGTGAATGAGCATGTCCAAAAAAACACTAATTGTGGCCCCAAGCTGGTCATATCTGCTGTGCATTGCACTTTAGAAGGAAGGAGGGAGACAAAGGAGGCGCAATTGTCTCTGAAGAGACAGTCAGCTCGTAACCTGGCTGCTGTTAGCTGGATGGCCTGTGGTGCAGCAGGGCGGGGCTGGGCTTTATGGGGGTGCAGCGTTGGGGAGTATGCCCCTGGGCTGCAGGAGCCTTGCTGTGCGGCCTGTGATCTCCACACCCCCAGAACGCACCATGCAGCTGCTGTCCCGGCCGACCGGACCCTCCCTTTGTCTGCAGGCCTCGTTCTGTGTTTCGGCCTCCACAAACAGCTGTCCGGTCCCTGGGCAGCTCACAGGAAGCAGTAAACTTGTGGCACGTTAAGGCCTTTGATATGGAGGAGCCCGGCTAATGGCTGTGTCACTGCTAATACACATGCAAATGCAGGCAAACAGGGCCCTGGCTGGGCACAGTTTACTGCTGTTTAACCATGTTGTACCGTGCAACAGACCAACTCCCAGCTGCTAACAACCACTGCACACAACAGCCAGTTCTGTGCAGGAGCCACCTTACCCCGAGCTGTAAAACTCCACAGAGGAGGAAATTACACACACTTGAACCTACAGAGGATTTTGTGTGACTATTTAACAGCTTGTAAACTTGATTTTTGCTGTCCCCCCCACCCCTCAACCCTCCCCATATAAACAGTTAGAGACATAGGCAATTGGCCCCTGTCACTCAGTGGTTGTTTATGGCAGTTCAGACTGCCTGGATTCACTTTCTTAGGTGTCTTCTTTCTTAGTCAGGCAAACTTGAAAGATTTTATGACTGATATCGGTATGGGAATGTATGAATAAAACAGCATCAATAAGCCTATTTAAAGTCTTCTTGCAAACAGACTGCCACTGTAGAACCCCATTCAAAGACTCCTCTGCAGTGGTGAGCTGCATATTACACCAGCTCCTTAAATTTCAGCCCCTTCTTTTTACTCATCCCATAACTTCCTAGGAAGGAGGGAAAGGACAGCTAAAAGGTTACAGCAGGGATTACAATCTCATTTAAATGTTTTACACCCTCCTAACATTTACACACCATACCTACACCAATAACTTTAATAAAACCTCAGTAATATGTTTACCTCTGAAATCTAACAACCTCCTGCTGCGATTTTCATAACATAAACATCTTTTCACATTCACAATAGTCTGAGACCTTTAATTATGTATAATTACACTTCAGGCATTAACCTGGAACTTGCTGCTATTTGGATTGGCTCTGTGATAACACTTCTTAATATCCCATTATAATATATTCATGAGTGCTTGAATCCCACAACTTAACCTAAGTTCACTAACCAACATGCAGGCCACCCTCTTTTAATGTTTTTAACAGTGAACCCTCAGGTTTGATAATGTTAGGAATAAGACCTTATTTAAAACAATGATATTAATTTCTCATATTTTCTCTCCACTCTTCTGCCCAAATGTAATTGTCATGCTATAATTAGATAAATTAAACAGTAAAACGCAGTGCCATTTTCATATACTACATTTTGTATTTACACTGTAATTCCATGCTTATGTGTAGAAAATACTGTTAAACTACATTTATCACAAAATATATTCTTCAGGATATGAGCACAGCAGTATATGTTATTATCATTGTCAATAACAGAGGTATTGTGTAATATGTATTACTTTCCGGGAATGCTTTGCATTTCAAAGATGTTTACATTTTTAAAAAAAAAAATTTCTGCCATAAAACCCTGGATAGAATGAAGAGGCAGGATTGTCAGGTGCATGGCCGTAGCACTGGAACACATAGATATGTTTCCACGCTAGTTTTAGCTAGCATGCAAATGCAAAACTTATCTGTCATGGAAGTAATTTAATTAGGTTGCTACTGCAGTGAGGGTAGTGAAAGTTTAACATTGGAATTGCATTCATCTTGAAAAGAATAGCTTCTAGAGAGTTATTAAATGCATTGTGACTTTTGAGTTATCATAAGCAAATGCTAAATGGTGCCTGGGCACATGTTTGGCTTTCCGCAGATCAAAGGGATATTTTTTCTGCTTTTTCACATGCTCATGATGATCTGACCTGGATCAGGCCAAATGCAGCAGACAGATTCCAGACCACTGGTGGATAAGTTAAGCCTGAGCCTGTTTCCTGTGAGAGTCCCTGCTCATGCGTCCCCTCATCCACAGTGTGCCTCCAGCAATTAATTTATGACACCGCCTACTCTTGCATTTTGTTTCCATGCCAGAGTTATGCAGTGCACGTGATTTTGGGTCAGGTTCTTGGGACGTGACGTTGGCTCAGGTTCTTGGGTTGGCTTGTAAGGCCAGTGTGGGGATCCTACTCTGATAGGAAGGGCAGTGCCAAACAGCACAGAAATCAAACCAATGTGACGGGATCTCCAAGAAGGGAAAAAAGTCATCAAGCAGCAGCCAGTGTAGGGTAGCGGACACCACTGACCACAGTGGAATGCAACTGATTTTTTTTTTCTAATGCAGTGAAAATAGCCTGTTGTATGAAAGTGCCTCTGGCTCATTGGGGATACAGGTGGTTGTGCCTGAGAAGGGATTTTTACTACAGTATCTATATGCTATACTATAGACAGGTGTTATTACCTTGCAGAATCAGGACTATTTTTACTTTTGAAATTAAAATGCCATTTTGCAATTAATTTCAGACACATTTATAGAATTGAAGGTGTGCAATATTTGAGGCAATCTCAGTGGTCTTGCCTGAAAACACTCAAAATACACCAAATTCCACTAATCACTTTCAGCTTTTCTCTTGAAGACAGCATCTCCTCTGAAGGGCATTAAATAGGTGCAGAAACTGAGCAGGTTTTTTTTTCTGAAACAGCGCTGGTAGAAATGGAATGCCTCGACTGTCTGCTCTGACACTTGCCATTGTCCTGGACAGTGTTATCGGAGCCGGACACTCTCTGTGAATATTGATCTGGTGCTCGTTTCGGCTATCACATGCCATCAGGAGAACCCGGAGCTCAGAGCCACGTGGCATTCAAGCATTCAGAGACCCACTCGGCTGCATTCTAATCATGACACAGCACGGACACATAATGGAGAATTATAATCAAGGAAAAGGGATATTTTAACCCATACACTGAGGTTACTGTAAGCAGTCATCTTTCACAATCCAACTGAGAAGCTGGACTACTACCTATACTGTAACAATCATATGAGATGACTTTATTAGAGTAGGATACATAATTTTTCAAGCAGCTTGTTTATTTTTACTTCTTACATGTTCTGTCACCATTTATACATCTGTATTGGAAGCTTTGTGGTACACTGTGCTGAAATATTGACCCCAGTATCTGATCCAATGACTGTAGCATGATATAATTGTATTGCTGTTTACTGACAGGAAATCTGTGGAAGAACTGTCCTCAACACTGGTGGTTTGCTGTGGTTTATTCGGATAATTAATAATGACATCAACAAACCTTAGAATGAGAGTGAGTTGGACTGCAATCTAATTTAAATGTATCAGCCCTGTAATGAAACTAAAAGCACATGAATTGGATTGCTTCATTCATTGCTCAGATCTGACTGATGTTTGAAACACTGCTGTAGGAATCTCACACTAAGGGACAGACAAACATGGCCATGTGATATTTTTCTTCAGTAATAAATTTTGAGGAGTGTATTCTGATTCAAAATACACTTGATTCGTCACCTATAGATATATGAAGGGGTTTTTATCAATATATTTATCAATCATTATCAATACATTGACAACAATCTTTAGCTCCTCGGCAGCTGAACTTTTAATAAAACATTAGCACTGGATTCACTTGAGGTCATGTTAGGAGGCATAGTCTTAAACACATAACACATTTAAATGAACAGTTTTATGGCATCTTGGATCACCCAGACAGAAATATCTCAGGTTATTTTCTTTTCTTATCTGCTTCAAGCTCCATCCTTCTTTGGAATTTTGTATATTTTGTCGTTTTGAACTATATAACATGAAACCTTTAAATGGAGAAGACAACGCATAAAATCCTCGCATTTATAACACACATCCAGATGACTCCCGTCGGTCGTTAATAGCGGGCTTGTCTGTCACGTGGGCACCAAAGACCGCGTCTTCAAATCGACCAGAGAAAAGGGCACTTTCGCCGTCTGACTCCTCATTCAGCAGCATCACCGGACTACGCCGTTAGACTGAAGAGCAACTCCGTACCGACTAGTACAGCAGTGCCAGCACACGACAGTTTAGTCTGACGTGTTTAAAGCAAAACTATTCGGGAGGAAAACGTTTTCAACATTTTTAACAGCTGATGCGCGTTAAAGTTCTGCGTTTACGCCTGCTTTTGGAGCCTGCGCATTTTGCACCATGTTGGAGTGCCAGGACTCTGGAGTGAAAATGACACAGAGCCACAGGATTTCTTTCTCAATTATTGACATATTGGATCCAAAGAAGTTCAACAGTAAGAGGATAACTCCGCTTTCAGCCGATAAACAGAGACTGCCTTCGTCGGATGCTGCGGTTGGAAGTTTGTCAAGAGACGCATCTTGCCAGAATAGTGCTGACGGCGACCCGCCCCTCAGAGACAAGGATCCCGGTAAGAAAAAAACAGAAAATCAATCTTTAAGATTTACATTGCAATATGAAAAGCATACGTACTGCAACACTCGTCCAGTTTTCATAAACTTTCAATGAGTTGTTGAATTTTTGTAGAGCAGGCTAATGGGTGAATTAATGCTACCTGTGAAAACAACCTTCACGTTAAAAATGCCGGTATGAACTGTTTAGCACAAGTAGGCTAAATATGTTTTTTATTTGAAAGGGATTTTTGGTGAAGCATATACGTTCCCTTCAAAGAAATAAGCCCGTAAAGCTGGCACAAAATTCGTTAAGTTTGTGAATTAGGTGCGGGCGGTTAGCAATTTCATTCTCTTTCTGCTGCTGTGTTTTCGACAAAAACTCGGATTCTGTTGTTTATAGCTCGGCTGTGATTGGCACGGGGACAGTCAGGCTGGATAATTGTTTAAATCGTCCCATTGAGGATGCCTCTGCTACCTTTGATCGATATCCTATTACTGACCCCTGCATATCTCCCTCCAGCAGATGGCAGGTACAGACCTCAAACCCCATCCATGTCTGATCCTAAATATTGTTCGATTAAAACTTGCCTTTAAATAGATGACATTTATCGATCCGCCAACAAATATGAAACTCCATTAGCACGTCATGGCTAGATGGTAGACCTGGATTTAGTCTGGATTGCTTTCCGCAACATGACATTTAAAGCGACTTGTGATTTATAAATAATTTAGGGATTAAAGTCCAATCCACCCTCGCCCCCTTCCTCCACCCCACTCTATTCCACCCGAACCCCTCTGATCCATATCGACCAGTAATTATTTTTCACTTACTGCTCATGACATTTTAAATCCTGCACTTATGAACGAGTGTTTTCAGCGCATCGTCAAAGACATTTGTTAAACGGTTTCAATTGTATCTTTAATCGTATTATTAATAAACAGTATTATACGCAGTATTACAGTAATACATGCTCATTTGCGGTAGCGGTAATATACTTTTTGCGCGTGTTGCTCCAGTAGCGCTGTCCTTTCAGCACCGCTTATCCCGTGCTGAAAACTTTTCCCATTTAACAACCAATACAAACATACAGCACCTGTACTTGCATATCACCAGAAAAGCGGATTATTGCCACAATAATTTGCGGGTTTTGGCAACATTGGTTAGTATTGGGTAACACACGAATTCTCCGAACACTCTGAAGTACCAGGTTTTAGCGCAATCAGCGCAATTTAGCGCAATCAAATCAGCACACACAACATTAGACAACATTTGGCTCGATAGGAATTATAAGTGTCGCGATTAACACAGGTGTTTGCATCAATAGGTGGAGAACCGGGGAATGTCCGTCTAAGTTGTGCAGACCACGTGGAGCCTGAAACCTCAGAGGTGGTATCAGTGTTGACCGAAACGGAGTCAGACGCATCTGTCAACGGAGCACAGCACGGAAGACCCGACACCAGCAGCGACGCAGAGACCCCGGGAACGGACGACCTTTCGCGGCAGAAGAGGCGTCGGTCTGACCACGGATGCAGCAAACCCCGGCGCGCAAGGACCGCATTCACCTACGAGCAGCTCGTAGCGTTAGAGAACAAATTCCGAGTCACACGGTACTTGTCTGTGTGTGAGAGACTTAATCTCGCCCTGTCCCTCAGTCTCACCGAAACTCAGGTAAAAATTTGGTTTCAAAACAGAAGAACGAAATGGAAAAAGCAAAACCCTGGCGCCGACAGCACACTACATCCAAACCCTCTGGCTAGAGTCAGTACTAGCCCGGGGCCCGGTGGACCAAGCGTGTTAAATTACCAGACTTTCCCCACTTTCAGTTCCGGAAATGTGGTCTTCCACACAACAGGTGCTGTTCCTCTGTCGTCCACTGGAGGGCTCTTGAATCCCTTTATACACAATGGTTATCTTCAGCCAACATTATACTCCCAGCATTTGTGAAATTATTTGTGGACAAATCTTTTCCTTGTAAGTGGGAGCAAATAACAGAGTGTTTAATGAAACAATTACTGGTGAACACATACGATATCTTTTATAATAAAAAAACACCTACACATCATTCAATCATTGTAACATGATACATTAATTTATTGAATTTACGTGCAATACTAGGGGTCAGGGCTAGGATACTCCCGATCAGAAAATGGAGCATACATTAGATGTGTGCATACAAGCCCGACCCACACACACACACACACACACACACACACACACACACACACAGACAGACAGACAGACAGACAGACAGACAGACAGACAGACAGACAGACACACACACACACACACACACACACACACATACACATGTCTGTCCTGTTAGACTGCATTGCCCACATTCTTCTCACCAGTAATAACTAACCATACTATCACATCATCTGTGAATAAACACATTCACAAATGAAGATAATTGCAAGCATGTTCCCCTTTCCAGTGTAATGTATAATGCCTATACAATACCACTGTGCTGTAGTCTGTATTGGTGTTAAACCTTTCTAAAGATCAAATATTTGCCATTGGAATGATAATGAAAAAAGTCTTTAAAATGTTTTTATTTAGAGTTGTTGAGAATCTTTCAAAACAGGACACAAACAATGTAAAATGCATTCATTTGTCATGGATAAATAAAGTTTGTAATATGTGCTGTAAAACTATGTTTTTCATTAGAACTGGCACTGAAAGAAGGTTTTGTTTTCAGTGTGTGTTTATATTTCACATGTGTGTCTATTTAACTCAATATGTGCGCAGGCAGTTTAAGTACAGTGCTAATACTCTGTATTCATTAGAGATGTCAAACATTCCTCATCATAGGTGCTGTAGCGAATGTTGACACTTTCAGACATGCATTTCATGGAAAACTGATTAAATTATTTTACCCAAATATGAAACTTTCTTTTGATGTTATGTGGTCGGGATATTACATACAGCTGCAGCAGTTTGTGTGCAATGACACACTGTTACCATGTGTTCAGTCCCATTTCAAATATGTGACATAAACCACATGTCAAACAATATTTCACATGGCACTGTTATTTGTCTCTTGCATCATCGCTTTCCTTCCCCTTTGTATTACCTTATTAGATTCTTATTTATTAAATTCTGATAAATTCTGAACCTGAAATGCCAGTGAGTACTGAAGATCTTTTGGAGACAGACACTGCAATGCACTGTGTTGCTCATTCTTTTTGTTGTCAGGTTATTGGGGCTTCACCATTAACCTGGCATGTGTTGTACCACCAAGAGAAAATCCTGTTGACATGAACAGTTTTAGAAAATGCTGGCAGGGGGAAAAGATAAAGCCAGCCCATGTAAGGTTATCAGTGATGAACATATAGGACTGTTTCAGTGTGGAGTTTACAAAAGCTGTTTGAGTGTTTTGGTTTTGCTAGAGTCTGTGTCAATGTTTAACTCTGATTGAATCACATGTAAATGCATTATCTTGACCACTTTCTTGAAACTAAGCCCGTCAGCATAATCTTTGCACCTTTAAGTTCATCTTTAGATTGATCCTGGAAACCCAGTTACCCCAAACAAATGGCCTTTGGGTCTCCAAGAGTAAATAAAGTCCAGGTCAAGGGGCTGTGGAAAAAAGAATAAAAAACTCTCCAAAAGAGCAAAGCCAGGTCTTTGTTCTCAATTTACAGTCAGGATTTTAAACGGTTTGATGGAGAATTTTTTTCAATAATGCTTTGGGCCTAATTATCTTGTTATATTAAAACCACTCACAAAAGAGGAAACATTTAAATGCAATTTAAATTACGTTGTTGGGCGACACGATTACCAAACGCTAAAACAAGTGGAAGATTGGATTTTGCATTTCAAACATTCTTTCCTCTGTTGAAATAAACAAAGACTGTTGGAAATATGGACAGTCCTACAACTACTTTATCAATCATTGTTTGATGAACTATGCCTCAATTTATTATGTCTCAAAGTCAACAGCGGCAACATGTTAGTCTTTACCGGTGTGTTTTCAAAGCTAGACCTAGGAATAGTTGACATCTCCTCTATTTCGGCCTCAAACTTAGTTCATCGTAGCAGCTGAACGTAATAAAATGAACGGATTGCGTCATTCTGATTCCAGTTGGATGTAGCAGTTGATCCTGGATCAGTATTGCATTTTTATATCACACGGATGGGGGAAGGATTGGCGGCAGGAAAGCTGAGCCTGGATCTGTTGAAAAGCTTTCAGCGATGGGTTGGGGGAGATGAGCTACGTGCGATCGACACATCCATTGCATTGGTCGAGACCAAATTGTTCTGGGTTGGTGAATACAGAACGGCGTAAAATAGCTCGCTAGCTGGCTGTTCTGCATTTTAAGAAAGTCTTCCGAACTAATTTATCGTGTAATTCTGTAATCAGCAATGGAGAGAATTGAGTCGTTTTATGGATGTGAATACAATCGTGATCGCATTAGGCGTTATCTCTGCCGGGGCTCCCGCACTGACAGTCAACGCAAATGACGTAGCCAGGACTGACAGCCAACGCAAATGACGTAGCTCCCAGGCGAAATTGCGGAGTATAACTCTACGGAAACGCAGCCGTGCGACCTCGTTGCGTGGCGGCTGAGACGCAGAGTGGGAGACAGGGCAGGCTGTCTGCTGGAGTTCGTCATATTTACAAGGTAATTTGTGCAACTTAGCAGAATGCACTCTTCGTTTATCGGCTTTTAATGTCTGTCAGCGCCGTATCAAACTGCCTAGCCCGATTTGGCTTCATTCCCCAGTTTGCGTATCGCCAGCGCGCTGGTTTGGCAATGCATTGGTTACTACATTGTCTCATACCCATCTGAGTCGGAGGTGCCGGTATTTTTCCATGCAGATCGCAGGCGGAAGGTAGATCTGGCTAGCGTTAGCTTCTGTTGCACGTAAAGCCTAGGTGACCTGTAGCTGGACGTGGCACCAGGTAGATCGCTATTACCACGTAGCAAAGATAGTTACCAATTTTCTCGGTAATACAGTCCATCAACGCAGGTAATAACACGCTTCTGTTGCTGAATATTGGTTATCGATAGCTGCTCTAGAGTGCCAGTGATTTTTTTTGGCATACTCAGCTATGGAGAGTGCAAGGTAGCGGTTTAATTTGACGCTGTTGTCTGGGTACAGTCAGTAACTAGCTAACTAGCCAGCTCAATATCAGAAAACTAACGACATGGTTATAACAGACCCAACTAATATTACCCAGTCAGATAACCAGCTAAACACGGAATTAGCATGCTAATACTTGCGTGATTCAGGGTGATCGTTTTCTGTAAGTATTTATATAGCCTATATGTAGATATACTGTATAAACTGGTTTGGTATTGAGGCGTCGGTTGACTAGTTAGAATTTAGTTTGAATGCAGACCGGGAAGCAAACTCTCTCTCATCAGTCAGTTATCTGGTGTAGTCAACTTGTGCTGGTGAGCTTTTAGAAGGAACTGATGCATAAATTAATTTTTACACCCTCAGATAGCTTTCCAGCTGAATAATCATATTGGTCATTTTACGTTATACAATCATGTTGTGTCCTGTATTTTGGAAGATGATGTCTGTCACCAACATTTAAATATGCTTATTGAAAACTGGAATTTCTGTGGAGAAGTGTTGTTGCTTATATAACTAGATGTCTGGTTGGTGCATTTCATTTATATCGTGTTATTTTTGGCACCGGCAGATTATGTAGCACACCAAATGAGTTTTTCCTTGAATTAAAACGGGCCGAACATTCAGACGGGAGGATTTACGGGTGACGTAATGTTTACGCTTTGTGACGTAATGTTTCTGCATTACGTATGGTGGAGCCCGGGTCTGGAGAGCGGGGAAATGCATGGATCGATCTGTCGCTATTCTGATGGGTAAAACATTAATGAACGACACTGACGTGGCGGGTTTAGCTTTAATGGTAATCAGATACCAGTGCCGCTGAAATCAGCACTGCCATCGTGGAGCCTGTTGTGTGCGTGTTAATCCAATCTCTTCCCTAATCTCTGATCTGTATACGTGAATAGAGTGAGGGATTTTTTGTCTCGCTACTTCAAATTCAAACGCACATTATTAACCCTTCAAGTCACTCCTTCCCTGTCGCGAATGTGGGTATTTAACTCTAGCTATCAGGTTACATCGTAACCAGGGACTGGCCACGGAGTTTGGCGGAGCGCTGAGGTGATGTACTGTGTGTGTGTGTATCTTAATTTAGCTCCTGGCAGTGATTCAGGGGGTGTGTGAGGGGCCGGGCCGTGTTAGCCTATCCTCACTCCGAGTTCAGGCCTGGGGGGCAGAGCAGGCCTGAAAAATGGCCATGGGGCTGCTTAAATGGAAAGTGTGTGTATTTTTCATTGTCAGTAATAAGAAGAATTACGCACTGTGCTATGTGACTGATTATTGAAGAAGTCATTTTAGTGTGGCACCAGCCCTCTGCCTGTGTGCAGCAGTGTTGGGAACTCGGTTTGTGGTCTGAGTTTTCACAGCCTTACAGAACCACCTCTCTCACCTCCCCTCGTCAGATCGTTTGCTTCGTGAGGCATCACTGGTCAGTAGCAGTGCCAGAAATCACTCGTTATAATCAGCACAGGATGCCAGGGGTAGTTCTGCTGGTCACCATCCAAAGGAGCTTTTACCCCACACAGCTGCTATGTACACAAACATCAAAGAGCTGGCAGTGTATCTGTATTTACAGACAAGTCTACAGATGTATTTTTTAACATTTTATTTTGCAGTGAATAAGAAAGTGGTTCTGGCAGATACAGTGTATTTAAACTCGATTAGTTACCTCATGGTGACAGTTGGCTTCATGACATGTTTAAACACATTTTAAGTAAAAATGTGACAGGATTTTGATAACTGAACACTAAACATTGGCATAGCAGGTACACATCACAACCAGAGCAGTAAAAGTGTGAAAATATCACATCTCCATGAACCACTAAAAGCAGTTGAAGGAGGCAGCCAGGCCACTGTTTGCCAGAGCCCCAGTGGTGCAGTGCAGTGAAGCCATAGATGAAGACACACCCTGTACTACACAACTCTCTCCTGTCCTCTGTAGAACAGGGTGTTCTTACTAAGCACTGGGTTTAGCGCCCAGACAAAATACAGAGGTGTGCACTTGCGTCCATGGGGGTCATAAAATGTCATAAATAAAAAAAAAATACATAAAAAATAAATACTATGTAGACATCCTGATATAAGGAGGCAACTGGGGGTGCACTGAGGTCCATCTAGGGGTGCAGTGCACCCCTAAGCACCCCCATAGCACCGGCCCTGGCCAACACTGTTTGGTACTTTTTAGCAGAGGTTAGGCTAATGCAAGCTCTATTGCAGGTAGTGCATGTAGTGAGCAGAGATTGCTGCCTCTCTGTACAGCATGAATAGGAAGTGCTGGTGTTCAGAAAGCCAGCCCTGCTGCTGCTGCGTTTGTTGCTGACCGGATAAGATTCCACACAATGACGGCTAAAGCCTGCTGAGACCTGCACTCTCTGTGGGCCTGATGGAAACTCGGCACAGAGGGAGCGACATTTAAGCCTCGGTGTAGGATTTCAGCTCTCTCTCTCTTTCTGTTGTTGTAGCCATGTGCAGCGAGGCAGTCTCACTTCCTGTCTGACTTCCTGTCTCTCTCTCCCTCTCCCCCCCTCTCTCCCTCTCTCTCTTCCCTCTCCCCCTCCCCCCACAGAGACAATCAGAGGGATGCTGTCCAAACTGAGCGGTGCTCTGAGCCGGGTGGGGCCGGCGCTCTCTCGCGCTGTGCACACGGGCGCCCGGCCTGCCTCCAGCGCCGCCGCCGGCCTGAAGCGCTCGGAGCGCCCCCTGTCTGCGGAGGAGGTGTTCGCCCGTGAGGAAAAATACGGAGCCCACAACTACCACCCGCTGCCTGTGGCCCTGGAGCGGGGAGAAGGTGCAGTGCATGCTGGGACTGTTTGAGGCACTGAGCGGAATCTGGCCGCCCACCCATCCCGCGTCCAATAGGAAACAGCAGCAGAATCCAACAAGCCGCACCTAGCTACAGGCATGCCCATATGGGGCAAACAGATATTCTGAAGGAAATTTAAATGTAATGGGAGCAATGATGTAATTTCAATAGAAGCCGCAAAACAGGATCACTGATTCATTGTTTTGTTAAGGAAGATAAACTCCTGCCACTCCTAAAACCTGCCACTTTTAGTTGATAGTGTCGTTTCAGTTATTATACACTTATAATACACTTGGTTACACATTATGTTGGTATTTACCAATCTTGTAACACTCTAATTAATTACATAAGTAGAATGTAATTGCAGGCATTCTTGTAATTCATGTAATTGTGATTAGAGATAGGGTTGACGTGTGGTTAGATTTAGGGTTGGGGTAGCGGTAAAGGGTTTCATGGGTAAAGTTGAGGCTGGTGTTGTCAGGATGAGGGGAAAGGTAGGGGTCAGCCCAGTAAGGTGTAATTACACAAACCTCGCAGGTGCCTTCCACATTTGGTGTGGGTAGGTAACAGTGTGTTGTTACACTCTTATTCCTAATGTAATTACAACATTGTTAGACTGGAATGAAGCCAACGTAATATATGTCACCATACATAAACTGTGTGTGAACTAGAGCGATGGTCTTCCTTGCAAAAAGCTGTAATTCAGTGCACATAGAGAGTATTTTGGATTTTGTTGCCCACATTGTTAAGAGCACGCTCTGAGGGTGTGGCGATAAGACAGTGTGCTGTGAGGGAGAGGAAGTGAGGCCTGACGCAGTGCTGTTTGACGCAGCGCTGTTTGACACAGTTTTGTTTGACGCAGTGCTGTTTGACGCAGTGACACCATGCTGTTTGACGCAGTGCTATTTGACGCAGTGCTGTTTGACGCAGTGCTGTTTGACACAGTGCTGTTTGAGGCGCAGCGCTCTTCTTTCCTGCGGCGTGATGCACCCCGTTCTCGCTGCAGGGCTCCACGTGTGGGACGTGGAGGGCCGCAGATATTTCGACTTCCTGAGCGCCTACAGCGCGGTGAACCAGGGCCACTGCCACCCGAAAATCATCGCCGCGCTCCACGCCCAGGCCTCCCGCCTCACCCTCACGTCCCGGGCCTTCTACAACGACGTGCTGGGGGAGTACGAGCAGTACATCACCACCGTGTTCGGCTACCACAAGGTCCTGCCCATGAACACAGGTACGAGAGCGCAGCGATCCCATAGACACGCCTAAATATCAGCACCATTTTCATTTCATAATGATTCAGACGCAACTCTTTTTGCTTCTCTAATTTACTCAGGTGAACATTTTATTTCGGTAGCCTGTACATAGCATTTTTACATTACATTATTGTCATTTAGCAGATGCTCTTATCCAGAGTGGCATACATACAGCTGGATATTTACTGAGGCAATTCTGGGTTAAGTACCTTGCCCAGACTAATGAACCTTATACTAATGAATGTTTAATTCAACAGGGTTACTCCATTTTGAGCTTGATGAATAATATCCAGTGGCAGTGTGTGGCATGGTTCTCAGAGGGTCACAGATGAGAACGGTGTAGGTTGGAGGATTAGAGCTGAATTCACACTGAATTGCTGCCAAGTCAAAGCTTCACATGGTTCCTCTGTCGAGTGGTGCAGGAATGTCAGTTTGCCTGGTAAATTTTTAAGTGGAGATATATTTGAATTATTTGTGCCTGCAGGCGTTGAAGCTGGAGAGACAGCGTGTAAACTGGCTCGGAAATGGGCCTACAAAGTGAAGGGCATACCAAAGTACAAAGCAAAGATCATTTTTGCAGGTAAGTCAGTGTCTTGAACAACAGCGACGTTAAGATGAGTAGACTGTACAGTTCTCTCTGTGATTGGGCGGTTTTCTACAGGTCTGCTCTGTCATTGGGCAGTTTTCAGTTGATCTCGCAGTGATTGGTTAAACCTTGTGTATGGGTCTGTTCTCCTGCTGTTCTGGCCAGAGGGGAACTTTTGGGGGCGCACCATGGCGGCCATCTCCAGCTCCACAGACCCCAGCAGCTACGACGGCTTCGGCCCCTTCATGCCGGGCTTCGAACTCATTCCCTACAACGACGTGCCTGCGCTGGAGGTGCGACCCTGCTTCAGTTTCCCCTCATTTTACCTGCATGTTTATTTTATCCTGTCAGTTCATTCATCTTTACATTTCTGCTGTTATGCTGAACTGTCAGATTCTGTTTGCAATGTGAACATAATTAATGGTTGAGAAGTGTTGCATTTTTATTTCCGGGATGGAAAATGGGAGGAGTAGTTGATGGTCCGTTGCACTGAATATTTTCCTCTGTGGTTCAGCTCATGTTATCTGGAGGCTGGACCTTAATGGCCACATGGTGGTTTAGCGGGATTTGATTAATGACCATCTGGTTGTATTTCACAGCGAGCTCTGCAAGACCAGAATGTGGCCGCGTTCATGGTGGAGCCCATTCAGGGTGAGGCGGGGGTGGTGGTTCCAGACCCAGGGTACCTGACCAAAGTGAGGGAGCTGTGCACTCAGCACAATGTAAGTGTTAGGCCTGCCTTCTGCCTCTGAAATACGGGAAACCAGCTTCACACGGTTAAACATGAAGGACCTTATGGTTTTACGCAAGGCAAAGGCCTGTGTGAAGCCTTGAATCAGTATGCTCTTTCATTCAGCATGGTCTTAAAAACCTGTGTGCTGTATTTTAGGTATTTGGAGATTGTAAATGAAACCTATCAAATTTGTTATATTTTAGTAATTCTTGGCATGATTTGTTTCTGTATCACATTCATCAAGTGTGGTTTTCTGTTGAAATGAATGCATTTTGTGGTTAGGTCTTAAAATGAAAAAAATGGAGATCATTCATGTTTAGTGATTTTTTTCAGAGATTGTGCTTTATTTTAAGTTGGTAATTGTAGTCATATTTGGGACTGCTGGGAATAGTTGTAGGAGCACTGATAAGCAGCAGTGTTTTGGATATGCAGCTCAGCTGAAAAGTATATTCACACTGCCATCTTGTGGCAAGTTGAGGTATGACAGTGCTTTATCTGCTGTTTGTGGTGGTGATGTTCAGTCTTGTACACACAGCACTCAGATGGCTGCACAGTGCATAAATCCTACACCTGAGGTACAGGAGTTAAACCAGTCTGGCACAGGTGTGACGGCGGGCTCGTCCCCTCTCCTCTGCCTCCCGCTCAGGTGCTGTTCATCGCTGACGAGGTGCAGACGGGGCTGGCGCGAACGGGCCGGCGGCTGGCAGTGGACCATGAGGCAGTGCGTCCGGACCTGGTGCTGCTGGGGAAGGCACTTTCGGGCGGAGTCTACCCTGTGAGTGTGTGGGGGGGGGGTCTACCCTGTGAGTGTGTGTGTGGGGGTGGAGTCTACCCTGTGAGTGTGTGTGTGTGCGTCTGGGGGGGCGAGTTTACCCTGTGAGTGTATGGGTCTACCCTGTGAGTGTGTGGGGGGGACCCTGGAGGTGTGTTTACCCTGTGTGTGTGTGTGTGTGTGTGTGTGTGTGTGTGTGTGTGTGTGTGTGTGTGTGTGTGTGTGTGTGGGGGGGGGGGCGGAGTTTACCCTGTGTGTGTGTGTGTGTGTGTGTGTGTGTGTGTGTGTGTGTGTGTGTGGGGGGGGGGGTCTACCCTGTGAGTGTGTGAGAGGGGTGTTTACAAATGAACATTGAGGGTGTGACCACGCACTGAGGTAGTTGTTGGATCCTTGTCACGTTTTTGCAGCTGCATATATAACAGAGGCTGAGGGCTTGGGGAACTCGTCGCACCCCTGTTACAGCTCTAGGGAATGGTGTCACCTCTTTACATTACATTACATTATTGGCATTTAGGAGATGTTCTTATACAGAGCCACTTGCATAGATTGTAGTTTTTACATGTTATCTATTTATACAGCTGAATATTTACTGATGCAATTCTGGATTATGTACCAAGTGTACAATAGCAGTGCCCCAGCAGGGACTGGAACCAGCAACCTTTCGGGCACGAGCCCTGCTCCTTACCACTACGCTACACCACTGCCTACGCTGCTCAGTGGTGCTGACTAGCATGCTTGGGTTCGCCACCCAGCACCACTCTAGCCGTGTGATTCCTGAACAGATACACGGATTTGTAGCCTCAAACTTATAAATGTATATTAAGATTTTAAGCTGAAGACGTAAGTTTAATGGCAGCTTTTCAGCCCAGCTAGCTTTGTCTCCCTGCCCATAGGGTAGAGTGTGTGTAGCGTGTGGATGGGTGCTGTCCCTGACCGCTGTCCTCTCCCCAGGTGTCTGCTGTGCTGTGTGACGATGAGGTGATGCTGACCATCAGGCCTGGAGAGCACGGCTCCACATACGGAGGCAACCCGCTGGCCTGCCGCGTGGCCATCGCCGCCCTGGAGGTCTGCACCAATCACTGTGTCTATCAGTCTGTCAATCAAACTGTCAATCAGACCATCAGCCAATCACACTGCGGGTCAAATTTCTGTCAGACCGCCCCCAGGGCGCCCCCCAGTGGCTGAGTGACAGGCAGAAGTGAGCACATTCTGTAGAGAATCATGGGTGCGGCTCCTGTGAGGCAGAAGTTCAGAAACTTCTTTGGCTGTAACCAAAACATTATTTTAATTTTTTGACTCCCAGCCCGTCTTCCATAGGAAAAAACTGAACAACCTTGTGAATGAATGCACTGTTTCCATGAAAGGAGAAATGAATTTTGGAGTAATACATTCAGGCAAACTTTTTCATGCATGTCTTTCTGTTAGACACCTTTCTCAGTTAGACATTGAAGTAACTGTTTTTCAAGCAGTGTATGAAACATAAACAATGGTGTAAAATGAAGTGTAGTGCTAGCATAGCATTAGTGTAGTGTTAAGTTAATTGGCCAATCATTCATGCCTTTTATATGTGAATTCATGAATGCAAAAAATAGTAGTCACATGCCTTTATGCAGTGAAGGAGGCCACAGTGATTAAACTCAGCAATACCCAGGACTTTGCCCTGTGGTGAATGTTTTCTTCCTTGTTTTCGTCAATGTCTCATGGCCCCTGTGGAATCTCCCTGCTATGAGCAGAAGTATTTGGTTCCAAAAACCACAAGGTTGCCTCCTCCTCAGGAGAGATGGAAACATCCCACAGTCTCTCTCAGATCTGTGGAAACATTGATGTGAGTTACTGCGTTAGGTCCAGTGGACGGATTAAAGAGGCCCACAGTGGTCAGGTGCCGACCAGGTGCCAGCCAGGTGCTGACCACGCCCTCTGCGTGCAGGTTCTGGAGGAGGAGAAGCTGGCGGAAAACGCTGAGAAGATGGGGGAGCTGCTGAGGGCGGAGCTGAGGAAACTGCCCAGTGAAATCGTCACTACAGTCAGGGGGAAGGGCCTACTCAACGCCATCGTCATCAAGGAGACTAAAGGTACGGGCTGGGTGTCCCGCCACACTCCACGCTTTGTTTTACTTTCAGTTGCTGATATTTGAAGTAATTCCAGTTACATCAGTTACGGGAAAGCTTATTGAACAGGAAAATATAAGGCAACGTGATGTTTAGTGTTCTAGAAGAAACCGAGGAGCATTTTACTCCTATCTCTTGGTCTGCATCTCAGCAGCGTCTGAGCTGACACTCTGCCTTACTCGAATTTATCCATGATCCTTCACAATGTGTGCAGGTCTGCTGTATTTTACCCATAATCCTTCATGGTGCCCATGTTTCTGCTTTCAGACTATGATGCCTGGAAGGTTTGTCTGCGCCTCAGAGACAACGGCCTGCTGGCCAAGCCCACTCACGGTGACATCATCAGACTGGCCCCGCCTCTCATTATCAAGGAGGACGAGGTCAGAGAGTGTGTGGACATCATCAAGAAGACCATCCTGTCCTTCTGATCCAGCTGAAGCATGTACTGGCATCCTCTGTCAGACTGAGCCTGCTTCATATTACCCACAAGAATGAATCCTGTACATGAACTCTGGACTTACACACATGGATAACTTAAGTTAATAACTTAAGCATGTGAACCAAAACTTTTCATAGGACATCTCATTCAAAAAAAAAAGTCTCAATATACATGAGGGATTTTAATGGCTACACTGTGTGGGAGTTTTATCAGTTTTATTATTTAGGATGACAGATAAACAAACATGAATTAGCAAAAGTTCTTGGTTGGGAAGAGTTAGAAGTATTCTAGGATGAAAGCTACTTGAATGTTAAGTGTTTACTGCTGCAGGGATACTCGGTGCTTTGTGGGTTATCTGTACTGAGTGCACAGCAAAGAGTGTTGACACGTGTTTACCATATTGAAATATGACTGCAGTAACAAACAAACCAAAAGAACTGTGTTCAGTCTACAGTTCAACCTGAAACTAGCTCTCATTGTAAATGGGAACAATTCTTGAAAGCAAATTCATAAAAATGATTTTTTTTATTACAAACATTTAGGTTGTTTTTACAGTGAAGAAGGGAGTTGTTTGAATGGATTCATATTTCATTAGAGATGAATATGTTTTAAAATCAGCAATATGGAGCTGAGTGTAGCAGATTGTTGGGGAGGGGAAGACCAGGGCGTTTTCCTGTGTGTACCCCACTATGCTTATCTCTGTGAATATAAGACCTGCTCAGGGATCTATAGGAGAGGAACCTCTGAGATTCATATCTAAAGAGCTACTGACAGAAGTACCTGTGGACCTGAAGTACACTGGAAAATTGAAAGCTGGTAAAACACTGAATGCTCAACGTGTAGCGCAAGAGGAGCTGAGGGAATCAATTACTAAAACTGACTGTTGCACTTTTTCACTGTACAGTGTTGAATCTGCCGTTTGCCTCCAGGGAGTGTGTTTGGCAGTGACGGATGTCTTTTTATTGAATAGTGTTTGTGTTGTCACTGCAGAGAATTCTTGCATAGTGCAGCTCAAATGCAGTTGGAAAGAATGGTTACATCTGTACAGTGTATTTACAGGAAACGTCAGTGTCACCTTGTGTTCAGTTTAAATGGCAAAGAAGATTGGCGAGTAGCCAATCGTGTACTACCACTGTAGTGTTCTTTTAATAAACGTTTGGAGATTCTGCTTTTCAGTTTGAATATTTTTGTGCTAAATGACCTTTGTGGTGACATGTGTGATATCACATTGTTAGGACCAGTTTATCACCATTTTATTAAAATGTCTAGAGATTTTTTGTTAGCAGTTATGGAGTACCATATTTCTGTGTTTTAAATCCTAACTTCATGCCTGACATTCAGATCAAATGCATTTACTGCATTTACTCTTTCCTGCCTTGATTTCATGTTACAGGCAAGGTGAATACACAAGTATACTGTACCTCATGAAGTCACTGACACAGTTGGCGCCAGATGAAAATAAACATTTCTCAGAATTCCTTATTTGAACATAACTGCGGTGCACCTTAATGAGGACATACATTTGAAATAACTAATTTACAGTTACAGAGTGAATGTATGGAACACCCCCTCTTACACAAGTATGCCCCCTCTGCAAACTCTTATTCTTTTTGCAGATATTTGTGCTTCTCATTTTAGCCTGAATTGGATGTCTTCAGTAGTTTTACAAGGCTTTAGAACAGTGAAAATTACAGCAGTGAATAACATCACAAAACAAACATAAAAATAATAACAACCATGCAAATGGTGTAGCTATATTTACAGGAAACGCCTCCACACTGAAGCCATATCTGCCAATTCAGCAGTTCCCATAGCCACCACCAGGTGTCGCCCTTCCCTCTCATTACAGCACTAAGTAGCTGCTTACTGCCTGGTTTCAGCAAAGAGTGTCTTCAGGTACTTGTGGGCAGAGTGGTTGCTTAAATTTGCAACTCAAAGTCGAGGTCAAACCACCTTTGTGTTTGGAATGAATGAATGAGTTTCCATGATTTTCAGTTGTCCACTAAAGTGTTGTGCTTCAGGCTGGTGATTTAATGGCTTCATGTGTGTGTGAGAGTGTCTGTGAGTGTGTGTGTGTGTGTGTGTGTCCCAGCTGCGAGGACAGAGATGTGCCTCTCACTCAGCTGTGTTGCACTCTGGGATTGTAGCTCTGTTCACAGGCTGTTTTTATTCTGCAACAAAACTTTTACAAAATAACACCCTATAAATATGTTTATGAAACTTTTGTGTGGTCAAACTTGTGTATTTTAATAGGAAAAACTACTGTGCTTGTCCAGCAGATATTCACATGTGTAAATTTCAGCTCATCAAACATGCATTGGTCCTGGATCATAATGACAAAGACTGGGTGCCTCCAGGATCTGTGAGGTCACACAGGTCAATGATGAGGTCATGAACACTGCAGTGAACTCAGTTTAACTGGGGCCCGATGAGTAGTCATAAATCTTATTTCTGAGAGGAGCTGCTCTTCAGTGAAGCAGCCATAAATCTTATTTTTGAAAGGAAGTGTTTCTGAGTGAGCCACGGTTCCCACGCACGCCAGCAATCCCCACGAGGAGACGCAAGCCTGTGTTTCAAAGCCAACACGCAGTGAGAATAAAGCTGGTTACACAGTCTGTCAGGCGCAGAGTGCGTGACACACTGCACAGCCGAATTACACTGGAGAACATCAGGGCTGTGCTGAGTCCAGTTTCTTCCACTTTGTGCAATTGTCAGACCTGCTGTGTACAGAATCAATAACTTATTACACATTTAACAGCTTGTTATCGATTACCCTTATTTGTAAAATGGTCATCCTTAAGACACAGCATGAATAAAGCTGGAACACTGGAGCAGTGGTTATACATCCTCAGCTTTTATTATTTCTATTATTATTATTGATCTTCATGGGAAAATATCTGACAATTTTTGAATCAGTGCTAGGCTGTTGGTGCAGATGAAGGCCTGTTTTCCGTGGGAGATGCTCACCTGTCAAAGGTGTGCTGAGAGCGTGTGCCTTCGCCACCTGGGGGTGTGGGAGTGGCTTTAGTGAGTGGGGAGAAGAGCAGCGTTTGGTTGGTGTCTTATGGGGTTTCAGTGTGGCTCTGGGACCCTCAGACTGTCCTCCCCTCAGCCTGTCACAGAACCTCACCTGCTGTTACTGCCTGCAGACAAGGGGGGGGCCTCGTGCAGGGTCCTGTATGCTGGAGGGGAGTTTGGAGAGGGAGAGCACACCCTGGTGTTGACCCACAAGGCTGGGTGGGTCTCACATGCACAAAACTACACACACGTTGCACAAAACTACACACACGTTTCACAAACACACACATTTCACAGACATTACAAGTGTTATGCTGGCAGCTATAGTCTCCAAGACAACTGGAAAAACACAAAGGCAGTGGCTTGGTGGCTTCGGCAGGGGGCTGGAACAGTCCCAGCAAACTGTGCCCGCTTGCACCTGCTATCTGCCCATCCCTCTCTCAGGCACGGGGGGCTCAGTGCCACACACAGTGCCCGGACACACCGCCTGTTCCGCTAACCACCCCCCCCGCCGCACTGCCCCCCTCGCTGGGGTCCGAGCTGGGAGGAACTGATAAGCAGGCCTCTGGCCCTGTGGCTAAAGGAAGCTGTAGAGGAGCTGGCCTGCGCTCTGCCTCCCACCCCAGCCAGGCCCTGCCAGCCCGACGGGCAGGACGTCACTGCACTGCATGGCTTTTAATTCTGTCCCGCTGTGCCCTGTGTCCTGCCACAATGGTACAGCACACAGTGGTAGAATCATGGGGCATTCTCAAGCCTTATGCCATTACAATGTTTAAATCGTTACAATGAGGAACTGTGAGGAAACATAAATTAGCTTTACACGTTTCTTGATCCAGCAGATGTCTGTAGAACATGCATCTTTTCAGGAGGTCAGGTGAGGGAACCCGGGGAGATACAGCCCTCTGCCCGGCTGCCTTCATCTCTCATCCCCAACCTCCTAAATGCTGCTCCCTGATTGGAAGCCTTGTCAGGATTCCAGGCCTGTTCCCCCTGTCATGTGACTCATGGGAGCCCGCCCCCTCCCTGTGATGTGGCCAATAGGAAAAGAGCATGAGGACAGTGTTTGGTGGCAGTGGGTGAGATTAATGTGGCCACAGATGGAAGGAGACAGGGAGTGGTGTAGGCAGGCAGTATGATGCATCTCTCGCCAATAACTACCCATCCATTTCAGATTAAAAACAGTCAAACAGCGCTTAACATGGCTGCATTGGGGCAGCTTTTGTGCTCAAACGGACAGCTTTACAGCTAAAAGAACAGCTTGGGTAAGCGCGTTTACATTACTCCTGCCAAATGTTAGGAGAGCAATTTCCTTGTTGTGAAAAGGAAAAAAAAACACCCAGGAAACTTTGCCAAGATTTTTTATTTTCTCGCTGAAGTGATGACAGAACTTGTGTTTTGATTCAAGTACCCAAGTTCTCAAGTTCTTCACAGTGTCAGCCAATACCATGGCAACAGCCTGAAATCTGCATTCTGCCTTACTCCATTCTGGGTCATTACTCCAGTTCTGGACAGACCGCTGTGGGACGTGCTGATTTTATGGCACTGATAAACATGTACACACGTCTGTCTCACTCATACGCCAAATGGACTTTAATTGCTGTAGCACAACCGTTACAACTGCAACTCCTGTTCAAGGAAGATACAAGCCTGGGATGCCCTCAGACAAAATAACCCCCTCTTTCAGCCAGTGCGCCTGTATGCTATAAATATTTATTTCCTCATGAAATGATAATGTTGCATGACACTAAAGTGATGGTTGGTTTGCTGTGCTCTGTGTGCAGAGCCCAGAGGTGAAGGAGTTTGCCCTCCTGGTGTTTGGTTGGAAAATGAATCGGTTACATTGCCGTTTGTTGCCTGTTGGGTAATTAATGACTAATGAGGACAGTCAACATTCATTCAGCTGAATCATGGCCCTAAGTACAGAAAATCAATGGCCATACCAAGGCTGTCTTGGCCAGGCATTAAAGTCAGACACGCAAAGACCCTTACAGCAGCTACCCTCAACATACTCACCCCTCTGCTGCAGAGCCACTGTAGTTTTATTCAACATTCACCATCAAAATCAGTTAAGTTTCAGTGATTTCATGCTGAGAGAAAAATGATATATCACCTAATGAGTAGCTGATGTTTCACAATAGTGGAATTATGATAAGCTTGTTTTGAAAGGTCATGTCGTATCAGAGGATTGCTCAGTGGAAATTTACTGTTCATCATCATTCTGTTATTCTTTGGAAAATTCCAAAAGGAATATAAGACCAGTGGGGGGGATGTTGTCATTGTTGGGCAGTTATGGGCTGCAGGTCAATCTAAATTGATCTGATACAGTGCATTCTTACAACTGCCTCATCGCAAAGCCAATTGGACAAAGCACTACAACAACAACAACCAACAATAAAACAAACAAATCAAAACACAGTGATTGACAGGTCAGGAAAACGCAGTCCGGAGAAAACAGTGAAGCAGGTAAAGGCTTGAGAATTAATGTAGCAGATAAAGGCTTGAGAATTAATGTATCTATCAGGGTTCAATGTATTCAGCCTTGATTTGTGTGATGGCAGTTTTTCCAACATTGCTGCACGGTTGATGTGGATACAACATGGCAGAAATTTGGTGCGCCTGCTGGTTTGGGTAATCTGCCTGATTGGGCTGCCATTTCACAGCGACTGAAAATTGTAGCTCAAAGCAAATGTAGCTGGGCAGGACCAGCCAGAACCTGCTGTGAGAACCTAGAGACTTAATGAAAGCGATCTGTCAATGCCTCAAATCAGAGCCGTCCTGATAAATTGCTCACCGAGGGAGAAGTGGAGACACATATCGAGCAATGATTACCGCGCAGCGCGCAAGTGACAATCAAAGCTTGACCTCAGTCTCTGGGAGAGCTCTGGGACTGACAGATTGTTCTGTGAATCGGTGCTGTGGAAGAGCTGAAACTGGGGCTCTCTCTGCCTGCTGGAATACAACAGGCTAGAGGTATAACTAATAATCGGAAGATGGATTGGTCTGTAAAAGAACATAAATTGGAGTTTGAAAATGACTCATCCCAAAAGTCCAGGGCACTATTACAGGTTAGGTTTGGTCAATTAAAAAACCTCTCATGCATTGGCAAGCACTAAAAGCATACACAAAGCACACAAGACACAGAAACCTATTGCCCACACATAGCAACTGGAACAGCTTTAATTAGGATGAGAAGTACAATCTGACAGGGTATATTTGACATTAACTCTCCCAGTCATTCTGAGTCAAAACTGCAAAAAGAGCCAAAGGACATAGTTCTCCTCATCACATGGTGATTTGTCTTGAATAGGTAAAAGCTTGATGCTGACTGATGCCTGAGATGACTGGTTAGCATGACAGCACAGATCAATCATAACTGCTGAGCACTTAAAGTCATGGTTAATGCTGTCATATACTCTAGCCCTAGAGTGTCTGGTGATGTGTATGAGTAACCCACACACAAAAAATACATTTATCAGGACCTCAGAGCACCACAAGATAAAATATCACATGAGGATGTGTTGCGACACACAAAAACCAGACAAGGGATACTTTAGCCAAAATTGCACAGAGCTCAGGCCAGATTACTCGATTGCTTCTGCCTTACTGTGAGATCCCTCGATTGCTTCTGCCTTACTGTGAGATCCCTTGATTGCTTCTGCCTTACTGTGAGACCCCTCGATTGCTTTTGCCTTACTGTGAGATCCCTTGATTGCTTCTGCCTTACTGCAATGCCTTTGTATGGCCTGTATTAGTACTGATAAATGGGAGCATGCTCTGTGGAAATCCTCAGTGACAGTCCCTCACGGATCTCAGTCTCCACGCCTCATTTCCACCAGGGGGTGGCTGGAAAGGTTTTAGTAAGAACCTCTAAGATAATGCAGGAATAAACAGTCCAGTATTCTTCAAACAGAAAAGCCCTACCCTAAGCATGTGCACAACGTCATCACTGCACATCTTGGTTGGCATTGCACATATTTAAAAATAATCTTACCTCACTACAGTATAACTTTGCTTCACAGACACTCAGAGGACCTCATACAGCCTACATGTTGCATAGCATCGATTTGCACGGCTTGATGTTTAGAGATTCAGCCTAAGTTGAGTACAGCAGCAGCAATGCCCCCGTTAGCAGCTGACCCTGCCCTGTGTGGATTACGGGCCCGGTTCCCTCAGTGCAGCAACACACTGCCAGCTCGCATGCTCTCAGAACAGCAAAGTGAGTGACGTGCTGTACAGTAAGAGGAGCTGTCCTGATGCGCTGTCACTCTCTAATTAAGACCTTAATGGAATGACAGTGTATGCGTGAATACGTGAATGACGCGTGACTGTCCCGTGACCTCGTGTCCTCAGCTGTGGCTGGACGGGGTGTGTTACAGGCTGGGTGTTGGAGCCGTTTTGCCGACGATCGCCCCTGGCAGTCTGCTGAAGCCGCAGTTTTGTCTCTGAGAGTGGCCCACATTTCAGCACTTACAGTTTCCTGGCCCTGGGGATGTCCCAGGCAAAGAGAACCAATCAGAGCAGGGAGAGCAGAGGCAGTACAGTCTTATGAGGTAATGGGAGAGATTTCGCTGCCAGCCCTAGCCCTGCAGAGCCCCGGAGCTGCTCCCACAGGACTGACACCAGACCCTGATACGCCAGGCACGAGGTCTGGCAGGTTATCATTGTGCCTCTGAAAGACTCTCTGCAGTGCTCCACATCAAGCAGGATCATGACCATACTGAAGAGGTTACATCAATTAACCATAGATGCATCTGAAATCCAGAATTACTGATATGAAATAATAATGACAGAACAGTTATTATTAATGAGAAATTTAGCCCCAAAGAATTACAAAAAGTATTGTAATTTCTCACAATACAGTCTTTGGGCGACAGTCCAGGCCTTTACTATGTAAAGCGTACTTGATACTGAAAACACAGTCCTTCTCAGCATTTTCTAAACCAATACATTTGACATCGGTTATGGTGTGACTGTGTTCCAAAAAAGTGTCTCTGTCCCGCAGAGTAAATATACTGTCCTGGGACAAAGCAAAGATCAGAAGATAAATCGAAAGACAAACGTTTACAGCAGACCAGATTAAAAGCAAGAGCCTCAATCAAGATTAATGGCATGCAGCATAAAGTGTCCCAGAGACACAGAAGTGGGCCCAGGCCACGATCAAGGCAGCTGCGGAGCTGTGAGGCGCAGATGCCAGGAGGCCAGGGAGCTGCGTTCCCTCGGATGAATGAGGACACTGTGAGCGTTCCTCACACTGAGAGCTCTGGCCGAGTCAGCGCAGCTCATCTCTGATTGGAAAAGTTGGGCTGGATCTGGGGCCAAGCGCCGCTCCACTCACCCCACCTGGAGACCCGCATGAGGTCACAGGCCAGGAGCGCCGTGGCTTTCGGGCACTTTTGGCACAGGTAAGACTCCATTCGTCATTCTGTTAGACTTTAAAGGGGACGCTTCAGCGAACCCCAAAATGCTTTGCAGCTCTGTGAGCTCGCAGTGCTCTGAACCCCGAGTCCCTCTGGTTTTGCCGGGATGGAGAGCAGGCTGGAGCTGCAACACACAGCTGGCCAGAGAGAGGCTGGCGTGTTGTCAGGCGCAAATGAGGCTTGAATGGCTGCAGATTTTGCCTGAGATTTTAATTGGAATAATTCTGGTGTAAATCCAGTTCCTTCCATCATCTTTCAGCCATATGTCTGTGACCTCCTGTGATTTGTTTCTTTGTGTGCTCATAGCAGTCTGGTCCTGGCGAAGGTCTGTCATGCCTTTCAGCATATTTATAGGTCCATTTTGCCAGCTTGGTGATGTTGTCACCAGGTCTGGAGATCTTTATAACATCTGAGAAATGTTTTAATTTAATTTTAATTTCTCTTGTCAAGTGAAAACAAACAGAACAAAACCTGCATTTTATGTATTTAAACAAAAAATGTACCATGCAGAAAACAGGATAAATTTCTCTATGGATAATCTCCGGTTCTGGGCCTTGAAATTTTAACACCAGTTTAATTAAATGCAAACAAGATCAAATGGTGATTATGACAAATCAGAAATGAATGGTAATCATCATTATCATTTCATTGTTATACATTATGATTAAATGTATCAGTCGGTGCCATTTCCTCTATTAAAAATCATTTCATAAATACAAGAGTAAACAACAGCAGCAGCAACAACAACAACAAAACTGAGTTCAGCATTTTAAAGCTGACTGCAGGAGATAAAGTTTCCATCCAAAGCATTATCACAGGACATTAACCTGGGGTATTGGCAATAAGCAAAAGCTGTTTTCCATCACGAGCTTGAGTGCTGCACCAGCGGAGGGCAGGGCTTCTGGAACATGTTATTCCACATTGATTAATGCACACTGACAAGCTCGTAATCACGTCCGGTTTCTCACCTTAACCATGTGACACAGTAAGTGCTGGATGTATCCTGTACTGTTGATTGCTCAAAGAGCACAGGCTTCCATATGTCACATCCCTGGTTATTCCAGCATTTAAATAGAGGTTATCAGTCTTAGCATGCTGTAAAACCAGAGGAGTTATTCCAATACCCCAAGGTTACAAACATTGTTAATTCTAAACTCTTTGTGTTTAGAACATTAGCATTACTGGCTAGTTCTGTGCTGAATGAACTTTTCGGTCCTTATTTTATCTTGAATTTTATCAGGACATTCATTATATCAGCACCAAATTAATGGGCCATATCCTGCAAACGGTTTACTCCTCACATTGGCAGGGTGGAGATTTTCCCCATTTGGCGTTTATCATATTCATTATTCAAAGAGGAGAGGACAAGTCCAGACAGTCTCAGGCCAGAGAAGGAGGGCATGTTTATTTGAATATGAAATGGAGGATTAGCAAATGGGATTGAGTTGCTACATTGTTTGATGAATCTCTACACTTCTTTGTACTTTCAATTCATTTTCAGGCTTTCGGCTGATGGTGCAGGCTGTTTTTACATCGATCTGTGTTTATTTATAAAAACGATGCAATTAATTATTCCACAACAAAAAAAATCTAGACTTCCAACGCCAAGCTCTCCAGTTACTTTCTGCACTTGACAACAGATCTAAAATCAAATTTTCCCACCCCAAATCCTAACCCCACCATTTATGTACAGTTTTTATCATGATCCAGAGTGAGTTGCATAGGGCAGCACGTGCCCACACAAAGAGAGTCTGAGGAGTGAAACATGGGAGAAGGAGCCACGGTGTGGTAAAAAGGTTGGGGAAACCTGATCGCTTCAGGAGTGTAATGGACAGACCGCCTCACAGTCCCAACCCTAACCCCAACCCTAACCCCTAACCCTAAACCTAACCCTAACTGCTACTCCTAAACCCTAACCCTAACCTCAACCCCGATCGCTTCAGGAGTGTGATGGACAGACACAGCCCCAACCCTAACCCCTAACCTCAACCTGTATTATGTGAGCATATATACAGATGACAATATTCTGACTCTATCTCCTACAGGAAGGTCTAGTTCGACCAAACAGACCGGCAACCAGTCTCCAGCAGAGCACCTGTCCGTGGGGATGGAACCTCTCTCCATACCTGTGACTCTGGGGAAGGCAAAAGACATGATGACAGGGGCAAATGAAGGGCATAATCCCATAAATGGACCCCAATCTGAGTCTTCCCCTAAACCCCAAGCAGGCACAGGGACGGAGAGAGGACCCCTCTTCTATCTGAAAGGCCATCCACGGTCAAACCGCAAGGTTTATGAATGGCGGTTTACGGCAGAGAAACCCATAATCTTCATTGGAGACTCCAATTTGAAAAGAATTCCTCCATTCAAAAATCATCAAATACAAATTGATAGTTACCCTGGCGCCACATTTTACCACATCAATGGTGTGCTGGGGAACTGTTCCGTCTCCTTAACCACGCAAAAAAAAAAAAAAAGTGATTCTTTCCTTGGGCATTAATAACAAAGACCAGGACCCTAGGAAAACAGCCATTAAACAGCTACAACAATTATTGAATACAGCACAGAGAATCTTCCCAAATGCCACACTGTTTGTTCCCGTAATCATGTTTTCTTCCAGACTGATGGAGCAGCAGAAGGCCAACCTGACCACTATTAACAAATATATCCCTACATACTGCACACCGCTATTGGAAATCCATAACAGCTCTTTTTTTCACTACAGGGGATAACATTCACTGGACTCCCATCACAGCTAACAAGATATTTGAACACTGGTGTCAACAATTAAACTTGTAAATGGGGAGAAGCAGCCACGGTCTCCCCACCTGCTTGAACACAACAATGTACTGAATCTGTCACTAACCTTTCAGCTTTCCAGGGCACAGGTGGAGGTGTTGGAGAGAGGCCTAACCTTTATTCCTCTCCCCAACCGGGATACCCGGCGAGACCTCTGGAGTGATGTCCATGCCTATCATAGAAGAATAAAGTTAATTGATTATTTTGGGATAGAATTTTTTACTTACTTCCTAAGATCCACAAGAATCCAGAGGCATGGACTGTCCCTCGAGAGATCCCGCCAGGGCGCCCCATCGTGTCAGACTGCAGCAGCGAATCATACAATGTTGCACAGTGTATTGATTACTACCTTAACCCTTTATCACACGGACATCCAAGTTATATCAAAGACACATACGATTTCCTGTATAAGATTAAAAGCATATCTGTGACTCCTAACATGCACCTGTTCACAATAGATGTGGATAGTTTGTACACTAACATCGATACGGAGGCGGGTTTGCAAGCAGTGAAAAATGTGTTTTTAGGAAATCCTGATTCTTTGCGGCCTGATGACCAACTGCTTCAGCTTTTGCATATCAGCCTGACCAAGAATGATTTTATGTTCAATGGTAAATGTTATCTACAGATATCGGGAACGGCAATGGGCAAGAAGTTCGCCCCCGCCTATGCGGATATTTATATGGCGGAATGGGAAGCAGGTGCATTGGCTAAATGTCCACTCCTGCCCAAAGCCTATTACCGATATCTTGATGATATCTTTGGTGTTTGGCCCTACAGTTTAAAAGAATTTGAAGATTTTTTCCATATATTGAATACACACCATCCTTCTATAAAACTTAAATATGAATTGGATCCGAAGTCCGTAAACTTTTTAGATACTACGGTCTTCATCCCCTCACAACCGGACAATAGCAATAAGTTGGCCACCAGAGTATATTTCAAAAGTACAGATACTCACGCTCTATTACACAAACGGAGCTACCATCCCAGACACACATTTAAGGGCATTGTCAAATCACAGATACTCAGATTCCGTAGAATATGTACATTTTAGGAGGATTTTGAATTTGCCACGGCGACGCTCTTTACAGTGCTGCGACGCAGAGGCTACTCCAAACGGCTATTACGATATGCAAAAGCTGAAGCTCTTAAAAGCCAGGCCCACGTGCAATTGAAAGAAAACAGGAATGTTATCCCCTTCATCACTACCTATTCGGAGTCCAATAAAGCATTAATTGCTAAAATCAGAAAGAATTTCAATACAATACAAAACCGCTTACCCGCACTTCAACCATACAACGTAATTGCGGCCTTTAGGCGAAATAAAAACCTAAAGGATCTGCTAGTACGTTCTGGAACACCGTCCAAGACAGAAGACCCACACTCATGGCTACATATGCACTTTCATCATAGTACATATGTGGTCAATAAACATAGTGGAGTGGGAACACCGGTCTGGAAGAAGATTGATTGATTGATTACGGACAAGAATGTGGTGTATGCAATTACCTGCAAGATATGTGGCATGTTATATATAGGAGAGACACAGTATACCATAGCAACACGGCTAAAGCAACATTTATACAACATCCGGAAATTTCAGCAACAGACGGAACTTTCCCAGCATTTTCAGATCCATCCAACTTCTGCCCTGAAAGTATCTGGACTGGAAACCAATCCGGGGTGGTCTAATGGGGAGAGGAAGATGAGGGAAAGGGGGTGGATTAAAAAATTAAAAACTGTAGCACCCTTGGGATTAAATGAAAAGATGGGTTAGGGAGGTGGGGGGTTGAACTTCCTCCCCCTGAGGGGGACGGGAAAGGAAGGGGAGAGGATTAGCACTTATAGAGATATGGGGGCGGGAGAAGGGGCAATGGCACTTTGATTTTGATGAATGCAGCACTTTTGTATGTCAATAAAATAATGGATTTCTAATCTTCCTATTTCCTTTTTTCTTTTATTTTCTTTATTTGTGTGTGTGGGAATTTGGTTTATGCATGTCCTTCTAGCACTTTATACTAACATGGCACTTAACGTGGTTGCCTCTTATCCTGTGACCCTCATAGGAATGAATTTTTTATAGAGTAACCTCCCCCCTTCTGCAGCCCTCTTTGTGGGGGGACATGTATTCCATACGCGGGCCCCAATATGAACTCCAGCTGGGCCGTAACCCTAACCTCAACCCTCACGCTGGCCTGAACTTCAGTTGGGCCTAACCTTTTTAGGGTGACCCTAACCTCAACCCTAACCCCAACCAGAGACGTAACCCTAAGTACATTTAACCCTGGGCGGGACTGTAACACAACCCTAACCCCAACCCCAACCCCAACCCTAACCCCAACCCTAACCCCAACCCTAACCCCAACCACAACCCTAATATGGACAGCTAACCCTAGGCTGGGCCCTTGTGCGGATTTTAACCCTAATTTGGGCTTTGACTTTAATAGGGATTGTAACCCTAGTCAGGTTTTTAACCCTAGCCCATTTTTAATCTTTTTAACATTTTTTAATTTTTTCTTATTCTTTTTAACTTGACCCTAGGGACAGCCTTTACCCCTCATATATGAAAAAAAGAGAAGATACAATAGGCCAGAGCACTGAAGAGCTTTGTGCTCCACTTTTAGAAAAGATATTATAACCCAACCTAAACCTAACCCTAACTCCTAATCCTAAACCCTAACTGCTACTCCTAAACCCTAACCCTAACCCCTATCCTCAACCCCGATCGCTTCAGGAGTGTGATGGACAGCCCGCCTCACAGTCTCTCTTCTCCGCCGTGCAGCTGCAGTTTCATCCTGCCCTTAATATTTGGCAGAGACAGTGGTGGGAATTTTTATTGTAAAGTGTCAGATTTCAAATTTTATGCTACATTAATTCCGTTGAAAGTCTCTGCCGACGTTAGTCCCTAGTTCTAGCAGCCTGCGACCTGCAGCACTGGCGAGGAAACCCTTATGGATCTGCACTCTGCCTAATGACAGCTTGCAACCAGATTACCTCCAAACGCAGCAAACAAGGGAATGACTACATGAATACAAGTGTGGGTAAATACTCAATATCAGCCATACTAAACAAAAGGGGTCTCGACCCCGTTTTCTTCATGCATCTTTGGACTATAGAGGGAACAATGGCGAAATGCAATCTAAATGAGGGTGGATTTCGGGCAGGGAACGGGGGTCACACAGTGGTTTGTTAGTGCGGTACTCTCTGGCAGCCTGTCCAGGGCTTTAATTAGATGGAGAGAGAGAAAGAACGAAGGAAACTCACTGGATGGGGGGGAATTAATGGCTGCTTTCGCCTCACTGAGCTGTGTGCCTTTCTCAGGGGGCGAGACATACTGCGGAATCACACACCGTCCTCCCTCATTTGCACAGAGGTGCGTCAGTGCTGGAGCCGGTCCCACCCCTCAGCAACTGCATCTATTTTTACTTATTCTGAAAACTCTTTCGGTGATGTGGTCTGGTATGCAGGCGCAGGGTGATTTTGTGCAAAAATCGGAAAATGTCTGAAAGGAAAAACAATGCAGTCCATCATTCTGAGAGTGAGGGCTGTGGCGAGTTTGACGTAAAGGATGAGATGGAACAGTACGATGCTGAAATTTCAGCTGCGCCTGGAGTCAGAATTATTCATGGACCAGTGCTGTGTTATTCTGTAGGGTTTTTGCTTTATGTTGACCACATGCTGGAGGCAGTAATGAGAAATGCATTTAACAGGCATCAGACAAAAGAAAAAAACATCCTGTCTTTGCAGGTTGTCACTTTTATTTCGATTGGAGCACTTTGAGGAAAGGCAGTTTCCCAGATCGTTACTGCAAGGTTAACCCTGCTGAAAATCATCTCTTAACTGCAGCAATCTCCGCTAAGCCTTCACTACCTGACTGCCAATCGTACTCCAGTGGCTCTCACAGCTGCTCGACGCTAACCTGTACCTCTACTGTGCAGGCTCCAGTGGGTTTCAATTTGGATAGTGAAAGACAATGTTGAGATGCACCCCAATGGAGAACGTTTGCAGATGCACTCAGTCATCTGAAAACAAGCAGGTGTTCTGTTTCTGGGTGCCAGGGATGATCTCCCCTCAGGTTTACCAAAGTTTAATAGTTCTGAAACCGCCTACCTGCATATCATTTGAAAGGCTGCATCAAACACATTAGATTCACTGAAATGCCTCTCGCTGGATTGGACATCCACAATAAATCACTACTCTCTCACATGGGAGACACCCCCTGCTGTTTCACATAAACAGATTGACATGTTTCTCTCAGAGCTAATCTTTAATTGCTGGAGCTAATTTTAGGGGAACGATCAGATCTGGTTATTACTGCTTGAGGAAGGCTGTGCCAGTTGAAACATGTTGCCTTTTTGCAGATTAAATATATTAGAGCAATTTTGCTCTTATCCTGCTTATGAGCGCTGTGGTACATTTTACACTCATCGTTGATAACTGTTACAAACCGTCACTTCACACCATAAGGTCCCTGTATCATGGTTTCCATCGATAAATTTAGGGTTCCCATGAGGAGGTGCTTTCACGATAGTCAAAGACGGTTAAACCACCAAAGGAATGAAATGCTTTGATATATTTTTCACTTGCCACTACTTCAAAGTCATTCTGTCAGCTGGGGAGTTCTACTGAGCCAGTTACAGATCTTCAGAAATATATAAAAATGAAACATCAGATGGAAACCTCTCACCTATGGTCTACATTTTTTATTTAAGAACATCTCAGGTATGGTATTTTCAAAAGGCTAGCAGGCGTCTGGCAGCCAAGATGCCGTACCTGTTGAAAGCAGAACAGGTTTTAATCAAATAAATGATCTATGACCTCTGATCCAGACACTTCATCACAAAAGCTGTGGGAAATGTTGCCATAACTGCAGGTGCCAAATAATCCGACAACTCGAGACACGGTCAGGTTTGGCTTCCAAATTAATGCTTGGCTGCAGCGCTTCAATTAGCCTGGGTGAAGGTGCCGGCCAATCAGAGCTGCCTCACTGTCTCCAGGTTTCTCATTTTGCCCTCTGGAAACGTTCTGTCTGATGACTGTCGTGCTGTGATCTCATTCTGGACTCACAATCCAATCAGAGCATGTCAGAACAAACAACAGTCATCCTGAATGCCAGCGGACAGCACGTTGGAAGAGCTGGATCTCTGTCACAGTCAGCCCTTTTCATCCTCAGAAGGAAGCAGCTGAATCTCACAGAGGATTCAGGTGAGTGGATGTGTCTCCAGGGAGGAAGCCAGGGAAGAGATGTGAACACTATAACAGACCAGTCCTATTGGTCAGTGTCAAGCTCTCTGTTAAACTCCACTTGAACCTGTTAAAATGTCAAAGACTGCACAATGCCATTTTCAGTTTCTGTTATATGAATTTGTAACCATGCTTTATGTAATATTTTTATTATCAGTGTACTGTACCTGTAGTATACAATGACTGTAAAAGTGTTGTGACCTACTGAAGAAAAACAGGTCTCAATACTCTCAAGACTTATCATATCTATTACTTGATATATGTTATAATTCCAGTTTATAATTCCACCCATTCCTTGTGATTAAAAATGCATGAATTGGGTAATTAATGCAGTTGTATTTAGGTAATCAGACACATTGAAAAACATTGGGTTGGAGGTGGTTGGCACAATGGAACACACTCTACCTCAGGAACAAACTCGCCATTGTGATTCACAGAGACAGCTTTTCACTGCTGAAACTAAGCGGCATCCAAGCATTCAGGAGAAACAGTCCTCCAAAAGAATCTCACTTTAAAGGATCCTTCTCAAGAAGGTCTCTGTCCTTGTTTGAACAGTCGTTTGGAATGGAGTGATGCCAGCAGAGCAGATATCCGGGAACATCTGGAAATCCCATCCCACCGACACTTTTATTTCTACGGCATAACTGTCAGAATTTCCAACTTCTCAATTTGAGTTTCCTCCCCAACACTCTGTTCTTTGGCTTTTCAATGCACACACTGGAGAGAGACCTCACGAGATGGAAGGAGAAGAAGTTTCTCTTGAGTAAATAAATACTTGGAGGTAAGAGGAAGCATATGCGCAAATATTCAGCCACTGCATGAATAAATTCATAATTTGCTTTGAATGGCCTCTTATTATGGTTTCATGAATACCAATGGCTTCATACAGAATATGTAGGTCCAAGAGGACAGAAGGAGAGAGAGACAGAGGGAGACTGAGTGCTAAACCTTTGATCATTTCTATTTAGTGTTCATTTGTTCATAGTATGATTGGCAGTTTTGTCTGGTGACACGAATGTGCATTTGTAAGGCCACTAACGCTTATTGAATTGAATAGATAAACAACAGAAAAAAGAGGGAGAGAAAGGGAAGAGAGAGAGGAGAGAGAGAAAGCCAGAGGAGTCATGCCAACACCAAGTCCCACTATTATTCACATAACAAGGAGGAGATTCTCATGGTGAACAAATACAGACCCAGCTCAGGCAGCCAGAGTACTGAATCTCCATTGTATTTATTTTCAATGGTTGGTAAATGTTCAAGAAGTGCAGAAAGACAGACATTGGGGGAAAAAAAGGATGTTTCTGTCTCAGCCAGTCTAAGAATTACTAATGCGACCACTCTCTAATTACAAGGAACATACCAACGGGTCAAGATTATGTCAGCTCAGTTAAACATACAAAGGCAATCAAATCTAAATGCTTATGTTCCTTAGGATAAATCAATTTATATGGAAATCAGAAATGTATTTTTACATTACATTACATTCACTGAGACGCTCTTATCCAGAGCGACTTCCAGCACAAAAGAATGGGAATTTATCCATTCGAGCTGAATTTTTAAAGGATATCTTTAATGTTTAAAATTAATGCTTGTATGAGCATCAGTATTTCATACATACCTTTCAAACAGATCAGATGAAAAGCTTTAAATGCTTTTAGCATTCCTATATGGAATTGTATGGTAAGGAGCATAGTCAGCGATATGTAATATAATGAGACTAATATTAAATGGCAAACCAGGTTATGTATGTATGGTATGGAAAAGATGAAGAGGAAAGGGTTAAGAACTGGCATCTTAAGGAACAGATAAATATAAGTCAGATAGCTGAGACCATGGAGACTCATTCAGAGGGTTGCTGCCTAGATGAATTTCAACATTGCAAAATATGCCCATGTCTCACTGTCTCACTGTCCCCCTTGACTGGTTTCCATTTGCTTCTTACATTACATTGAGCACCATTGTGTTAGTGTGTGTAGCTTACTGTGCAGCCGAGTATGAGCGCAAGCAGAAGAGGGTCTAAGTGGCCCGTCTGGGACAGGGTTGCATTCTGCAGTGGGGCAGTGAGAGAAGAATGTCTGTACAGAAGCTGGAAACTATGTTGCATTCAGTATTTATACACCACACACACGTGCACATGCGCACACACACACACGCACGCACGCACACACACACACACACACACACACACACACACACACACACACACACACACACAGGCTATTCCTACACACACTCTACCACACACACAGGCTACCATACACAAAGCCTACTCCTATACACAATAGGCTTTATTCTCCATCTCTCCTGCGGAGTCTGTGGAGATTCATGACAGTTGTCATCTCTGGGCCATGATGTATCCACATATTCTGACAGACAGAGTCTGCACACGCTCAGTGGGGGTGCGCGGGGAGGCCCCTGATTGGCAGGTCTGAGCCTGATGCCTGGCCTGCACTGTGCACGGCTCCATCGCTAACAGGTGCTCCTCCTGAACCGGGGCATCTGCTCATGCTAATGTCAACCCTCCACACGTGAATATTTCATTGGATCACATCCATCTAACAGCTAATTTGTCTGGAGTGATTAAGCGGACGTGTGACCTTAATGCAGCCTGGTGTGGCTTTCTGTGTAACAGCCTGCGGGTCGGCATCCTCGTATCACAAACGTTTCTGCTGAACAGCTGCGTGTGTGGAGCATGTGCAGGGTATCCGGCGTGGCTGTGGAGTAATCAGTCAGGAACACATGCAAATACAGGGTTACGATCAGAGTCTGGTGGCAGGTGGGGAAGCTTTCATAGCTCTCAGTAGAGTGGGAGGTACGAGGGAAGAGAGAGCTCTGTCATTCTTCCTCCTGTCTGCTCCCAATGGGTGGCGTTTTGAAGTTGTGCAAATTAACATGGGGCTTTAGTGAGAAGAAAATGGACTTTGTCCCCGGTAAACATTCTCTCAGAACACCCAGCCCATTTTAAAAATAATTACACCTTTCCTGGGGAGGGGGCATTTTGATCCCAGGAGATATTCACAGATAATTTGTGGTGAAAAAAAAAAAAACACAACCCCAGACATGTTGAAGTGAAGCATTTAATGGAATTATTCAATGAACAGACTGCCTCTGTCTGAGAAATGATAGACCTGACTGCTTTCTTTTTAACCATTCATTTCTGTCCTCCACTTACAATAGGCAGTGCCATACCTGACTGACAGGGAGATTGTGTTCTACGTCATTCTGAGGTTGATGAAAATGGCAATGACAGTCTGGGCGAATTACTCTTCCTTTCCAGCCGAGCTTGCCGTCTGATTGGGGTCTACGCTCCCATTATTCTCCAAGATGTCGTAATTTTTATAAAGTCAGACCTGCGTGTACAAACAAACGGCTCAAGGAATCGATATCTAGCCTGCTCTCACAATCACTTTATGTTCCCAAACACTGAACAACTTAGGAGACAGGAAGTGTTCTGAACTCCATGTCTGCATCTTATCTACATTAGAGCAGAGTGAAAAGGAAGCTTTGGAAGGCTGCTGCAGCACAGAACCCTTATTCACATCTTTATTGAATGCAAACACATCTGTGCGTGTTGCTGTGTGAGTGTATGTGGTTTTTTACTTAAGTCAAAGCAGTTAATCCACACCATCCTACAATTAATCATGGCTACAGGGAATGTAGCACAAAACCGAAAATATGAAATACCAGCTGTTTGATTCTGAAAAATGCTGTAAATTTAGTGTTGGCAGCACTGCATAGCTGGACCCTGAAGTGAGCGCTCACAAAATAGAAGAACCACAGGCATTGTGGGTACTGCAGTACTCCTCCAGGAATTAAACTTGTTTTCCCCAGTAAATGACATTATGGTTTTGGTGCTGTTTATGAGCCAAAGATACCCATATATTTATGTGATGACCGACAGGAAAATCGCTTAATTTAAATGCATATATATACATATAAACATATACACACAATAAATAATAAACCGCACATTTTTCTGAACCTGCTGAGGTAAGGGATGAGGGCCTGATCTCTGCATGTCTGAAGCCTCAGGTCTTTCACAGGAATAAGTGGTGAGCAGCTTTAGGAGACTTTTCTCCCCTTTCGAAAAAAAAAAAAAAAAAAACAGCCCACATGCTTGTGCACTCACTGCTTTGACCAGGAGGAGGAGCTTCAGTCTGAAAACAAAGTGAACATCTAGGGGTCAGAGCACAGTCTTTGTACACCTATTAACTGCTGTTAGTCAGTCAGTTACTGCTGTGCCAACAGCTGCTGCCAGCAAATGCCTGCAGCAATAAAAAGAATGGCCCTGTGCCCCCAGGTAAGCTCACAGGTGTTTCACAGCCTTCTCTAACGGGAGTGAGAAGGGTTTGTGTGACACCACACATGCTATACAGGGCCAAGAATATAGAGTCAATTTCAAAAACAAAATGATAACTGCCATGAACATCTCAATCACTATTTTCCTCTGTATTCACACCTTCCCTGCTATTCTTTCTTCCAATGAAAAACTGGATGAACACCAGGTGAGAATTAGCAGATAGCTCTCAAAAAAAAGTATCATCAATACTGAATTCACATGAAGGATGTTTGCATGAGCGATCAGTGGTTGTGAGTAAGGAACATTCTAAGCTTTGCATTATTTCATAGCTCAGTGAAATAGGTGAGATTTGTTAGTGATCTTGCAAGGATGGCCAATTAGCAAGCACTCCGCACATAGACCTGGAAAAATGAATAGTCATTACCCAGCCTTAGTGAATTTTCTCAGAACTTAGGCCAGATTTCCCCACGCAGAAAGGAACAGCAAAAAACCCTCAGTGCTCATGGAAGAGACTGAAATATGCATCTAACAGAGGACTGTGCTCCATTATATGTCAACATGGAAGGGAGTAACAGGGAAACCTTGATCCGCTGTTCTCCGAGTCGGACGGGGACAGGGTGTTCGGACAGGTCCCTGTGACAGAAAGCAGCTGGCTGGGGACCTCTGTCCTCTTTCTCAGAGACCAGTGAGCAGGGAGTAAATACTGCTTCATAGACTGGGGTGACCCGGTGCTCACTGAGGGTTGCAACTCACCCCCATGGGAGGAAATGAGCTGTTTGGTTCACAGAGCTCACAACGTTTGAACTTTTTATTCTGAGGCTCGGGGCTCTTTTAATAGAGCTAAAGTTCAGCATCTGTAACAGCCTACCCCCTTTCATGTATGCAACATTAATATTCATTTTGCACAACAATACCATTGCAATGGAGGAGGACTTTAAAGTAAATACCGATTAACCAAATAATGGAAAAAAAAACAAATAAGCTTGCCAAGATGAAGTTCCTGTGTGACAGACACTAACTCTACTAAGAAACTATGATGTTGTTCCAGTTAAAACCTCAGTAAGGCTGGAAAAAAAAGACTGAAATGACTTTGAATATTATACATTAGCACAACATGTACTTTTCTCTTTGTCATTGTTGTTCTAATAATGACCTCATACAGAACTGGGTGTATTATGAACTTACCTGAAACAAACTTAAGTCTTAGAGTCTATTTTGAAGCTTGGGACTTTTGACTCAGTTCCAGACCTTGGGTCTTGTGCAGTTTTATACGGTTTAGAGGAAATGGAGTTTTAATGCTTGAATGATGTAAGGGAAAGTGAGTGGTAATTGATGAAGGACTGTCAGAGTTTGGCTGATTCTCACCACGTCTTCCTGTTCATCTCACCCCCCCGGCCCAGGGTTTCACAGGGGCTCGGAGTGGAAAGAAACAGAAATAAACTCACGTCTGGTGATGAATATGCCTATTGGCTCTTATCTGTGGTGCAGGGCAGCGGATCATTTTGAAAAACGTCCATGGTATCACTGCACTCTTTGGGGGAGTGTGGTATACCCCTGACTGACCCTGAGTCCAGAGGATGGAGTCGGCCTGACTGCCTGCCATCCCCCGGCTCTGTGCCACTGAACTCGGGGCAGCAATCACTGAGGCTTTTGGTTCAGCCAAATGTCCTCCTCTGGACAGAGCAAACGCTGCCAGAAATCCACATGGGGGAGAGAGAGGGAGGGAGGGATAGAGAGAGAGACAGAGATATTAACACTTCGTCTGCAGAGACATGGAGACCTGGTAGTGAACTCACTATCCAGTGCCTGAATTGGCCCAGCCATGCAAAAGGACAGAACAGACACTAACACAGACTAAGAATAAATATTTCATATTTTACTGCGCTCTCATGTTAATGTCATCCATCATGCCATATATGCTTACAGAAAAATCATAAATAATGTATGGATCAGTTATTTAAGCATTTAAAGGTCCCATATTCCACATGTTTACCCATAAGGACCCATGTTACTCAATAATGATGTAGTAATAATGGATTCATTTATATGGCGCCTTTCATTGTTCTCAAAGTGTTTGGTCATGAAATGATGCACAGCTGCTATTTTGCTCCACACATCAGTGAAGTGGAGAGAGAGCGAGTTAGCACACACACTAGACAGAATGTATGAACCTCAATAGAACCTACTTCAGTTATATCATGGTGTGACAGTGTGTCCTCTAGTCTCTTGCCTCTTTTGGGTTGGGGATTGTAACCTGACCCCCTGTCCAACTGGGAATGTCCCTCCCCTTCCCTTTAGAGGTGTCCTTGGATGATTTTGCTTCTTGTCCCACAGCCAGAAGGCCTGAGTCCTGCAGCCAGCCCCCAGCTGGTGGAGCCGACACAGAGACAGAGTGATGGAGACATCTACCATGGCACCCTGCTACAGCAATGTCTGCCCGTCTAACTGGCATCAAACAGCACGGCTTTCAGTGCTGGGTCAAACTTTCACACACTCAATCACACACACACGTATATATGTATATGCATGTTTACCCATAACCTCAGTGGAAGCTTGACCAGCTGCTGACAGCTGTACTGTTCGGTGCTTTTGTAGAATGTAATGATCCGGCCCTTTGATTCAGTGGGAATGGACTCCTGTGGCAGATGCTGAAATCTGTCCATCTCAATATTCCTACCACATCTTAGAAGGCATCAACGCAGCGAAGTGGCAACATTAAAATCAGAGCAAACTGCCCTCCTTGCTGTGAAAGAATTCTCTCACCAGACCTCCACTATCATCAGACAAAAACTGCGCTGGTGTCTCCCCCCAGAGAAAGAACACAGGATACAATGCTGATTGATGACATCTAACTGCGTGGGCCAAACAGACAGGCGCAGCTACAAAGGAGCAAACATCAATCACCAACAGGTGTCCCGACATCACCAGGGAGTCAGAAATAATGTGGGGGACCAAATTAATAATGAGCACGGGTCACACAGGAGTTACAGTTCAGTGAGAGGGTGTGTGGGGACTGTCACTTACACACTCACAGACTCCCTGCATGTCAGTGCTCTGACGTCAGGGCTGAGGAGACTGGCGGTATAAAAATAACCCTGTGGAACACAATACTGGGAAATTGAGATTCATGGAACCAGGGGCAGAGGTGTTTTTTCACTTGACAGCTGCCCCTGTGGGAGTTTGACATGCAGCCTAAAGCCGGCTATCAGGCCCAGACACTCAGGCCTACTCATTCAAAGGCGTTTTCCATCCAGGAGCCCACTGCCAGGTGCTCCATTCACCCACTAAAAAGTAAATAAAATCCACCCCTCTAATCTCGGGTGGGCCTGTGGTGCAGATAATCAAGAGCACAGATCATTTCCAAGGGGCTCATTTAAATGTTTGGTGACCTTTAAATTGAAAAGTAGCAAAATATAAAACATAATACAATAACACTGATACAAGCTGTGATAACTAGCAGCAGCAAACTCATTTAGCCATACGTCAGTAGCTGCAGGTGGCTGTCTAGCTAGCTAGTTATGATGAACGTTTGGGAAACAATTGACTATTATTTTATCTTGCTATTTTACTTGTAGCATAATCTGCTACTTTCTGTTGAGATAATTCCATACCCCACCCTCTACATGTGGAGGGTGAAAACACACACACACACACACACACACACACACACACATGCACACACATGCACACACGCACACACACGCACACACGCACACACATGCACACACTCTGTACAAACAGTCCCGCTTGTACTGTGCATAATGGAAGAGCTAGTTTCCCTACTGTCTGTTTCTGATGATTGATGAGCACTGTTTCTCTGCACTCTTTATTCCAACAGAGTCTGTTTTGGCCAAAAGCAAAACAAACACAGCCGCTCAATTAATTTTGATACCACAGATAGTGGCCTGCTAAACACTTGAAACCGCTTCTCCTAACGAGTGTCTGAGTTATTCCGAGCACCCTGGGACAGCGTGGAGACAGCAGCAGAGGGCCTTTCTGTGCAGAAACATCCCCTATCCCGGGAAAGGCTGCCTCATCCCCCCGAAGGCCCACCTCTTTCAAAACTTTTATCAGTCAAGAGAGAAAAAAGGAGCATAAATAAAACATGCAAAGAGAAATATTCAGACTGCATTTCATTATGTGATGAAGCGCACTAAAAACAAACAGCTTCCCGTCTTCTTCCTGTAGACAGCGCCTCAAGGCTGACCCTCTCTGAAACCTCTCCGCTGTTATTTTTGATGTGGTCCGTTGTCATCATCATGTTGTCTCCTGTTTCAGATATTTGTTAGATGCTTTTTTACACAGTTAGTTTAGTGTTTTTGCCCTTTTCAACCTCACAAAAGGACTTTACATGGGTACAGACAGAATGTGTCAGAAATCCCCTCTCCCCCTTCAGCAGAGACCAGGGAGCGGGTATCATGGGCAATGGAACGTCACCTGGCCACCTCAGACAGGTGCAGAGGATGCTGGGATATAAGGAAGCACAAAGTGCAGGGTGTGCCCTCGGGGCTACGGATCACAGCCGGCTCTAAAGAGGGGGTCTCAGACACCACAGAGTGCCGTGGGGCTACCCCAGGTGCAGGACAGCGTGTCATAGATCATAGCAGCAGGGATTACCACCATATCTCCTCCCTCTGCACCCAGACAGCACAGGACACCTCCTGAGGGACTGCAGCCCATCCACCCCTTCAGATCCCCATAAAGACATTAGGCATATACCCCTGGGAGATCTGTGAATGGCTGATTTAGCAACACAGTGGTTTAATATGACACGACCCAGTAAACATGGGATTTTTGTTCTGTTTCCTGGTGTCCTGTCTTTTCAGAGTGAATGGTGCTGAACTGAATGCACTTAATGCAAGGAAATGCATTCTCTTTCACTACTGAAAATACTGACCCACCAAACTGCATAGAACAGCACAGTTGTGCTTCTCCATGAGAAAACAAGCTGTACATTTTGGCTTCTCCTTAATTCTTCCACTGCATATTCTCTCTCCTTCCTCTGAAAGCTATCCCATCAGAGATCTGTAGGAAGAAAAGAATTTTCTCATTCTCCCTGCTGAAGCTCCAGGGAGAGCAGCAGCAGAAATGATGTTCACCAAGCCTCTGGTTTTTCTGTTACAACATCAGAGATTCCTGTGGTGTCGTTACAGAGCTGTGACTGTTTAGAATGGCTGCCAAGTCCACACAAACAGAGTGGCCTAAATTTAGACAGGTTTGTGCCTCCTTAGGAAAATGTGTGGGATAATAAAAGGAAACAGAAATGTTCTCCATAAAGCTGACCTGTGGGAGACCTTAGCATTCAAATACGTCAGAGTGTTAGAATTTAGCTGACATGACCATGAGCTTAATTGTATTAAATATACACTGTTACACCATTGCCTACAGGCTAATTTCATTTTCATTATTAGTTGCATAAACAATATCATCTGAAGAACCGAAATTAATCTGTTACTCATTTGGGGAATAATTGGCTCAATAAGTATTAAGGTGTTTAACAGAACAATGTACATGAATCAGTTAGGCATAGAATAGAGTGAAAGAAGGAAAAGCTAGCCACCATTATAATAGGCCTGAATAATGATAAAGTAACAGTGGATTTTAACCTCCTGTTAAACACACAAAACTGGAATCATACATTACATTACATTACGTCATTTAGCAGACGCTCTTACCCAGAGCAACTTCCAAATAAGCGCATCGCTATGCTAAGAGTAGTTTATCGAAAAGTACTACAAGAGGTCAGTAAAATACTGAGTTAAGTGCTCAACCAGTGTATACCTTCACATTTTTCCCTTTCTATACCTTTACCAACAGGCAAAAAGCAAGTCTTGTTATAATTATGCATGAAAACATAGCAACAATTCTCAAGAACTGAATTAAAAAAAAAGCTGTGAAGCTTTAAAGAAAATAAATAAATAAAGGGAGAGAGCTAACAACCCTGCTTCTTTCAGCAGGGACTTCACTGCCCCAGACAGAGATAATGAAGTGAGGAAAACCCCTAACGCACAGCTACCTGTCTGAGCTACTCCTTCCCTGGATCACCATCTTTTTATTCTTCCCCCCCCCATCTACTTATTCCCATTCTAATTCCTGGAAGTTCATACACATGCACCTCAGCAGCTGAAATGTGAAGATGCAGAAGCTGTAATCACACATGGCTCCTGGATCTGCACAGACATCTCTCCCTCCCCATCTGCGCGTCAGACAGACACACAGCAGACAGACAGACGATGATCGTCCCTGTCTCAAAGAGCGGTGTTCATCCTGTGACGGGACTTTGATCCATCTGACAGGATAAAAGGACAGACAGGACTCGCGCATGAAAACTCCACAGATCTGAAGACAGTCTTTTGGTTTAACTCTTGAGATCTTAAAGTTTATTTATATGGTCCTTCAAGCCATTTTCTTCCTCATGCCTACATACCCGACAGCTTTCTCATATAATCTGAAGAGAGAACAGAGTGGACCAGATTATACTAGGATAGGAGCACTGGCTCTGTTGATTGCATTAATTAGCAAAGCAACATTCTTCTTTTCTGAGATAACATTGGAATTTTTCCTAAATATATTCACACAGTTCTTTGGGATCAGTTAGACTAATAGTTCTTGGATGTCACAGTTGAATGGTGTTCTGAAAGGCACTAAGTACAGCTGATTGAGGCAAATAACTATAATAAAATTTAAAACCAATAATATCAGTGTCTGACATAAATTATAGGTAGTTTGTAAGTTGAAACAGGGTCTAGAATTTTCTCTGCATCCCCTCAGTAATAAGCTACCTTTAACCATTACAGCAATGTTCAGTAATTGATTAGTATCGCAAGAAGCCCTTCTTAGACTGACATACTATCAATGCCTGGAAAGTGAAACAATGCTGAATGTTTATACACAGGCAACACAAATGGTAATATAAATGCTATTTTACCTGCTCAGCTGACAAATGTGGTTTCGAGAAATGACACACAACATTAAGTAAATATACTTGCTATATCTTCTTCTGCTTGAAAACCACAGAAACTCCTAAAATGGACCATGGTTAGGAAACACCTGCTCGAACCTGAAACACAGAGGCTCTCTGAAATGAAGAATCTCTTAGAAAGCTCTAATCATCGGCAGCTGTTTGGCACTCTTTGGTTTATGTTTGCATAACACAGACCCAATTTTAAGAAGTTTTGAGCGTGAGGAGCAGATGGTAATCTCTAGAATGTTCCAGGTGGTGGAATACAATTAAGGAATGTAGACGGAGTTTTAAAAAATAAACAAGCCCAGATCTGCCCGTGAGGTGGTTTACATTTCTGCTGGTGTTTGTCTTTACGGAGAGAGCAGCATACCCACGGTGCACAGACCCCCAGTGTAACAGGGTGTCATTGTAGTGGAGCTGGAGGGGGCGTTCAGGCAGCCAGAATGAATTTCAGGAATTACCCCCCGAATCCCGGCCCTTTGCTGTGCTGTGGCCACACACACACACCAATTCCCACCTGCTCCGGTGAAGCCCGTTTCAAAGGCAGTGCGGTGATCCATGGATTAGGCAGAGAGCTGTACACAAACAGGCAATCACCCAGACAGACCTCCCTACGCACACAATCTCTGAGGGGGTCAGTGCCAGCTCTGCTGCTGCACTCTCCTCATATTTATAATAAAGGCTTAAATTAAATAAATTTCAGCTATAAAATGTCAGTCTATTGAGAGGGGAACATGAGGTTCCCTGATTATACAGAGATTTAGACAACTGTGAGGAGCTCAAACATTCAAAAAAAAAAAAAAAAAAAGACTAATGTGAGTGTGATTTAAGAGTCCTTGCAGTTCCTGAAAACATATTCTACCTGCCATCTGACGGTTGAATAGTCTGCTGTTCATGGTGTGTACAAACAAATGAATCTGAGCCGGTAGGAGCCAGGCGGCATGGCTGGTACTTGGGCGATGACACCACAACAGAGACGCCAAACAAGAATATTTATATATTTTGCGACTATTTATAACTGCACTTAGAGACATAATTTAGAGGTCAATTCAAGCAAGACCTTTCCCAAACATTGAGATATATACATTCTAAAGGCAAATACCACAAACTTGACCCATTTCATATATTTCTTATAAACTGTGTCTCTTGTGTGGTTTTCCTAGGAAACTATTAGAAATAAAATGTGGAAAAATGGAAGAGTGACTGAACTTTGGCTGAATGTGATATTAGTGGGATGCATTCCTAGAAAATGCCGTAATAAGTATGTGTTCTTCTGTACTTCTACTTTTGTGTGCTTTAAGACTCTGGCTTGATTGGAGCCGTTTCTATGGTAACACAGTCCTTGCTGTTCTACTGTTTACCTATTTTCATTGGGCCAATTCATGTATTCAAGTGCATAATGATTTTTTTGTCACAGTATAGATTTAATCATAAACTTTTTAAGTTTATCTTATATAGATTAGGTTCACCTTACCTTATAGCAATGTAACAATAATGTAATTACTTTAGGAGTAGGTGTGTAGCAGCTCATTGTGCTACATAACTGCATACAGTAAAAACTAATGGGAATTTGAGTTGAGTGTAATTACATGTGCATAGTTTTCTGTTTTTTAGTTACATTGTCTTCGACATTGGTCACTGATGGGCTGTTCAGGTTCCTAAAGGCCAGGCCCTGTGTGGTAGCTCTCAATCAGGGGCACCGTAAGGGGGGGGTGAGTGGAGTCAGGATGATTCCAAGGGCCCAGCACTGACAGGGGGCCCTCATAGAACACTATTAATAATAATAATAATAATAATAATAATAATAATAATAATATTATAGGTTTGGGGGGGCCCAATATTATATTCTTTCATAGGGCCAAAAATTTCTAGCAGCACCCCTGCTTTCAATTAACACCTAATATGAAGGCAAATTGAAAACCAATATGTGATGCAGTCCTGTGAAACTAGACTGGCCTATTCCTGATGTATATGGACATAGAGATAAAGTGAGTTAAATAGCAAACAGAAAATAAAAGCTCATTTTTTATTTTTTGAGAAAGAGAAGCAGCTGTCCACATCATCATTTCTGTTAGTCTTCCGGAGATGCTACTGCAGTGGCCTCCAATGGGAGAGAAGCCTAGACTGTCCCAGCAGAACATAAACAGCCATTTCAGCTGCGAGTCTCTGCGGGTTTCCGCCTCAGGTAATGGGCACTGCATGTTAAATGGCAAAATAAGCAAGCCAGGAAATCTGCTTACAGTTCTGCTCTCTCATTTACAAAGGCGGCGGTCTCCAGCCGCGGAAACAAATGTGTTTTTCCTTGCAGACTGCGATGAGGGGAAAGAAAGGCACACGGAGGCTTTATTCTTTGAGGGCTTTCCAGTTCAGTGGCAGAGAGAGGGTGAAGTAATGAGGTCAGGCGGCACTCTGTTGCTGGAGATTGATCTAAATGCCGCCCATGAAAAGGGACCTTGTTCAGCCGGTGTTCGGTCAAATTAAAGCCATGTTTCAATTTAACAGAGTATCAGTGACCATTCCAGGAATACCTTTTTTTTTTAACATGGCACTTATACCGATATGATTAAATTACAGCGTGATCTAAACTGGAGGTGTAAAACTGATGATTGCTGATGCAGAATGGCCTCCACACCTACAAATCTAACAATCTTCACCTATTACTAGCTTTCTGGCAGTCCTCCACCTGTAAATTGGATGGACCGTGAAATGTAAGATTGACTTTATAATTCTGATTTTGGTGTGTAAAATTGCATGGCAGCTGTCCAAACCCCCCCAGACCAACACCCTGCAGGCTTTTTGTGCTGAACAGCTGAAGCTAAATAAGGTTTGGCTCGGTTAGTACATGGATTGCAAGCTTCCCTATGGGCACACTGACACAGAGCAGTGATGGAGGAGCTGAGATGCTGTATGTGCTGTAGCTGCTGTAGATGATGCCATGACATAGTAAAGCGGAGTCCTGACTCTTTGTGAGGGAAAGACCCCTTGGCACCTATGGAAAGAGAAGGGGTTTCAATGTCAATGTTCTGATCAGATTCTGCAAACTGACTCTCCACCTAGGCCCCTAATCAGCCCTGTCTCCTTTACAGCTGATTGGCTGAGCAGTCCCTTGCATTCTCCACCCACCTTGGTTCCCTTCCTCATCACTGCAAGGGGGAGTTTGGCTCTCAGTTACAATTCCTGGTTAAAGAAAGGGCACAAACGACAGAAAATAAATTCCGAACAGGTTCCACTTTTACACTCCCGCTCTGTAGGGTCAGGCAGAGGTTATCTGTCGGATGTTCCTGGGAAGATGGGTTTGGTGAGGGATCATCTCACACTTCATTATTCTGGAATGTTCTGTCTGACCACCCAACTCCTCTGAAACAGACCTTGCGTTTTGCTTAAATGGCTGCTTTCAAAGAGCTGAGTGCTCATCATTACTTTAATGCACTTAGGTCTTGTCTTACAGTACATTCCATATAAAAAGTGTGTAACTGACCACCTCCTTATGTTTCATTAGCTAGATGGTTTTATGAACTACCTTATCACTTGATCAGTGTCTGGTGGTTTAAGAATTTCCAACTTTTTTTGCATGTTCCTAATCCTTTAAAATGCACATTTTATTTTATGTGAAGCACTTTTTTATTATGCATGAAAGGCACTTTTCACATAAATTCTCCCTTTATCATCAAGTATGTATATCATGCACAGGCAAGCAGTTTGTACTATATTAAGCAGCAAGATTTCAATCAAAAACGTGTCTGCATGCACTTGCAGAGACTGCATGAGAAGAGTTAAACAGGTGTGTGGAGCAGCACCATCATTCAGGTATCCTCAGGTAAATACTCTACATACAGCATTTTGTATGGCAGCTGTTCAACTGCTCTTTAAATGACAATTTTACACATACAGTCAGAAGAACAGAGACAACCTTGAAAAGAGTGGGAGTGTCTGTGATAGTGGGCGTGGCAGTGGGAGTGGCTATGGTGGTGATAGTGGGAGTGGTGGAGGGTGTGTGTGGTCAGTGGTGGGTGTTACAGTGGGAGTGGCTATAGTGGTGGGTGTGGCAGTGGGTGTGGGCAGTGGTGGGTGTGGCAGTGGGAGTGGCTATAGCGGTGGGTGTGGCAGTGGGAGTGGCAATGGGGAATCTGTCCTGTCAGCAGGACCACACCCTCGTCATATCCCCACTTCACACACTTCACACTGCTGGAGCTCCGCCTCCGCTGCACTCTCCCAAACTGCGTCTCTTACTGACACGCTGCGGGTGACAGCTCAATTACGCTGCTTTCATTACACAGTCTCTCAGCTTCCTCTCAGCGCGTGAGACTGTCACTGAGAGGCGTGTGGCCAGAGACCCACACGGCACACACTGAAGCAAACCTCACTTAAACACATTTCAGCCTTTTACTCCTGCATGCGAGATCCTGTCTGAGAACGGAGTTTTCAACATGACACAAATCACTCAGTTTTATTCAATTCCAAAAAGGCAAGCAACATATATTTACACAAGAATGTTTACAAAATACTTGAGTCAAACAGCACTGAAATGTGTGACTTCTGGAGCTGAATCTGTGCTGTAATCACTTGAGCCGTTTGATCATTTGTATCTGTCCCCTTCTCCCTTTAACATGAATGAATTAATCACACAGTGATTTAGCATCATTCATCAAACTGATTATTTGATTAAAGAGTTTAAGGAAGGGGTGTGAAGATGACAGATGACATGATTGCGTCAGCACACAATATACTTTCCTCCTGAGATGTTTATAAATGGAGAGTGCTCATGCGGGGAATTATCTGCAGTTAGGCATGCAGCTTCATGAATATGCATGAGCTGGGATTTAATTTATGCAAATGTGCTTTTATCTCTATGCCCAGCGGTGCACTTCCTGGAGCCACTTTTTCACATGTCGAAAAGGAACCATCTGACCTTTTAATGCCGCGACAGTTGGTCGACAGATAACATGGTTAAGGCCTGCAGATGATAATTTAGCATGTCTGGGAATATAGAATGCTTGCAGCGCTGTAATGGAGGAAACAGGACAAATTGCTATTGCAAAACAGAAAAACAATTATTCATAGTGATATTCAAAAGTCTACCCTGACATAAAGTTATTTTTGGCAATTAGTTCTACTTGACAAAACAAAGCAAACTTTGAAAGCAGGCATTAGTCAATTCTTGAAGTTTTTCTTTTTTTGAGAAGTTTTCATGAGAAATGGTTGAAGTTGCTTATTTCCACCCACTCATAGAACTAACTGTGGACATGAAAAATGTTCTACAGATCCTGTAGGACTGTTACAGTATCAGCCATAAAACCCGGCTTTAGGTATGGCCTCAAACCAAAACATTTGGAAAGGTGCTCTCTCACTTAATGACAGCCGAAATTAGCTTTGCTAAACTGAGGGACATTTTTTTTTCATTCTTTCCACATGAGGCTACACAGCAAGTGAGACATTAATCACATGCAAAGAGAGCTCTTCAAAACCTCACAACATTCTCATATCTTAAACAACCACAAGGTGAACAGTTTCACATGCATATAGAGAGCTTCATTTAGCTGATCAATGCAGTTCTGTATGAGAGGAAACACAGAAAATATGGCTATGACTTCAGCATGAGAGTCTGACCAACCGCTGAAGCCACAAGGAGACGAGCTGTCCGTTACAGATGGACTTGCCAAAGGTGTCTTCCAAAGGACACGGCATATGCAATGCTTGGGTCTGCATCCTGTCTCTCAGGACAGAACGTACTGTGTGCAAACAGTGAAAGAGTTCAAAAGAGTAGGCGCAGCAGTCAAAACAGCACGGGCGGCAGTGTGGTGTAGTGGTAAGGAGCAGGACTCATAACTGAAAGATTGATGGCTCAATTCCCTGCTGGGACACTGCTGATACACCCTTGTGCAAGGTACTTAACCCAGATTACATCCATTTATACAGCAGGACATTTACTGATAACAGGTAAAACTGCAACCTATGTAAGTCTCTCTGGATAAGAGCATCTGCTAAATGACAGTAATGTAATGTAATGTAATGATTGGTGGATCTTAACCTGGCTTCCATGCGAGATCTCATCATTAAAGGCAAAGGCAGCCTCCTGTGCAGATGCTACACAGCAGAGCACTGAACTCAGGCTCCCATCCTGCACTGCACGCGGGAGACCCGCGGGAGACCCGTCTGACACGGCAGCATGGCGGGTTAACGGTAGGGAAAGGAAGTGCGTGGGTCTGCGTGCTGGCAGGAGTTTACACTCACAGGAGTGGGCTGTGCTTTAAACACTCATGCTGACTCCCCTCTGTGAGGTGACTGATATGCACAGCACACTGCTGGCAGGCCTGTCTCTCTCCTGTTTTTATTACCATGGTAGCTGCGATCGTCTCGTCCTGTTTAAAGATGTGGTAGGTGAATCAGGTGTGGTGCATTGGGAGTCACGGGCTTTTCCACTGCCTGCAGTTCAGTCACTCAAACCCTGGCGCTCTCACGCTCTGTCTCTTTTACCTCTATTCAGTCAGTCGTCCTCTCAGTCTGCCAGCGTGCTCGTCATTAGGCAAACCGTGTTATTCTAACAGAGTTATTTAATTATGAGTTATGTTGCTGCCACAGACAGTCCCATAGCAGACTCTGTAAACAGGTCAGCTGATCCACTGACACAAACAAAAGTAAAATGGGAGACAGTAGGAGAATCATTTCAGACACAGCTCTCGTATTCTTGCACTTTCACATGGAAATGACCACTTTTGCAAACTCTCCCTCTGTAAATGAAACCACATCATTGAGTCTAAGTGTAGATTGCACTGACTGCACTGATAGCACAGTCCTGTGTTATCAAAAGGACTTCAGGTTTCTGAAATACACTGAGATTAAAATCCTGTGGGGAAAACAAAGAGAAAATGTCAGGGTTTCTCAGGCACCCCATTTTATTGAATTAGCCTTAATGCAGTGTGAATTGCAGTGTTATTAAACCTGGAGGCCCTATTTTTCAGAGTGCAGAGTGGCTGTTTCTCCTGAAAGAAACATCCTGTTTTCCACAGACATTATGTCACAGAGAGCCATTGTGTGGAGCAGAACAGCAGTGGGGGACATGCAGATCTGTCTCTACCCTCCGATGATGTGACAGACTGAGGGCGCTGCAGTCTGGCGGTGACCCCCTGTCCTACTTTCACCAGCCAAAACTTCGCTCAGCAGGTCCTTCTCTGCAGCGCTCAGTCGGTACTGGGGGATCAGGGACTGATGTGCTCAGGACTTGCTTTGGTTCTAGTATTTACAGTGGGCCATTGGTTCAGTCTCAGATTGAGAGATATGCATTCTGGTGTGTGTGTGTGTGTGTGTGTGTGTGTGTGTGTGTGTGTGTGTGTGTGCCTGTGCGTGATGGGAACTTCTGACAGCTAGAGACGACCAGACACACCAGGCTGTGATTTGTCATGATAATTCTGGTACTGTGCTAGTCCTGACCAAAAGATGATCTCAGAGGAAGTGCTGCTTGCTCTTGAGCAAGATACTCAACCAGAATTACACAAATGAATATTAACTGAAATAAATGGAAACATGTAAATATGTAAGCTGTGCATATTGCCTTGGACAAGGGTGACTGCTATGGAAGCACATAATGCCAGGTAAAATGGGTACTTTGTAAGTCAGTAGATCTCTCACTCATTATGCCCATTTATGTTCAGTAATATTCCGTTTGCATAATCCTTTGATCTGAAATTCAGACCCCCCTCAGCTTGTTTACCTCCCATTGGAGCCTGTATTTGCAATCTGATCTTTCTAAATAATTTCTGATATTTACTGTCAATAGACAAAACAGAGTCTGAATCCATATTTTTTCTTGTACTCAGTTTTGGCCCAACAGTTTGGAACTGTTCTTGCTAGAGCATGATGCAGACCTCAGCTGGTCACACACAAAGGTGGTTTGGTTGCATGAAAAGTGTCACACTGATCTGGCTCAACCCCATCCATCCATCCATCCATCCATCCGTGTTTTGGATTTGCTCAGTTTTAGACAGATTACTCAGTATCCTACCTATCCACACACACCATGTATCATTATGTTCAAAACTAATTTTTCTACTGGGAAATGGCCTGACTGGCACACGCAATCTCTTTAAAATGAGGTAAAATTATTCTTGCTCATTGAAAAAAAATATGTTTACTTGAATTCACCTCTAAAAGCAAATGTGTCAGCTCAGGTATCTTTACAGAGATTGATAGTATAGGTTGCCTGGATTGCACACTGTCAGACCCGCCTCCAGCCAACTCCCTGTTCAGCCACACCCACGCTCTGAGTCACCTGAATATTAAGCACACCTGCAGCAGATTCATGTAATCACCACTGGGGGATTTAAGGACTGCAGTTCAGGCACCTCTTTGTGTATTGAGCCTGCTCTACCCCAGTATCCTTGTTTGTTTGGTTCCACTACTCTCGTGATTTTTGACCTGTTTGCCTGTTTTTGACCTTGCCCTTTTGTCTCGTGATTTGGATTGTTAGCTTTGATTCCTGTTTTGCACTCCTGGCTTTTGACCCTGGCTTGATATTTGACTTTCCCAAAGGATTTGCCCTTCTGAATTAAAGCACCAGAGCTCTGCACTTGGGCCTTCTGTCTCGTTCATTACAGAATACCTCACCAGGATGGACCCAGCAGAGCAGCTGTTGACACGACAAGAGGAGAGGCTAGGAGAACTGGTGCAGCTGCTGCAATCTCACCCACCACACCTACCCATACCAGGGCCCGTGGTTGATTCATCTACATCTGATCCTGGGTGGCGTCAGTGCAAGTGTGTTCTGCATTCATTGCCACTCCCGGAAGATGGCAATCCAGATAAGTGCACAATGCTCCATGTACATCAACCACAACCCCAGATGTTCTTGTCTGAGACTGATAAGATTCATTTTGTGATCTCGCTGCTAACTGGAAGGGCACTAGACTGGGCGACTGCCCTATGGCACCAAAACAGCACTGCATTAAATTCGGTACCCAGTTCATAACTCTGTTTAAGCAAGTGTCACCCTGCCTCAGGACGATCAACTGTCAGAAGCATCGTTCAGCCGCTGACTATGCTCTTGAGTTCAGAACTCTGGCAGGATGGAGTGAACCAGCCCTTCTCACAGTGTATCGTCGAGGTCTGAATGCTGATCTTCAGACAGAGCTTGCCTGCCGTGGGGATACATAGTCTCGACCAGTATATTCAGATGTCTATCTCCATTGACAACCTTTTACATGATCGCAGGAGGCAACAAGCCATTCCGGTAACTCACCCCTTACCTGCAGTTTCACCCACGCCGCCACCACTGCCTTCAGGCTACAACTGATCCTGAGCCAATGCAGCTGGGTCAACGCCAACGGCGCTATCAGTTGGGGTTGTGCTTGTACTGTGGGGAGCTGGACATCAACATCGGAATGCCCTGTGCGCCCTCCTAAGAAAGGTTCCTGTCTGGCACTTTGGTAAGAGTATCTGCCCTGCTCAATATATCTGCCAAGCAGTTTTGGTACCAGTTCTGATCTCCTGTTGTCTCATTATCCCTTACAGCGTTAGTTGACTCCGGTGCACTTAATCCGCCCCTGTAATCAATTCGTTGGATGGCCAACCCTTGGAAAGGAACAGTGACCCAACAAACCTCCCATCTTCAGTTAAAGTAGGTGCACTGCATCATGAAGAGCTGCAGTTGCTGGTTATCACCTCCCCCAAGATCCTCTGGTGCTTGGACATCCATGGCTGTGCTTGCATAGTCATCTCATGGAGTCATGGAGAACTTGTGTCTTGGGGCTCACATTGTCTTTCCTCCTGCCTAGCACTTCCTTGTCGTTCTACTTCATTGAGAGTGCTGTCGAATCAGAGAATGTTCCCACAGAATACCATGAGTTCCTTGATGTCTTTAGCAAGAAGGAGGCAGCCACTCTTCCCCCACACCGCTCATGGGACTGTGCCATTGATCTATTGCCTGGGTCTTCACCACCGCGACCACTTTCCATCCCTGAATCTGAGGCACTGGATCAGTACATTGATGAGCATTAAAACAAGGAATAATTCGCCCTTCTACATCTCCTGCAGCATCCAGCTTCTGTAGAAAAGAAGGATGGAGGACTTGTCGACTATCGAGGCCTGAATGACCTTACAGTAAAGTTTCATTGATCCCTGCTGCCCTAGAACAGGTCCGAAGGCCAACATATTCACCAAACTGGACCTTAAGTGCATATAATCTCATCCGAATACGTGAAGGGGATGAATGGAAGACTGCCTTTATCACCACTAGGGGCCCTAGTAATGCCATATGGGCTAGCAAATGCTCCTGCTGTGTTCCAGTCCTTCATGAATGAGATCTTCCGTGATATGGTCAATCGGTTCTTGATTGTATATATTGATGATCTCCTTATCTACTCTTCCAGTCTGTCTGAGCACATTCAGCATGTCCAGCAGGTGCTTCAGCAAAAGCTGAGAAATGTGAGTTCCATCAAGCTTCCATCCCTTTCCTAGGGTATGTTGGATGACAGCAAGGTTTCTGCTGTTCGCAGTGGCCAGAACCAAGGACGGTGAAAGATCTACAGCGGTTTATAGGGCTTTGCAAACTTCTACCGTCGTTTCATACGGAAGTTCCGTTTGCCTGATCCGAAAGACCACAAAGATTCTTCAATGGAGCGATTGCCTTTCAAAATCTGAAGGAGTTATTCACCACTGCCCCTGTACTGAAGCAACCGAAGCTCTACCATTTGTAAAGTGGATGCATCCGAGGTAGGGGTGGGTGCTGTTTATCACAACGTCATGGTACACCCTCTAAATTGTATCCCTGTGCCTTCTACTCCTACAAACTGTCCTCAGCAGAAAGGAATTATGACATAGTTACTGGCCATAAAGTTGGCCCTGGAGGAATGGAGACATTGGTTAGAGGGAGCTATTCACCCATTTGTTGTGCTAACAGATCACAGGAACCTTGAATACATCCGTGAAGCAAGGAGACTTAACCCAAGACAAGCCAGGTGGGCCCTGTTTTTACTCGTTTCAACTTCACTGTCACCTACCGACCAGGCACAAAAATGTCAAAGCAGATGCTCTTTCCAGACAGTTCAAGCCCCGAACAGGTCTTCTGTTCCAGATACTATCATACCCTCGTCATGTGTGGTGGCACCAGTTAGATGGGAGATAATGGACGCCATTCAAGATGCCCTTCACACAGACCCAGGACCACCGGATTCACCACCTGACAAACCTACGTCCCAGCCAACATCCGGCCTCAGCTCCTGCAGTGGGTGCACACTTCTCTCAGCTCTGGCCACCCAGGAATAACACGAACCACAGAGCTGATCTCCCGCATCTGGTGGCCCTCGCTCACTGATGATATCAAAGACTTTGTTCTCTCCTGTCCAGTTTGTGCCCAGTCAAAGAGCTTTTAGAACCCTTGCCCATTCCAGATAGACCTTGGTCACACATTGGACTTCATTACTGACTTGCCCAATCTGACACCACCATTTTAGTCATTGTGGATCGTTTTTCTAAGATGTGCTCTGATTCCACTACCAGGCCTCCCTACAGCCATGGAGATGGCTGAATGTGTGTTCAACCAAGTGTTCAGGTTTTAATTCCAGAGGACATAGTCTCAGACAGAGGACCTGTTCACTTCTCGGGTTTGGAAGGCCTTCTGTGAGCGCTTGGGAGTCAGAGTCAGCCTATCCTCGGGCTACCATCCCAATCCAATGGTCAGACAGAGAGACTCAACCAGGAGATCGGACGTTACCTACGTCAATACTGCTCCAATAATCAAGCAGATTGCCTCTCATGGGCCGAATATGCTCAAAACTCCCCTGTTCATACCTCTCTAAAACTAACCCCCTTCCAGTGTGTTCTAGGCTAAACCACCATTGTTCCCATGGGAAGCAGAGTCCAGCAACATTCCTGCCATGGATGAGTGGTTCCGGCGGAGTGGTCAGGTGTGGAGATGTGCAACTCCAAAGAGCTGTCCGAACCAGAAAGGTTTGCAGATCAAACCCTGGGCAACGTGTGTGGCTGTCGACAAGGGACATCAAGCTCCATCTCCCATGAAGCTCAGCCCTAAGTTCATAGGTCCTTTCAAGATTGTTAAACGTGTAAATTCTGTGACTTAAACCCCCAGGTACCGGATTTCCATGTCTCCTTACTAAAGCCTGTTTTCTTCAGTCCCATGAATCCACCAGCTGATCCTGCCCATCCTCCCCCTCTTTGATGTTGCCGGCGAAGCCTACTCGGTCCGTGCGCTCCTGGATTCCAGAATGGAGGACTGAAAGTACCTGGTGGACTGGGAGGGATACGGCCCTGAGGAGCAGTCATGGGTTCCGGCGTGTGAATCCTTGACCCTTCCCTCATTGAGGAATTCCACCGTGCCCACCCTGACCGTCCGGCTCCTCGGCCTCGTGGTCGCCCACCCAGATGTCTGGGGCGTCGGGTGCCGCCCGTGGAGGGGGGGTACTGTCAGACCCGCCTCCAGCCAACTCCTGTTCAGCCACACCCACGCTCTGAGTCACCTGAATATTAAGCACACCTGCAGCAGATTCATGTAATCACCACTGGGGATTTAAGGACTGCAGTTCAGGCACCTCTTTGTGATTGAGCCTGCTCTACCCCGATCCTTGTTTGTTTGGTTCCACTAATTTTTGACCTGTTTGCCTGTTTTTGACCTTGCCCTTTTGTCTAGTGATTTGGATTGTTAGCTTTGATTCCTGTTTTGCAGGCTTTTTGACCCTGGCTTGATATTTGACTTTCCCAAAGTTTGCCCTTCTGAATTAAAGCACCAGAGCTCTGCACTTGGGCCTTCTGTCTCGTTCATTACACACACATATGAAAACAATGCCAGAGGGATATTGCTTTGTGAAGTCAAAAGGTATCACATTAATACCAGATGAAAATACACTCAGAAAATTGAAAGTTAGATAAGTGTTGTCTTTTATTTAAGACACTGTAAATAATAAATAACTACTTGCATAAATAATGATATAAAATCAATATAACAAAATTACTATACACATTTTAAGTGATTGTGAGACAAATAGGTGTAATAAAAATGAGTTCGTAGATGGTAAATTACCGATAAGAAAAATTTTCAATCATCGAATTGATATCAATGTGTTCAGCTGAGCTGAAAGAGATGCACATCTGAATAGACTGCAGCTATCAATGGGAGGAGATTGTGTCTTTGTTGTATACAATGCTGCTTTACTGACATCTGATTAAACACCATGTAAGACCAAGTCTTTATCCTTTATTTAACCAGGAGAACTACATTGAGATCGAAATTTTTTGCGTGGGGAACCTGACAAAAACAGTTACAAAGACAACTGACATGATACATGCAGAAAGGATAGTGAGATAACACCAAGGGTAATCAAGAGATAAAACAGGAACAGACCTCAGTTACTCAGTATCATGAACTATGCTTTTAAAATCAGAAATGATTCACTCTAAAGTATTCCAACAATTGGGGAGTAACTAAAAGCTGTTTTGTCAAATTCAGTACATTTTCTTCTGCATACATAGCAAAAAAAAGAGAAAATGTCCTGAAATGACCAAAAAATTAAATGAGGGTGAACTGAAGTTTTTTATGAGTTAAATGAAAGAAATGGAGATGGAAAGTATAGGCAGGCTTTGCTCCTCTATTGCTGAGCCAGTTGCACTTTACTGATAATATATTTGATGCATGGGAAGTGACAAGCCTTCTGCACACAGGAAAACAAACTGAAAGTTTTTACATTGAATAAAAACTAAGTTATTCAGATTGCGGTAAGCCCCCATGGCTGCAACTGGTGCCTTTCAGAATGTAGGGGTTAAAAGGCATTGTATATGACTGACACATTCTCACCATGTAAGACCATTCTATAAAGTCACCCTGTGCAGATCCGAAACCACACCCCAGGGGGACATGTGTCACTCCACATGGTGACCCATGAACCTTAAACCGGCTTTAATTTATATACACTTTGAGAAGTCTGACATGAATAGAGTCCAGTGAAGTGCCGACATCTTTGAAAATGGCCTTTAATCATGCGGAAATGCTGTGAATTGAAAAAAGAAAACAACTGATGTGGTGCACCTGGGGTCAGCATTCGTAGTAACTGTGTTATTGTTTCAAAATTAAACTATAAACCTCTTCACCTGTGAAAATAAGCCTGAATCCAGCCAGAGCACCTCACTAACGCATGTAACTCACGGGTAAGGAGTTCATTTAAATGACACATTCAGCTATTCAATACCATGCAGAAAAAAAACACCAGCAACAACATTTGGCTCCACTATTCAGTTTTTTTAAATTTGATGGCTATAAAAATGATGACTCCCATACAGCAATGTACACTTGCTTAAAATTAGAAAGATTAATATGACTGTTCACCGTGAAGCCATGTCTTTAATTAGATGTGCCACAGACGGCAAGGAGGAATATCATGCTAACAAAAACACTTCCAGTGTGGCTCAAACACAGACCAGCTGACCTCTGATGGCTCAGCCCAGGGTCAGTGCAGACAAAGCAGAGTTCTGTCCGCTGTGCAGGATCCCTGACATCAAGAACAAAACTGGTACCACAGCTGACAAAGTGTTATCACGGAAGTAATTTACCAACAAACACGCTGCGCTAAAAAATAAAGAAATGTAGTTGAAATGAGAAGTAATGCAAAAATAATAACAGAAATGAAAAAAACATCAAGTAACTTCTGTTTTTTTTCATGTTTATTCTGCAGCTCTTATCTGAAATGTGAAAAGTCCCAAGAGCAACTGAGCTGCCACTGTAATTCCTTGGAGTGTGAGACAGAAGGTTTCCCAAAGCAATGCTGTTTTTCCTGGCGTGGGCAGCATTGGATCATGCAAAAAGTAATTGGGCACACAAACCAGGTGGTGACGATCATTTTCTTTTCTATTGTAAACTTGTAAAGGAAAAAGTCATAAAGATTAATCTCCCATAATGTCGTCACATGATTTAATGTAATGAATCCACTTCTCACCTTGTTGCTGAAGTGTGATTTACAGGTATAGAAAGCAGCACACCTGCTCCTGTATTTACCACTGCGGGCAGACACGGCTTTATGATTAATATTACTTTGCTTAGCAGACGTCCTCTTCCAGGGTGACACATACCTTTCATGTAAATATTGCAGACCTAAATATTTACTGAGGAGATCAGCCAAAATAGTTCTTTCAAGGGTAGCACTCAAGTGCACTGCTCCACTGACATTTTAACCTTCAGTCTTGAGCACAGGCAGAGCTCACTATTCTTTACTCCCCACTGCTACCCTGCAGAGGTTAAGGAACCTTCATTTATAAATCTGTTTGGCAAATAGAAGTGCCGAATCATATATTAACAGCAGCATTACATTATATTGTTCCGTTGGTATCCATTTAAGGTGCATCCATGCAAGACTCACTGTAAACAGTACATTGTATCTGAGAAAACTCTGCAGGAATGGGAAGCTCTGGACAGAATAAATTCACACCTAATTCAATTTGGTTGCATAACCAACTCAGGCGGTGTGTGAGTGTTGATGCGACCAAGTGGGAATTTGTATGTGTAAGAATATGATACTGGAAAATTTGTATTGCAATTATGTATGAATTTTAGGCCTCAGACTATATTGCATACACAGTTTGTTAGTAAATAAAAACTTCCATTTAGGAGACTGTGTGGAGACTGACTGCAGTGAGATATTTAGAGGCAACAAAAATAAAGAGAAAGAAAACATCCAAAAATGTGCATACATACATACATGCATTTTGAATGCATTAGAAACTGTAGGAGCTTTTCCTGGTAATGTAATGAGTTCAGCATTGCCGTGAGCACTGCGAGGAAGACGACAGTGTCCTGCCGGACTACGGCAAATCCCAGAGCCCGAGACGGAGAGAGTGTCACTGTGCTTCCTCGGGTTGTCAGGCCTACGCATCATTACTGCCTCATGTGAATAAAGATAACCTGCAGCAAAGGGAGGGGGCACACTGTCTCACATGCGCAGAGCTATAGCTGCCTTTGGGAGCAATCTGGTCTCTCCTTATCAGCTATACTGCTGTCAGGATATAGGAGTCCAGGAGCTCCATTGCAGTAAGACACCATTGGCTGAGGACTTATGACTGGGAATACTTGTCCTCATGGTCTTGGTATGAATAATGTGTAATGAAACCCCTCCTACTGAGCAGAATCATGAGCTATGCCTTGCTTAGTGTTTGCTAATTTCTTTTCCCAATGTAAATTTTTGTAACAATAAAAGACACCAATTAGCAAATATCACTTGAATTCATGTTGTGCATTTGTTATAACACCTTAGTTAGAGATTGATTGCAATGTTATTGCAAGCAGGTACTGTGTAGCTGCTTGGCAGCTTTGTGTGGTTATCAGGATTAGGTTTGTTTTGGTCAGGGTTGGGGGTAGAGTTGAGGTTGGGGTTCTGGTCAGAATGAGGGGGATGCCAAAGATTAATAAATAACCTGTATAACTATGCACCTTGAACAGCTTGATAATGTTGTTGCCACATAACAGTATGTTGTTATATACCTTAATATCCAGTTTTTACATTATTGTTACACTGAACTAAGTTCAGCTTTATATAGAGAGTTCCCTGGTTTTTTGGTCAAATGAACTAAAAGTACTTGCATGCTCTGAGAGTGAAAACACTATGGCTTTGATATCTCAGATTACAAAGGCAAGCAAATGTGAGGAGAATTGATGTTACAGGTCTTTTTGTTAAATGTCTTTGTGTCCTTAATTCTGCTTGTGTTTGTGTTAAAAACACCTTCTTAAGCCTACTGAAAACTATAGATGGACACAAAGTGGAAGCCTCTGGTCACTAATATAATGCACCCTGTATCTGGGCAGGGCTGCACACTGAAGGAGGAAGCTTGCTTCGTAGTTTGCGCAGGGAGAAGTCGTCATGTAATGTGGTTACTACCCATCAATCCCCTCTGTCTCTCTCTTTCTCCTCATAGTGGTCCCAAGACAAGAGCTGTGCCACACGTCGTGTGTGTGTGCAGGCAGAGTGTGCTCTGTGACTGACAGGGATTAAAATGGACTGTGTCACTGCCTCCACATAACAGCATGTTGGCCACCGCAAATGAGATCCAGGGAAGAACGGGCTGTGGAGTGCCGACGGGTGACAAGTGACAAGCTGAACGCCCAGGTCAATTACTGCGTTTATTTATTTATTTTCAGGATGGATATACTCTACCCTCCAGTTGAAGTAATTGAGCCAAATAAGTGGTCTGCTGATGACACTCTGGAATCAATGGGAAATCTCTCTTTTTTTTTATCTGCGCCATTTTTGGATTACTTTTTTCGATTAGCACCATGTACAGTAATGTGTTTTTTGACTTTGGAGGGATGAGGGTTTTTTTTTTTTGCAACTGATGAAACTGATAAAGGAGCGATCACATCACACCATGACATTATCAGCATCAGGCCAGCGTTATTAGGCCTGCAGTCTCTGTCTGTGTGCTGATGGCATCGGTAGGGGAGAGGAACGAGACCCAGGAGTCACAGACGTGGGGAGAGTGACAGTCTGGTGCCGTTTCCACTCTGCGGTTTATAGCGCCGGTACGTCAGGGGAACAGTGTCAGGACAGCATGGTGGCGCAGAACACATGACAGATTTTACTGGGACAAAACATACATAAATTAATAAAACCCCGATGAATAAACTGCAGGTGTAAACAGAAACAAAATGTTCCTTCAAAAAAATAATACAACCAAGCCGTAAACAGTTACAAAATGACTTCAGAGGAAACACAAAGGAATGACTGGACTTTTGCAGCCCAAAAGCCCAATGCAAGCTACTGCATGACGCTTAGCCACTAAAAAGTGCACTAAACCCAACTTTATTGCAAATGGCTCCAATGGGCTTAACAAAAACCCTGCCAGCACCCCCCCCTCCCCACCCTCACCTGACCAAAAGTGAACCTTCATCACATGGTAAAGTAACAATTAGTTTTAGTCATGTATTTAAAATATGTATGAAATTTATTAATATATCATGACATAGTCATCATTTGTAAAGCTTTAAGCAAAATAACAAAGCCTGGAGAATTTCATCATTTTCCATAGCAGATTAATTTTACATCACGTATAAATATGTAAACTTTGTTGTTCATGGTCATTCTTTTACTAATCTGCAATGAATTATTCTCCATATCGATATCCTGGGGCAAGGTCTGTCAGTAACACAGGGGCGATTCAGACACACCTCTCTGCATGGATTTTAGCTTTTGTGTTCTGACTTGGTTTTCGCAGGAACACACCTGGAGGTGTAAAGTCGCATGCTCTGAATAAGATTTCGCCCAGGAGCACCCCCCCTCCCTTCACAGAGACGGCCTGATGCAGATTCTCCCCCAGCTCCGGTACAGCCCTGCGTCTTCATTACAGAACACAACCGCAAGACACTTCAGACTTTGATTATGAGAGCGGAACAGAATTTGAGAAATTAAAGCAGTTCTGGGACAGAGATGAGGCTTTTATGGTGTTTCTGCATGAAATTTGACAACTCACAAATGTCAATAACACATACTTGAATAATAATGAAAACCCCAGCCTATCTGGGTTAGAGTGTTCTCACATCAGTCACCAGGTAGATAATAACGCAGTGAAAGCAAAAAATAAATAAATAAATAAATAAAAAGCTGTAGGATTCTGCTCAGGATGTGGCAGCAGTACCTGGATGATATTGCGAAATGGCAGTGGGATGCCAAAAACATCCCCATTACACTCTGGTCCTGTCATGACCTGCAGTGCGCTTAGGCCTAAAAAATCTATTCCCCATAGCTAGCTGGCTAGGCTAACAGACATTTCAATTACAGTAAGCGTTACTGTCAGATGGATGATTTTCAGGCCCCCAGAGATAATATGATGTCATGTTCATAAAAGAGAATTAAAGGGAAAAGAAAATGACAGCGAATCCCAAACACGCATCTCCTACATGGGCTACTGAAGTTTCCATGCAGCGGTAACAGAGCTGTATAACGATTCTGGGAAGCACTTCAGAGGGGTTTACTTGGTTTACCCCAAGCCCCATAATGACCTTTGACCTTAGGCACACAGTGAACTTCTTAAGACCTGCAGAACAGCGTAATTTAAATGTCAACTCAAGAAGGTCTAAACAGCATTGTAAGAACATGAAAGGGGCATCAAAGCTGACAACTCTCTTCTGTAAAGCATACAGATTGAACAAACGTCTTTATAATTTCATGAAGCAGATTTGCGCAGGGAGAAAAATGGGTATAAATGAGGGGAGATGAAAAGGAGAGAAGCGATGGCCGCATCAGCAGAGTGAGAGGAGGCTTCCTCAGGCCGTCTCTCCGAACGTGTCGGCCCGTCTCGGGGAGGACGTGGACACCAGCTTGTGTGTGACTGCACAGCATAATCATTGACAGCGTCTGGAAACTGTAAAAGCGCAGCCTCCACACAGTGTCTCTGTTTTTCCATTTGGGACCATTACCAGACATGCCCTACAGAGCAGACTGAGGGATGCTGACAGAATTTATCTTGCCATAATGACAGTGTCTTCCTCACATCCAAAGGAAGCATGCTGTATTCTCATTAGGAGTACACTGTTATGACACTGGTGGACCACATACCTTAAATCACAAGCTCCTACAATAATATTCAGCTGAAAGTTCCTGTTAGAGAGTTATAAGCCTTCATCTTCCTTGTTCAGAACCACACAGTGAGATTTAGACAAAAATCTTTAATGTAATATTCTGTGTGGGCTTTATGTTAATGTGTTTTTACATTTAGTAAATTACAAATTAAGTAAAATACATTATATTTACATAGTTATTTGTATTTGATGCCTATGATGAGTATTGTTGTTACTGGAACTGGATTAGGTAACTAAAATAAATGCATACTAAATACATTTGTACAGATGTACTGTTTGCAATAGTAGGATACTGAATGCATCTTAAACACCTGATCTTTAGATTGTTTAGACAGATGCCTGAAATGCTGTTATGCAAGTACATTATGTACAACAACCATAGTAAGATGACACATCCAGGAGCATTTCACTGTCTAGTCCTTCCTGTGTTTGGCTGCAGCCCAGGTCTGACTGACCTGTAACAGAACCTGCAATGCAATTCAATTAACAACTTTCCAATGAACCACTGAGTTTGGATCACAAACCTTACTGCCGTAGAAGAACGCAGTGCTTTGTGCCAGAGCTACCTTGAGCGTATTGAAGTGCATCCTTGCTGAATTCATGTCCAGAGATGAAAGAAACATTCATATTTGGAAAGCATCATTTTTATAGTTCAATGTAAGTTTATCTCCAGCTAATTTGCTTCTGAAGGACACTTTCAGCTCTATTGTAAAATGTAAAGCATGTGTCATCCTTTCACTTAAGGGATTTAATGTTTGATTTAATAATGAACTTCTTGCATTTGCCAATATTGACATAAAACAAACACTATAAAGATAATAATGACTACCTCTGTATTAGTCAGCCCTGTCAGTGTTGAAATGTATGTAGCTTTACTCAGAAGAAATACAGCACTTAATAGACACCTATGGCTTTTTCTGAAAAACAATTTGTATTTATTTCCACAAGTAGGTCTGACTGGAGCTTGGACTTGAACCTGGTGGTGGCATTTGAAAATAAACCCCAGGAACAATAGCTCAGCTGGACTTATGAAATGAACACTCGTTGCCCTTGAACTGTTGGCTTACAAATGCCCTGCACCTCCAGCAAAACATTTTCTCTTGCTTTCATTTTCTCATAGAGCCGTTGTAGGTGTGTCATGAAAATATCATTAAATCCTTAAATCCTTCAAACTCACGAGCACGGCTGCTGTCTCCTTGATACTGTGCGTAAGTATAATTTGACAGGACTCCACAGGAGTTAGCCTGCTTAATTATTCGTTTACTCTCACTGTTTCAATCATTACAAAGGAAGCCACAGAATGAAACCATCCATGCAACTCAAGACCTCAAAAATATAGCTTTTGCAGAGACAGTAACTGGAACCACCACACAATGCAGGAACAACACACTGTTGTGAATAAATTTTAATTAGCTGATTATGTAATAAATTATGATACCTAGAAAGCAGCATATTATATATTTATATGTATCTCGCTCACACACACACACACACACAACACACAAAAACAGACATTTGAATATGAATGACAAGAGAAGCCATACTGTAAAAATGGTATGCACTTTGTTGCATTAACAGTTTGGATTACAGTAACTGTTTATAAACTGGAGTCTTTTTGACATTCATTTGGCAGGTTTTGACCTGTGTTGATCATGCCAGTGACATTATGCCATCTGGGTCTAATGCCATTTCGCTAGTCAGGTATTTAAGCCCCTCGGAAATAACAAAGTCAGTTTCCAATCACTGTCCATCCCGTTTACAAAACTCCCAGCATACATACAGCTCTGCCTCCATGCACATCCTATGTGGTTTCTCTGTCCTGTACATCTTTTTATACACCTATGTATTCAATACAATTTTTTCACTCATTCAGTACATTGAAATGATCCATTGCCTTGTGAGGGAAAGCGGTTAGGATAATTTTTTTGAAAAGGATTGTAACCATGGAAATCCTCAATCTGCTTTGTGAATGGACTCAATTATGGCCATTAATCCAAGCCCTATTGTGATGGATGAGAATATTCTCTTGCCTTTTCCCCCAGCTGTGCTGACCTCTGTTGCAGCTGCCTTGTTATGTTGTCTCTCAGGAAAGTGTTTTTGAACAAAAGATTTACTACTGGAATCAGATGAACGTCAGAGACTCCTTTGTTTTCACCTAAATTAAAGCAAGAAGCCCACATTCCACAGCTGCCAAATACTGAGCACTGAATGAAGCATCCATTGTGTCCCCCTTCTGTGTTTTTTCTGCATCCCTTAATGAAGGCCATTTATACATTCAGCTGAATTCACATGGGACTGGGAAAAACCCTACACATCAAAATTCAGAAGAAAATGGAGGAGATTCATACATTGCTGTCCTGACTGCTATTGAAAAACAACTTATTCTGCAGGTAGTAGTTTGATAAATGACCATTTTTTTCCCTCAAAAAATTAAATAAACCAAAATGAATTTAAAAAAAAAAAAAAAAAAAAAGTCCTGTTGCCATGCAGACATTGATAATTTTAGATGATTTGTCTCCTGCTGTTTTGTGCTCAGTAGCAAGTAGTCTTTAAAGTGCATTCCTCTTCTTCCTCACCTCCTCATCCTCACCCCATTCATTCACTGAGCCTGATCTCCCTCCCGTCTTGGTTCTGCTGCTCTCCAACACTGAGCGTATTCTTCAGAGTAACGAGAGAGGGACAGCGGAAATTAGCCACCTCACACTGACACAAATCAATGTCTGAAAAAGAAACATTTAAAGTGATGCAGGATATACCTCCGCTGTCCTGCCCGCAAGTGAAGCCTGACACAATAATATTTGGGATATGGTGAGCTTACCCTGTGTAATAAATGAAGCAGCAGTCTGAATGGCGGACGAGAGCCGCGCCCCGCAGACCAGCTGAAAGCTCTTATTCATAGTGCTACCTTGGCTCTGACCCAACAAATTAGTTTCAAATAAGTGGTATTGACACTGAAACGAAAAGACTGTAAATTAGACAGCAATTTCACCTTGATGGAAATTTAATTTATTTGATTTAATGCTGTCTAATTGAAAATCCAGCTTCATAAGGAGTTTTTAGGAAACAATAGGACAATATATCTTCCTGAGGGCAACAGCAAAGCTGTAGCACTGAAACGTGCTCCCCGTGGCCGGTTTTAGCTGCCATACATGAGAGATGTGAGTGGAGGTAGGAGACAGGATGAGAAGAGAAGAAAGGGGAATGATAAATGAGTTGCCTCTTTCTAACATTACAGAAAGGTGAGGTACAGGGGACAGGTGATGTCAGAGGACAGCCGAGAGGTGAAAGTTAATGAGAGGAGGTACAGGTGAGATGTCATATTCAGATTAAAGGTAAAGAGATGACACAGATGAAAGGTGGGACACAGAGGAGGTCAGATGCAGGTGGAGGATCTACAGGACAAGCAAATTAGTAATGCAGTCCTCAGATTATCAGTTCTACAGGCCCCTTTTGTGATATGGGGAACATAATTATGTAGTCCATATCATCTCATTGTAGTTTATTCTTAATCAGGTCCATGAATGGACGCTCTGTAAAAATGCATGTTTAGGTAAAAGTTGACCCCCCTCATGCCTTTGCACATCACTGTTAATACAGAAGGAGCTGCTTGGATCTATAATCTAACTGGTAGACTGTAGATCCAATGAAAGGCAAACACACCCATAAACAGGAGCAAGGTGACAGAGCAGGAGTCTAAAACACTGAAATGATAGCAAATAATCAGATATTAGACACTTGTACCCAAGTGGGATTCCTGTAGATAAAGGCAGTTTTCATTATATTTGTGAGATGTTTTTCAGTTCACACTGTTATGATTTCAGTGCCACGCATTGCACACATATTTCATCCAGAACTGGTTCCAAGCTGGACATTTCCATATCCAGTACCCTTTTGGAACCCCAGGGGGCAGAAGAATGACCTCAGTTGATGGATCCAGCCGGTGCTGCATGCAGCACTAGCAAATAGGCAATGACACACCTACAGGGTCCAACCCCCAGCGTGTCAGGTAGAGAACCACTGCCAGGGGAAGAGCCATGCTGCTGGTCACATACTGTATACAGCAGACTGAGCCATGAGGTAATACCGCCCCTGTTTTTTATTTTAAATTTATAATTGTTCTTCTCAGTTCTAAATACATTTCAAAACAGGCTAATGCATCGTACATATATCAATAATAAACGTGAAATATGACAAATGAAACAAACAAAACGACAACATTGTTAACACCGTATCGTCTGGATAACCATTGGCGTTAAGGTCAAACGCCTCTCTCGGCTCGGAAAAGTAAGTGAACACCTCTGAATGGTCTAGGCAGCGGGTTGCGGCTGTCCTGTCCTCCTGCCCCCCCTCTGCCCCCTCCCTCTCTCCCTCCCCTATGAGCACCATCCCCTCCTCGACTGCAGCTCGCAATATCGCGGAGAGAGAAAGCGTTTAGATACAGAACATCTACACTGAGCGGAGGGTAGAAGCGGCGAGCTTTATTACGGCATTCGGTAAACTGAATTCTTACGCTAAACTTAAAACGCATCACTTGCAGCAGAAAGGCGGGTAGAATAAGGAACTTTTTCTTGTGTTGCGTTCCACCTTTTGGACCAGCATGGAGATTGAAATTAAACGCTCATTAATGAAGAACGTGTGAATGACAGTGCCCCATTGACAGACCGGGATATCCAGACGAAACACTGACGGTATGTGCTTTGTAAATGTATCAGTGCAATACTTGCCATTACTGGACATCGTTTTGATTTGTAAATGTACTGGATGTGTGTCGCTCGGTTTGCCCGTCAACTAGATGCATATAGTGATACAAGCACCATTTAGTGTAATAAGTACACTTTAGTCCTACATATTTGTATTGCACGGTAGTCAGTTCCTATTTGTGTTGTAATATACAATCGTGTTTCATTAGCAAGAGACTTACAGCAAGACTTCTGTGTTACAGCTTTCACTGATAGGGCGAGGGCAGCTGCCTCTAGCGTGGGATGAGTGACTTGGGGCGCATGTAGATATCTCCGCGGACTGAATTGTCTAACTTTCTCTCAAATTCCTAAACGAAGCGCAGCAGGTGGTGTTGAGTGGAGGTGTGGAGGTTGGTGGAGTTTATTTTAAGTTGCGGTATATCTGACTTCGGAATATTTAGACGCGCACTGTCGTGTGACCGCGCGCTCTCATCTTCTATTCATAGTCTCCCAGCTGTAGCTGCTGTCTCCGAGTGCATTCCTGCCAGCGTCAGTGCGAGCCGAGTTTGTTTGGTAGACTTATTATATTGTTTACATTATTAATGATCAATATTATTTTTACCATCATCAATAAGTGTTGAATATCAGCCCCACCGTCTCACAAAGTCACTCGGAATTTTGAAACGAAAGTGCATTATTGAACGTGGTAGCTGTCCAACAGAAAGTTCCGCTTTATCGGCCATCTCTATCTTTAATTGTAGTACATGGCTATAGAACTGCAGGAGTGTCAGTCTTAAAACTATTTGCATAACTCGATATTTGAAACGAGATTACTGCATTTGGGTGAGGGTCAATTGGCGAAGTCACGATTAAACTCATTTTATGCTTATATGTAGCAATTGTCGGCTGTCTCCCACGAGCAACATTAACATTCATGATTCAGATTTTTTTTTTTTTTCCAAAAAAGTCAAATGACTTCCCAGGCGTGAATTAGCTAATGACCGTTAGAGTAGAAACCTGCCAACCTGAGCCGCAATTACAATGACCGTTGGAGTCGAAACCTGTCAACCTGACCTGCTACTTCAAGGTTTTATAAACCAAATATTGTTTGCGTAACTTGAGATATGCAGTATTCTGAGGTGACGACTTAATTGAGTATTTCCATATTTATTGCATTGTGTTTGCCGTGGTGATTGATTATGGGATAACAAGGTGACTGTCTCAGGAACTGCTTACATTTCCCTCTGTGCATGTAATCCCTAATTTACTCATCCCAGCGGAACCTGTCTGGGCTCTGTGGCAATGGCAGAGAGAAGCTGTTCCAGGGGTCTGTGGGTGCAAAGCCCTCTCCTAATACTCCACTGCAGAGATCTGACATGTCCCCTCCTGTGTGACTCACTGGACCTTCTTCCTATCACATCTTTGAACTGTTTACCCTTGTTTTTCGTAAGACATTCTCTGTAATTGATTGGAGGGGCTATTATTTGACTTCCCACTTGATAGGCTTTTATTGGTGCAGTCTCCTTTATTGGAGGTGTTGGTGTTCCCAGTGTATCACAGTCAAAGTCTCATCCCATTTTGTCGACTCTGCTGTGGGTGATTTGGATACTGCAGGAGGCTTGAAGTTTGGGTTTGGTCTTAGAGAGGAGCTCATTTACATATGAAGTGAAAAATAAGACATAAAAGGTAAATACTGTTAGTTCCTTGGAAAAGCAGCAATGATGAAGCAAACGGCTACAACATCTCAGATGGATTGTGCAAGATCTTTGAAGAGCTGAGCTGCAGTCCGTTCCATGTTTGCTTTATTGATTGAGATGTGGATTAGGTTGTCTGCATGTTGGATCGATGCAGTGGGCATGTTCCTGCTATCTGAACATGTTTCTTGAGCACAAGGAGCATATTATAGATTGCCAGTATATTCTGCATTCTATTCTTTGAATAGTAATAAATTAATAAATTATTTAAAAAAAAAAAAAAAAACATCCATCTTGTTCTCTTGCTGTTCCTTGCTTTTATTGTTTTTAGGCAAGTGCAAGCAAGACACATACAAAAGATGTAACTAACAACTCAGCTGTAGATGAGGTAATTATGCAGTGGAAATTTTAAAAATATAGCTTGAGTAGTCATGTTAAGCATGTCATTTCATAGCCACTGGTATGAACAGTAAGAATAATGTTTAACACAACATTGTTCCATTCTTTACTCATACTAGCTTCCATAAAACAACTTGTATTCATTCTGGCTTGCATGTGCTCCAGGATTTATACCCATTTATTACTGAATATATTCATACATTTTTTTTTCCTTTTTATTACTCTATCTATTGTTTTGGTGTAAGCTTAAATTGTTAGTGCGGAGGACCTGGAGGTTATTCTGGCATTTAGTTCTGAACTCTTTTGAAGTGTGCCTGACGGTCACATTGCTCTGTAGTTGTAACTGATGTGTGTGTTTGTGTGTGTCTGTTTTACATCTCCCTCTTTTGGAATTGCCAATTTGTCATTTTTCACCACAGTGACCGCTGTCCTCATGCCGGCAAACAGGGTGTAGTGAATGCAATCCTCCGATACACTCACATACCAGTGTGAATGGTTTTCACACTGCAGATTGAACCTGGCTGTAGAGCTCAGCTTCCATTCAAAGCGAGCTTCTTGACCACTGGACTATTCAGCAGGTGTGCGTGTTTGTGTGTTTTCATCATATAAAAGGGGGAAGTCAAGCATTGCAGCAAAATCCTATCTTTGGCATGTTGCTCAGTGTAGAGCCAGCCTCTGACCAAAGCTGTGATGGAGGACCGTGTCTATGAAATCCTCTCCAGTCATTTCAGTCCGTTTCAGGGCCGTTACCTGTGATGGATTCTCAGGGGTGGTGTCTGATGGCTGTGGTTGTGTGGGAGCTGGGGGCTCGTGTGTGGCAGGAGGCTGTCGGCTTCGCTGGGGATCTGCTGAAATCTGTCTGGAAATTGTGGTGAGGCACGGGGCATTGAGGGTGTCCAATCTGCACAACCTGGTGAGATGGTCAGAATGGCAGAGAGACTCAGGGCATGTGCTCTGTTGGCCTGGGAAGGTCTCTGTGGAAATTGTGTGGAGCCAGTGGAATTGTTTTGAGGTATGGGGCATAGAGGGTATCCACTTGGTCCTCCATAACTGCTGGGATTGACCATAATTTTCACAAGGTGATGTAGGTAGGGGACCAGTAGGCTAAGGCAGAGGTAGTTCTGATCGTGCCATTCCTGATGGCCTAGCATCAGACCCTTACTCATCCCAGCAGAACCCGTCTGGGCTCTGTGGCAATGGCAGAGAGAAGCTGTTCCAGGGCTCTGTGGGTGCAAAGCCCTCTCCTCTAATACTCCACTGCAGAGATCTGACACATCCCCTCCTGTGTGACTCACTGGACCTTCTTCCCATCACATCTTTGAACTGTTTACCCTTGTTTTTCGTAAGACATTCTCTGCAATTGATTGGAGGGGCTATGATTTGACTTCCCACATGATTGCACCAATAAAAGCCTGTCTCCTTTACTGGAAGCTGTTGGTGTTCCCAGTGTATCACAGTCAAAGTCTCATCCCATTTTGTGGACTGTGGTGATTTGGATACTGCAGGAGGCTTGAGGTTTGGGTTTGGTCTTGGCGAGGAGCTCATTTACATATGAAGTCAAAACACATTCTGTAACAGATGTAGCTGCTGTTAATTCTTGAAGGCAGTGATGATGAAGCAAACGGCTACAACTTCTCAGATGGTTTGTGCAAGAACATTGCAGCACTGCAGTCCGTTTCATGGTTGCTTTATTGATTGAGTTTGTGGATTAAGGCAGCGGTGGCTCCGACCCATTCCTGATGTCAGAGTGTCCAGTTGGCCACATGTTGCTGTACCCAGAGCTCATGTGCCTTCAGACATCCTGTAACCCCATCTGACTGCGCAGAAGACAGTGTGGTTTGGAGTATGCCACATGACATTGACATGGAGAATTTATTTCCACAGTAAGTGAAACCGACAGGGAGACAGAATACTGCGGGCTAGGAGCAGCCGAGCACAGAACTGGAGTTGATTTAAGACTCCCAAGTTTTGAGATATAGTTCTCTCAAAACAGGAAAAAGTAAGGACTTACAGCTAGGCAGAGTACAGGGAGAGCATCCCTCATTATTGTGCAGACCATTTAAGGAGAACTTAGCCTGCTTTGCTTCAAGGATTTCTCTTTTGTTAACTGATCTTACAAATGCCAGTGTAATGGAAGTGCAATGGTACCTTGGTGTGTGCGCACTTAGGGAAAGTCAGAAACACATTTTGCCGCACCCAAACTGTATGCATTTAAATCAGCTGGCGTTTTCTATCACCTCCTGCCCAGCCATTTGGAATTTGAGTGGGGACTGAATCCAGGAACTCCTTGGAGCAGACAAGAGGAGAGTGACATAGCTGGCTGCCAATGTCGTTTCCTGAGGTAGGCATGTTTTCACACTGAACAGCTGCAGAATGTCTTAGACTCATTCCTCTGAGAGCACTCAACATTCAGTCCACCAGAGACCAAACCCACACCCCCACCCCTCACCCCCTTCCTCATCACCCTCTGCACAAACACACTCAGACTCAGAGACTGCTATAGTATACTCTGGAAAACATTTCCTTTTTTGTACATAACTTGTTACTGTCAGCGTATATTGAAGTGATAAGGCGTAGGCTGATTATGAAACTAGAATAGAGTCCGGCATGTTTTATAATTTATGAGATCATTGGCAATGGGGCATTATATTTGGCCCTTAAAGGATAAGCAGTGGCCTATGAAATGTTTTGCTTATGGCATAGACTGGTCTGAGACTATAGTCCTATACTTAGACTCTATTCCCTGTAATGGAGCCAGACAGAGCCATTTGGATTCTCTCCTACCAGACCCACACTTAAACCTTGTCAAGAAAATACATTAAAGTGTAATGTGTAATGTAATAAGGCCTGTAATAAGGTAACAACAAAAACATCCATAACACCTAAAACAAAAATAGCTTTGATACATTTAACTCTAGTAGCGGTAGACTGTGATTCTGATCCAAACTGAAGACCTGGCAAAATAATATTCTGACAGAATTGCACACGCCATGCTGAAACCCAGACACACAAGGTGCTGCCGATGCTGGCCAAATCACTTTGGTCTGCACTGGTGGTTTCCTGGAATAATGGCAACGATTCCAACAACACGAGACTCTTCATACCATTAGCAGGATTGTTCCTGAGCCACACTTTTTAAAGGAGAGCGAGAGATATGTTATTTAAGACATTTCTCTATAATTTGTAGAATGTCATCCACAACTGGATAAACATGTTTTAATGTGATTTCCAGGTGTGTTCGTATATTATTACTCATGACTATTGGAAATACAAATAATAAATTGAAGATACTTTTTGAAAAAAGCTGCACATTTTTGGAAAGCTATCCACACAGAAAATATTCTCTTTATCAGAGGAAATCGTATTGAATTACAAACAAAGCTAATTGTATCATTAGCTGTAAATACATTTTTACATCCTCAAAGAAGTAGTAAGTGCATCACTGTTTTTTTAATGAAAAATGTACAAAATCTTGGGAATGGCTAGCATTCCCCAGAATGAGTCTACATCAGCCACTGGTACATTGCAGGGGAAACGTTCCAGGTTTGCTTCAGCCTCTTCCTTATTAAGATGTGCACATTGTTTTCCATTCAGGTCCATTTTCACTGCTAGACAAATGTTTACAGCGGCCTTCAAAAAGCTCCCCAAAGCAAATCTGAGGAGGTCACGGTTAAATTGTGTTTTGTTCGTCTTTGCCACAACTGTGCTTTAACCGTTTTGAGACCAGCGCAGAAAATGTCAGATATCCCTGCGTTTGAGCATGATGGGTGTGAGCACCTCCCTGGTGCTGAGCATGGAAAGGTCATGTGTCAGTCTTTGAAATGGCTCATTTCAAAAGGACCTTGTCTGACTGAAAGAACAAGTGTAAGTAAACAAGGCCTTCGCCTATTCAGAGAAAAACCACCCTCTGTGTAAGAGTATTCACACTGGTGAGACACTATGTCTTCAGTCCGAGTTATTCAAATGATATTTGTGGTAGCTACTGTGGACCCTGTGTTTGCTTCGGCTCCTCCTGAATCACTCACTTCATTCTGTAAATAAGTTCTTATCTGGGTAAAGCCTTCTGACATGGATAATTTAATTAAGACATTATCAAAGTCAGCTGTACATTTGCTGCATCTGTGTTCCACAAGCACAGATGCCACATTTTTTGAAACAGTTTTGGCTTTTCTAAAACGGACCTGTGTCCATGCACATGATTCAGCACACGTGTTAATACATTTCCAAAAAAGTAAGACATACCATATTGTTTAAGGTACATCCTCTCGTACATTTCATCCCCTGTGGGTTTCTTACTCATCTTTAAAAGTGATGAAACACATTGATTTCCCAGTGATAGTCATCCAGCATGGGTTTCCTGTTGACGTTTCCCTCATTTCCTGTCTGCCAGCAGCTTCCCTGCGGTGGGCCCTGATAAGTGGCAGCGATAGGTAGACGCCTTTTGGATGAGTAGGCCCGACACGCTCATGTTGTGTAGGCCCAGGACACTCGCACTGTCTACCCTGTAAAGCACTTCTAAGACTGGGGGCTTCTGGAGCCAGGAGACCTTTCCATCATAGTGTCTGGAGTCAGGAGCACCCCCAACGGCATTATACACACGCGCCCCTGTTCCCTTTCCTGTTACAGATTGTCTGAACAAACGCGTTTGTTTAGCATTAATCTGAGTGTTCTGTGATGATTGCAGAATTCGCACTGCATGCCATGAGCCTGACTGCATCAAACCACACAGTTGCCAGAGTTACAGGGGTTTTTCCAGAACACCAAAATTGCTCAATAGTTTCATCTTGACCTTTTGAGCAAGGGGGGTGGGTCACCAGTGTCCTGAGACTGCCCTGGTGTTGTGGAGTTTAGATTTTTGGAATGGTAATCTTCCAGCCCTCTAATGAGGACACAGTATTCTCTGCTCCCTGTAAGACACATCTTCCTGCTCCCGTCACGTCTCAAAGTGCCCCGAGCACAGACAGCAGGGAGAGTTTATTTGCCAAAGCTTTGCCGCCAGTGTATTGTCCTGTTTTCATGTCTCTAAAATTAAAATAGAATAATAATAATAAAGTGTTACAAAGCAAAGAGAGCAGTCCTGCAGTGCAGCTCAAACCCGGGGGGAAAGGTCTGTGTGCCACACAGTGCGCTGTACTCAGTCAGGTAGAAATGCTAGCAGAAATAACACATTCAGTCATAATGACCAAGGGTGGTTCAGCTGCAATGAGTCTTATCTTTGAGTAATAGAGTTTGGCAAGTAGCACTTTTTTTTACTCTTCCTGTAATTTTCTTGTATTTTATTGCTTGCCAAACTCCTGATGTCAAGAAACTTGCTCACTTTAACTGATGCATTAGAATTTTAGGTCTGGTCAGTTTAGGACAGTTCTGGAAAAAAAACAAACAAACAACAAAAAAAAAAAAAACACAGACATTTGATGCTCCTGTGTTGCGTTTTCACTGTTTGCAGTTCAGCTGCAAAGCAGCTCCAGATTTATGTTCCTCAGTGGATCTGCGATATTGCAGCACTGAGAGCAGTGCCTATTAAACCTGATAAACCTTCCAGACTGAATGGGTGCAGGGCTTCAAGAGCTTATGTGCCACCACAAAGCTTTGTTCTGTACTTGTGACAGGGGAGTTTCAGATCCTGCAAACCCAGATCCTGACAGCACCTGGCAGTTTCACCCTGATTGCCTGCGGAGCTGTGAGAGAGGGGGAGGGGAGGCTGAGTGACGGCTTCTCTGATGAAGTTTTGTCATTAATTTATCCCCCAGTGTGGGCGCTGTAGCTCGGGGTGGAGTGACTCATGTGGATTATCACTCCCACATCTCCACCCTCAAAGACCAGGTCCTTCCAGGCTCCAGCCCCTGCTAGGCCCTGCTCTACTCCTACAGGATCCAGTCTCCGATAGGCCCTGCTCCTCCCCTCCAGGCTCCAGACTCCCCTCTCTCTGCCCCTCCACACCAGGGCCCTGCTCCTGCCTTCTCCTCCTCCAGACTCCCCTCTCCTCTGTTCCCTCCACCCCTCTGCTCCAGCCATTGATCCTCATGATTGATGAGCTGCAAGCGATCAAGCAGAGAGACTCTGTGCAATCAATGGAGCCCCGCTCACAAGTAGTAATATCACATGACCGTAATTTAATCCCTCTAAATTCATTTTAAAACAGTCCGGTGCATCTGAACCCATCAGTATTGTGGGAAATATAAAAAATTTGCATTAAACCACCTTTAGGACTCTGATAAATTGTTTCTGTATTTTTGTTCACATTGTTGTGCAGGCATTATCCCGGTTGTCCTAGAGAGGATGCTTGCTGGCACACATCTTGTCATTTGGAACATGCAGCAGTCTCAAGATATATGCTGTCACTATCATTCTGTTTTGGGAAAAGCATTCAATTGCATTTTATGAAGCCCTTCGAGACGCTTCTGACAGAGTTTAAAATACAAATCTGCAAGAATTAAAAATGCAGCATGTGGCTAAAATCAAATGCACCATCAGATGTGGCAGATGGAATTCAAATAAACTGGAATCATTGTTAAGGTGTGAAATTATCACCAGGTCCTGTTCTCCCCATCCTGAAGTGCAGGAGTCTCAAGGTCAGTGCAATGAGAGCTACAGAGGGGGTGGGGTGAGTGATATCAGGTCTGAGCCTGAGATTTTCCCTAATGTGTGACTCCCACAGCCAGCCTGTGAGGTTGAAGGGCTCTGAATGGGTCTTTACCCTCTGGCATGGTAGGACATGCTTTTTAGGCTGATGCAGATGCCCGTTTCCATTACAGCGAGGAGCTGCCCTCTGTGGGCTCTGTGTGCACTTGCTTGGGGTAGCTGTGAAGGCATGGCTGTGCCCGTTGCTCATGAACAGGGGCGGGTGTTGGGAAGGAGACGTGCAGCAGAAACATGTCCCTGTGCACCTCGGAGAGGAAGGAGATCTGCAGGGTATTAGCCTGTCTCTGGTGATTTATCTCCCGCAGCAGAGGAGGATATGCATCAGGGGTCTGGTTGTGGCGGGGAGAGGGGAGGCTGTCCTGGGGAGACTCTGAGGTGTGATAAGCCTGGAGACCACCATCATCTTTACTTCATTGTGGGATTGGGTTTTATTCTTACCCATCAGCCCTGACAGCCACGCAGCCACACTGACCCCTCTTTCTTTTGCTTAGCGATGAAGCAGCCAAAGAAAATTAATAAATAAAAAATAAGGTTGATGTCAAGCAGAGGGCTGAACCTCAGATGGTTCTGAGGAAATTTTCTCAGTGTCTGTGCTGCCAAATGTCGAAGCTGCCTTTTTAATTAATGGGCTGTTGAACTAACGGACACTTGTGTTGAGGCCTTGACACTGAAACATGCAGATTATTTCAACTGTAGGCCTAAACAGCATGGAGAATGTTTGACCTTTGCGGGGGACATGCAGATGTTGGAGGAACACTGTGGCCATGACAGGAATTTAACAAACAAAACCTGTTATACGGCACGGGGGTGGAGGAATCACTGGTAATGAGAACTACACTCTGAAGTGGAGGTGAATTACCGCGAGTTTTTGTCTTTGCAATCCAACCGCAACTCAAAAGCGGAGGAAGAAAATGTCTTATTTAATTTGAATATCTGAATATCTTTGAACACTCAGTGGTGAGTGGGCCTGCATGCACGCCTCCGTCCCCTTTGGGTTGTAACAGCGTTGGAGGACAACCCTCCTGAGCACACTGTAACCATTACCCTAAGCCTTATGATTGCCATTTAGCAGGCAGATTTAACATCCTGTGCTCGCAGTCTTCAGTTTAAATAATTTCATTCACGGAAAAGTGAGCCTTTGATAGTGATCAGATGCCTTTGCTTTGGATTCACTGGAAGGGATGTGGAAGGTGTGCTGTGTCACTCACACACACACGCACACGCGCACACACACACACGTGCACACACACACACGTGCACACACACACACACACACACACACACACACACACAGTGTCAGTTTGGAAAAATACCATGCAATACCCTGGCACCGATGGTCCTTTTGCAGGAAATTTCAGGGTCAAAGCAGAGGGAGTCCCCATGCAGGATAAAATATGTATGTGCAGTTCTGTAAGAGCCCCCAGCATGCCGCGGGTAGCAGCATGTCAGTGTCACGGTTGCAGTGGAAGTCCCCTCAGGTCAGCAGAGAGAGCCACGCTCCGCAGCATCTGTGTGCCAGATGTCTCCCGGGCGAGCCGTCCTGACCTGAACCAGCCCGAGTCTGCTGGTAGCACATCAGAAGGTGTTCCTGTCCCAGTGGCCTTTTCACCCCTGCCTCCTCCTCTTAAAGGAGAAACTGAAACCCACTGGCATTCCTGTCTTCTGCCCCATTCTGCCCTGAGCTGGCGTGTGCCGGGGGCAGTTGCTGTGTGGCTGAGGGGGGTTGCCGTGTGGCCAGGGGATGGTTACCGGTGGCCGGGGGTGGTTGCCGGTGGCGGTTGCTGTGTGGCTGAGGGCGGTTGCCGTGTGGCCGAGGGCGGTTGCCGTGTGGCCGGGGGCGGTTGCCGTGTGGCTGAGGGCGGTTGCCGTGTGGCTGAGGGCGGTTGCCGTGTGGCTGAGGGTGGTTGCCGTGTGGCCGGGGGTGGTTGCCGTGTGCCGAGGGATGATTACCGGTGGTGATAATCTCTGTGATTTACGGTTGTGGAATGATAGCTGGCTGTAGCTGTTCATCACTCCATGTGAAAGCTACTCCACGCCTCCGTGCGGCTGGGGATTGGTAGGGCACTGTCAGCCTCTCTGCTTCTTCATGTCTTTGCACCGGATCGATCTTTGTGTGCATTCATATGCAGCATGAGGTCGCCAGGTTGCAGCAGCACTTCTGTGTTTCACCTCTCAACCAAATCAGACTGTGCCCTTACTCCCCGTTACCTCAGAAAAGGGCTGAGGGAACAACCGTAGCTTTGGAATTCCTCAGAGGAGAGGTTCTCATGTGTGGAGTCATGTGCGGGCTCATTTTTAACAGGATTTAAAAATAATTTAAACTGATGTTCCTTGTGTATCAGATGCCGGTATCTAGAGCAACTCTACATTGTGTTTTCATGTTAAGTGCCTAGCTAAAGTGTGCAGTGCCACTTCCATTCTGAAGAACAGGTTCAGGATTCTCAGGGTGTTGCACCCTGTTTCTGGCAGGGAGCATGTTTTGTCCATTGTAAGATTTGAAAGTTTGACAGAGAGCAGGATTTGTATTCTCATGGAGAGGGCTGGATTTCATGGCATTGTATGGCTGGGATTATTTATTTGTGTAATGAATATAAATCCAGATTGAATTCAAACACTGAAGACAAATGTGCTGCTGCTCGCATAACTTTGGCTTCTCCCTCTGTTTGTCTTGGCTTTGTCTTAACACCCTCTTAACAGATTGTATAAACTCAACATGTCACAACAGGGAAAATCTTGGTCAAGCAATTTTTTAATGCCATTGTCATATTCTGTTCATTGACATTGCGAGAACCCACATTTGTGGAATACTGTAACAGCATAAAGCTTTAAAAGTTTTATTAATAAGGAATCTCTACGTCTATGTTGTATGGATTCCTCATGAATTGCTCTCTTGTTCCAACAGCTTGAAGTAAGATCATGTGACATTGTTGCAGATACAATGAGTCAAGCTCATAGTATTGTGCTTGCACCATTCCCTTTATTTCAGTGCAAAGCGTCATTTTAGGTGAAACGTTGCATAGTTATTGGAAATGGCCACCCAGTTTCACCAACTGTATTCTCTTCCATAACAGGTGAAGTTAAACACAGGACAGGCAATGATAAAACACAGTAAGGCCCAGCAGGGGTCTTTCAAATGCACTGATTAAATACCTCAAGTGGTGTTCAGTCCCTTATCCCTGCCTAATATATACACAATCATAGAATTATATAATCAATCATCAGAAGATGGATTTAAAGGCTGTGCGAATTTTATATATGTCTATGTTTTGTGGCACAGTACAGCCAGAATTTTAAATTACTATGATGTACAATGAAAGGTTGAACAATCTACTGTTTTTCTGTCAAGGATAAATGAATTGCTTTGACTGCCCAGAACTCACCGTTCATACTGCAGCAGAGAGATGCTCTGACAGTGAGCACACTCTGTCAGAGGGATATCACGCGCACGCTTGACTGTATAATTCCATCTGATTGAACGTCTCCCTCCCTGCGCTCATGGCTTTGAGTATGATCCCTCCATTTTTTCTCATTATAGTTCCACATCAGATGAGACATGGTTATTAGGATAAAGATTAAGCCGTGTTTGACTTTGGCTAATTGAAGTGCCATGCTCCAGAGCATCTCTCTGCCGACTGCTCCTCTCAGCGTTTCTGCGCCATTCCGCTCTCCCTCCCCCTGTCCGTCAGCTGCTCCGTCTCCGACAGGAAGTCACGAAGCCCTGCTGATCGGTAATGAATTATAATATTTCACACATTTTTGGCATTCATGGGTAACAGAGTACCCACCTTCCTGTGACAAATGTGTCCGTCTGTGGAGAGCGTAGCTGATCTGGAGTGAGCTGCCGGAGTAAACCCCAGCTGGCCTCTGACTCTCCTGTGGGAGAATCTCTCAGTGATAAGCATAACGCACAAGAGTGTACGAGCCAGACACCAACACAGCACTTATGCAGAACGGAAGCATAGTCTTCCTCTGCTTGGCCTTTGGCTTGCACAACCTGCTATTTGAACTCTATTTTTTAGGTTCTGGTGATCTCTCATGTCCTCTGAGGACAGGCTATAGGGAGGAAAAGTATAAAATTAAGATGAGCAGTAATATCCTGCAATTAAAACTATAAAATTCACTCCAGCATTTCAATGCACATCTTGACTTTGGAATGGAATTCAGAAATGAAAACTAATTACTTATGAAATAAACCAGATACCCAGTTTTAAACTTTCAATGGTAGAAAATGCTCACATTTCTAGCCAGGATTTAATAAAAATATATTTGGAAGTTCAGTAAAGCTTTGTACCAGGTTGTACTTATACCTCCTTGACACATTGTGACCTCCTGTTTGGTTCCTGTGAAATTTTATGGATGTCTTGTTACACAGCTTTGTGAAATTCTTTGTGGAAGAATATAAAAGATCTATGCCATGACCCACCTCAGAAAAATCAAAACTTGTTAAGCAGTGTTTCTTTCTTCCACATCAATAAACTGAACACTTCTGTCTACAGGGTTCAAAACTAATGAGGATTTTGTTTCAATTCAACCACATCCAACCTTTGCCTGAGTACAAATCACTGAAGTAGCAATGTTAGAAGAAGCAGGAGCCTGCTTCCTGTTTTGTTTGCGGCTGCTGAATGGGCTTTGTGGTTGTGGCTATGGAGTCGTGAGGTGAGGGGGTAAATTAAAAGGAACAAACCAGCATGCTCCCTGCCCCTTGGCTGCTCTGGTGGGGTGTGTGTGTGTGTGTGTGTGTGTGTGTGTGTGTGTGTGTGTGTGGGGGGGTCTGCAGCCACCCTGTGCGGGAAGAACACAGCCTCTGTGATCTGCCTCATCAACACACACTCCTCTGTCTGCGGTCGCAGGCGCCGTGTCCATCGACCCGGCTGTAACTGCCCGGCTGCGCGCCTCTTTTTTTTGTCTCTCGGTCTGACTCTGGGTGAGGAAATCTGTCCCGCGCTGCTCAGCGTGTGTCAGAGGAGCGGGTGGCTGTGGTGCTGCCACCATTAGCGGCTCTCCGTTTCCCAGCAGCCAGTGGGGGGCACTGTGGAGATAATGTGCGCTGCTCATGACACACACAGGCAATGCTGTGCGTTCAGCCAAGCTTAGCTGAACGCAGCTGAGAGTGTGTAACACATGTTTGATTCACCAGCTTTCACCAGCTGTGGGGTTCAGCATTTCTGGCTAATATCTAATGTAAAAAAAAAAAAGGTTCTCATTGAAAATAAAAGGATCTCAATAGATGCTTACATTTACAGTACCAGTCAGAAGTTTGGACACACACCTGATTAAGATAATGGGAAACATTCATTCACAGACATTTTGTTCTACATTTTGTTCTGACTTAGGCTTAAAAGCATGAAGTTTGTTTCTTAGACAAATAAATTGTGAAGTTGTATCTATGCATGCATGTATGTATTTCTCAAAAAAAAAAAAGGCTTTTTTGAAGAATCTAAAATAAGAGTTTTGATTTGCCACTGCATAATTCCATTTGTGTCATTTCATAATTTTGATATCTGTACTATTATTCTAAAATGTGGAAAATAGTAAAAATAAAGAAAAGTGTGTCCAGACTTTTGACTGGTACTATATATAGGACAGATCTGGTGTGTCCTTGGTTATCTTGGTCTTAATTCATACCATCATGTAACCTCTTGTGCTGAACAGCTGAAACTAAGTAGGTGTGGGGGTGATTAGTGTCTGGATGGTGATTAGTACTTGTATGGTGATTGATTAGTACTTGGAAAGTGATTAGTGCATGGATGGAAGGTCTCCAGGTAAAACCAGGTGACTGTTGGAGGCGGCGATGGTGAGTCAGTAGAGACGGTCCTCCCTGGTGCAGGGCTGGCAGCTCGGTACTGAAGAAGGTGGACAGGATGTCAAACTGAGGGGCAGACTGACTTTGTAGCAAAAATAAAAAACTTTTCAAAGAGAGGCCAACCTTGCAACAGGCTTTTATAAGAGTAAATGCTGTTCAACAGTCTTAACAAAACGTAAAACGGAAAAAAAAAACAAAAAAACAAAACAATATAACTGGCTGCTGGTGTTTCAATGTGAGGTCTTCAGCCAGTGCACTGTAATTATAGAGCGAGTGCAGGGATGGCAGATGTATTTGTGCTTCCAGTAGGAACAGTAGCATGTTCCTTTGCTAATAGCTCAAAGGTGGTCTCTATATGGCACCCAAGGGAAAGAGACAAATCCATTATACATTTACAACACAATGGAACCAGGAGTCATGCTGACCCCATTATGCACAAATGTAACATATTCAGGACTCTGTCAGTGCTGATGTACCACATTTCATTAAATGTATATGCAGCGTTTTCAGGAAACAGTCACATTTCCCCATACAGGCTGTTGGGTGAAACTGTATAAAAGGTAATGCATCCATTTAACTTTAAAAGGTTATCAAACTCTCCCCCTCAGGGACTATGGTCAACCTTTTCAGTGACCCAAAGTGTAAGAGAGTGTGTGTGTGTGTGTGCGCGCGCGTTTGTGCGTGCTTCTGTATATGCGTTTTCCTGCCTGAAGTGAAAAACAAACCGTGGTTAGCAGGGCTCCTCATAATTTCACCTTGGATACTACATCTGCAACAGCTCCCTGTGTGTACTAACTCATTTCAGTTGACCTGGTTAAATAAAATAAAGTAAAAAAAAAAAAAAATCAAACCTGAAGGTCAGCGTCCTGAAGTGTTACGTAGAATATGCCCATGTGAGATTTGCAGTTCTACAAGGACAGTTAAAGCACCAATTACAGCACACTAGGACGAATGGCCCTTTACACAGTGGAGCGTTTTTCTGTTTCTGTTTTTTACACTTAAAAAAATGTCCCAGTTTTGGTAAAGCACCACATCTTGTAAACCAAGCGGAAGTGCTGCGATTCCGAAATGCATGAGTTCACTAAAGCATTGCCTGTTGTATTTTCAGTATGATTGATCGGCTTCCTGCGAATGAGCAGAGTGTTCCGGGGCACCTCGTGTCGGAGTTTTACCCCCTGCTCTGCTGTCTTTTCCAGCCGGAGTTTTATACAGGCTGTACTGTGCCACAGCCAGCAGTGAGGCACGGTGTGTCCTGAGGCACTGTGCAGGGAACAGCACGGTATGTTTGAGGAAGGCTCATTAGTTATGGCTTTCCTCGGACTGGATCCGTGTATGGCTTACACAAGGCAGATCAAATGGACTCCCACAGAGAGCCTCAGCACGGCAGAGAGTAAATATACAGTGCGGACAAGATGCAGGCTTTCTGCCCCAGCTGTTCTGTACTGGAGTAACTGATCGACAACCTGAGGTGCAGTTTGGATCATGCATTCACTCACTGCCTCTGAAACACCCTGTTCCGGTTTTCTTTTAGACAGTGATGTTGCGCTCATTTGGTGTCCTAGCTGGCATTGTTGTGGTGTAGAACAGAGTTTGCTCTATCCTATCTTGACACCACTAAAGGTGGATGGCTAAAATTAAGTAATTTCATTTTAGACAAACTATTCACCAAACTCAAATTACAGTACTTCTTAGACTTCCTCCCCTGAGCCCAGGATTCATGTTAATGATTATGATCTTTGAGATCTTTGGATCTACAGTCCAGTCAGAATGGTTTAGTTTCTTTCTCTTTCTTTGACTGATAATAACCAATAACACCTTGCATTCAATAAAAATGCAGAGCCGAGCTTTGGAAACAATCCAAGTGTAAGACTTTGATTATTAATAAATGAAATTAATTCATAATTCATTACATTTCTTTGTACCAAACAGGGCAGGAGATTAGCCCGTAATGAGGCTGAAACAGGTTTTGCCTTGTTAAATCCCTCTGTTACCTCTTTTTGTCAATACTGTATTAAAAAACTCCATCACCACAAATTTGGCTCTTCTCAAAGCTTTGTCCATTTTATAATTATTTGAAAGCTGCTGTCTGAAGTGACTAAGTGCATAATGCTTAAAAGATATTGGACAAACTCAAAATTCATTAATTTTTGGAGAGACTTTTTATGTATTCCTTAGAAAATGAACTCTCCAAAATAAGTTTTAAAAATTCTTAGGTAAATGATTCATTTATCTGAAATATTAACAAAATATGTTTCTATATTCTGTGATCTGGGTGTGTGGATATGTGAATAAGACAGTCTGATGTGTTCTGTACTGGAGTGTACTCTTGCGCCCCACAGTCTGGTGTACAGAGCCAGAGGCTGGCTTGCCTGCCTCTATTATTGTAATTAATGATTTAATAATTAGCCTTTGTTTTCACGCACAGAGGTGACAACATCAGAGGCAGTAACCTGGCTCAGAGGGGCCCTGCTCCAGGTGTCTGCCAAAGAAATAAAAGATAATAATGATGAATAAAGGATAAGGTCGGAAAGTGCTGAACTGGTCTTTCTCCGCTCAAACCACTGACATCATTTCCAAGGACAGGATGGGATTACTGGCCCCAGGCAGTGATGAAAGTGCATGGGGACAGGGAGGTGGCGTGCTGTCCCAGGCCTGCGGGGCGGGGGGCGGGGGGGTCGGCCTGCAGTTCAGGGCCAGGCTTTGCATTTTGTCACGGGTCTGAGGTCTGACTGCCTCCGCACAAAGGCAGAATGAGGATGATGAGGATGAAAAGGTGGTTTCTGTGGCTGCTGGATGTGACAGGTGATATACGAGATGCACAAATGAGTAAGGGGCAAGTCCAGACCTAGATAAATATTGAACCTGGCTGACAGGGTTAGTGTGATGTATGCAGTGTGGTGCAAGACGCAGTTCCTCCTGTTAGCTGCAAGGTCATGCCGAGTCCACAACGACGCAGGAGGCTACACAACAGCAAGGGTTCCTCCTAAGGGAACGAAAGTATGTCATCTATTTTGGAATATTTTAGTGAATACCATTTCTGCTGAAATTTTGTTGGGTGTGGTGTGTGGTGGTCACCTGGTTATAGAGATCAGGCTACAGTTTCTTTTCGCCAGTGTTATCAGAGGGTGTGTTTGCAGTTTCCTCTAACCCCAGCTGGGCTTCTCATGCCTCAACTCAGATCCTGCCATCATGCGGACAGCTCATCCTGCGCCAGCAGTACTCACTCAGGGTTGTTATATGGATTTAAATTTCATTCTTTGAGATCCGCGGGGGGGCGCCCCTCCCGTGGGTAGCAGGCGGAAGGCACAGCTGGGTATCTGAGTCCCCGTTCACCTCACAGCTCTGAGCGGAGATCGTAATCACTCCTCTTCAGGAGGCTGGCTGCTCCTTCTGCAGCCCTCTCCGCCACCTGCATCACAGCTTACAGCCAGTGCGCACAACACTTCCCCTTTTCTGCTAACCCGTGATGCCCGCGTCTCCTCTACTGCACGTCACCGCGTTCACCTTAGAATACTGACAGGGCATGTTCCATTAGTGTAGACCGCTCTGTTTCCTGTTGCATCATCGCAACATAAAACCACTTCCTGTCTCGTGTGTTTAATCTATGGGCAGCATCGTTCAGTAGCATGAGTGCAGGCGGGTGATGTTGGACTCGAAGTGCTACCGTGCAACACCCCTGAACTGATCTGACACTGGGCTACCTGGACTTGCCCTCGTCAGGGTGCTCTCACTGCAGGTAAAGATTTTAGATGGTCTTTCTTTGCACTGTGCTAGCTGGCCTCCATTTCACTCCTCCTTCGCAGTGTGCTGGCTGGCCTTGCATTTTCAGGCTGTATTTCATGTTCTCCCTCTCTTTGTCTTTGAAATAGATGCTTAATCACATGAAATGTGTATTCCGTTTCATGATATCTGACTCTCTGAAAGCTTAGCGACGCAACAAAACACAGCAGCACAGCATGACGTGGAAGTAGAAGATGTTTTGTTTAGTTTTGTATTTTCCATTGCTCATTCACCATCTCATCCTCAAATAAAAACAGCATCAAGCAACACGTTATTTTTAAAATTTCCTTACATTTCGCTGGCCGGCACAGTGCTGTGTCAGGGAGACACACGATGAGGGCCTGGAGAATGGCAGCTCAACAGCGTTTGTGAGGGGATCGCCCCGCGCCCCCTGCCCCGCACCCCGCACGCTTCAGAGACCTCTCCACCCACGTCCCCGGTGTGCTGGAACAAAGCATCTGCCTCAGAGCGCGAAAAAGCTGCTGCGCACAAACTCCCAGACGCAGCTGAGATCTCTCAATCAGCCCTGTCTGCTGGATGGCTCTATCCGCAGGGCCAGCCCAGCCTTTCGGATGTGTCTGTTAAACACTGTATAGATCAGAAAGAAATGGCTATTTCCAGCTACATGTTTCAGTTGTCCACACTCACTGTGGAGTCTGTGGCTTTGGGTGCATGAGTCAAATGCTGGGAAGGACTTATTTTCATGGGGAGTTTTTGATGTTACTGAGCGTTTGCTTTGGCTTTATGGACTTGATCAATGACATTTTCACATCACATTCCATTCTAACTCATCAAAGCAGCTTTTAATCTCTTTGTTACTCCTTCACATAAATAGCCCGATCTTTAATCTTTCATGAGAACCAGAAGGAGCAAAATAAGGAAGAGAGCTGGCATGGCTTGTGATTTTTATTCTTGCTAGGGAAGGTGTGGAATAATGAACATGAAAAGGAGTGAGTTGCTTTAAAAAAAAAAAAAAAAAAAAAAAAAAGTCAATAGGTCAGTCCTAGCATGCACATTTTGCATGTCTCACCAGCAGTACAAATCAGTGAAAACCTGGTGGGATTGGATTTATATTTCTGTGGTACCCTTTTGACAATAAGCCCTATTCTCATTTTAGCTTGTTAGCATGTATTATTACTTCAAATTTACTTGCAATAGAACCTGAACAGAAACGATTACTTCTCTGGCCATTGTTATTTTTTTCCAGCTGTAGTTTCCACAGTACCTTAGGAATTGGGAACTGTAACAGGGTGTTAGCGATTCCCTGAAAGGGTGTGGAGTACAGCTCTTTAGGTCGGACAGATGATAGGATTGGGATGGCATCTGCTTATCTGGCAGTTGTCATTCACTTTCCTGTCAACTGCTTAAATTATGTAATGTCAGATTTTTTCCACCCATCACATTGGCTTATTGAATTGTATATTCCACCACATACTGAATGAATATCCAGCAGTTATAAAGTTTTGACAGCGAATCATGCATGCCTAAAATGAGGAATATCAAACCAGCAACACAAATCTGAATGGCTGAATGATGTGAAACAGCTGCACTGAAAATTGCAAACTATTAATAACATAAACATGTCCGCAAAATCCATTAATTACAGCAACGGTGTCAAAAATCAATTCCTGGAATGCTGTGTGCATGCTTGTGTTTGCTCTAATCAATTTCACCGGCTTAATTGGTCCAATATATGTTCACAGCCATGCATTTCCCAGAATAAACAGCAGTAAAATACATCTTGATTACAGAGCACAAACACAATCTTCCACCGCGATCCATCATTTGTGGAACTCAAACAAATTTCAGACTGATTAAACTTAAGCACTTAAAAGCCGGGGCTGAAGCAGTAATCACCACGCGCCATTAAACCTGCGAGTTGACTTAGAGACCTCGGAGAATTATCGCTGTTTTACATGTTGTTGAGGTCATTCCAAGGGGTAGGCTTGTGTTCGCAGGTAATAGTCTGGCTTGACTGGATTTTTATAGGTGTCTGGCTGTATGTGGTGGCCACCAGTCAGGGAATAACATCAGTACCTTGTATGAGGTCAGTGCTGGACAGTCAGTGCCATAATGGACAGGCTGAGTTAGGACACTGTGGTCTGATTATTGATCGGAAGGAGAGTGGGCGTTTCTCAGACTCCATTCCATTAGTGCATTCCAGGAAAAGAAACAGCATCAACTAATGCAACAGAGATAGGGCCATGATAGGGTTCATTGTGGGATCAGCTACTTGTAGCAGCAGGGTTTTAGTCATTAGGAAAAAGGCAACATTTACAGAGCCTAAACCCATAGCCAGAATTAAATGGTCAGAAAAGGCTATTAAGATAAGGGAGAGGCTGTGTTGTGCGATGTCTGCATTTCAGTTACGCAAACACCGGAAATATTCCTTTCAAATGCAGCTCAACAGTAGCTGGAACAGGCAGTTTCTGAGTTTCTGTGTGGAGTGCCAGTGTGAATGAGGGCCCCGGCTGCTCTGATCGATGGGTTTTGGTGAGAAGATGGCTGTTGCAACACGAGGCAATCGGACGGCGGCTGGGCGTGATGGTGAGTGACAGGCCCTGAGGCGTCGGGCCGCTCTGATGAATCATTAAGACGCAGGCGGCCCTCCGCACACCCACAAACCCGTCGTTCCCCCCCTCCGCACACCCGCACACACACACACACACACACACACACAAACCCATCATTCCCCCGCCTCCACACACCCACAAAGCCACCCCCCCGGCCCCCCCTTGGAAGCGGCTTTCATCAGTGGGGGCATCTTCCCCATTCTTACATATCTGCGAAAACAGATGAATTTTAGAGCAGCGGCACTAAATTATTTTCAGTCCATATGCATCGTGCCTTTATATCGCAGGTGTACTCATGTAACCTGAGAGGAAAATTTAACCCCATTATTATTGTCACAATCATTGTGCGTTCCATGGATCTGCTCAGTGTTTACAGTTACGTTCCTCAAACTGTCCCTCGCTCAAACACCTGTTAGCATGTGTAGCTAGTGTGCAAGATGGCTGATTACGTTGTGGTTTACTTTTCATAAGAAAAAGTCCATAAACGCAAGTGTCACTGGACTCCAAGAATGTTTTCCAGAGAAATGAACCATGTTTCAGGCTGGAGGGTGTGAAAGGGAGGTTCTGTAGCCTGCATAAATCCATCCATCTTTCTTACTGTTCTCAGAACAGGTCCATGACAGAATGACCTTATTCGCCTGCCCTCCCCTGAGCCTGACGCCAGTCTCCCTCTCCCTCTCCCTCCCCCTTTCCCTCTGCCTCTGCCTCTCCCTCTCCCTCGCCCTCTCACCCTCTCTGCCTCTCTCTCACCCTCTCTGCCTCTCCCACTCTCTCACCCTCTCTGCCTCTCCCTCTTTCTCTGTCTCTGCAGCAGGGGGGGGATCCAGTCACTCTGACTGTAGCCAGCAATGGAGGACCCAGACAGGCAGTAGCCACTGATGGTATGGAAAAACCCGTTCAAAAAAGGGCCGTTCATCCATATGACAGGCGGTTCCTTTTACATCACAGAGTTCCTTCAAACTCTGTCATAAACTGGATTATTAATAGAAACATTTTTCCTTAGGGTCAATATTACATGTGGGATTAACAATGATTTTCACACTGCATGCTAGATATGGCCTTAGGAAGATATAAAATATCAGAAAATGGGCAAATGAGGGACACAGCACTGATCCTCCAAGGATAAAATAAATCTGAAAGCTCCCCCTCATGGGTTCACGGATTTAAAAACAACTCAAATACAGAAAACAAGACTACCAACAGGGGGAAAAAAGCATTTCCTTTTCATTTTTTCCCCATTTTCACTTTTTCTGTGAAGTCTATTCTCACTCATGCTGCTCTCTGTTCTCACTCATCCTTTGCTCTCCAGCCTCTCTCTCATCCCGAGTGTTATAAGGACAGCAGGGCACACGGCTCACTTCACCAGACCATTTTAGTTTGCTTTCCTACGTGACGTCAAGCTCAGTGTAACCCAAATGACCTCCAAGTTCTATTAAAATATAAGGATGTTGTGGGATTTAAAATGTGATAACTTCAAAATTCAATTAATGGTGGCATTTTTTTAAAATGTTGTAATGGCAGATTGTGATAAACCAGATAGTACTATCAGTAATGAACAATTCTTAAATTGCACTCAGTGACAGTTCTTTTTTCGTGAGCGGAAATAATCTCTTGAAGGACCGTGACTGACATCTGCGATCTGATTATTTAAATTCAATGCTACATCCGCCGGCTTTCTGTAGGGTGAACCTTTCCCCAGTTTTGCAGCACTTCCATCATCTGAAAGCATGGAACCACCAATTTAAACACAGAGACCAGGTTTTGGTATCCATGAAAGATTTGGAAAAAAAAAAAAGCCACCACACCCACAAACTGCATGACCACCTTTGCCAGGTGTCCTTTTTGTCTGTGACACTCCTTACATCCCTTGCAGGGGCTCAGATTTCAGTTGTAAAATTTTCTCTGCAGGAAATGAGCCTTCAATCTGCATATGAATTGTGTACAACCCAATCAAGTTAAACGTCCAATAGTATGAAGATTATGAGTATGATTAAACTAAATTATCTCTCAAAAACCTTGTTATCTTGCACATTAAATGCATGGCAATATAATTAATGGTTTTGGTGTTTATAATACAATCTTCTCATTGATATTTAAAAAAATGCATCCCTGCACTTGCCACCATAAATTGGCTGTTATTGATGTAATATAATGCAAATGAGAAAATGTAACGTTTGGCTGCCTCATTGTTGCAAGAACAGGTTTTAAGAGCTATGAAAGGTTTGAAGAAAAAAAAAAAAACAGAAAACTGAACATCTTTCTTGTGTCAGAACTTTGAAAAGATATGCCTGAGTCAGCCCTTGCAATCAAAAAATAAATAAATAAATAAAAAAAAGTTTAGCAACGGCATATCATTCCACCGGTCTCTGTGCCTGGGTGTTTGCAGTTAAAGCTGATAGCCTGTGTGTTTGTGCTGGGTTTTCTGGAGCATGTATGGGGGAGGCTGTGTAGCTGTGTTGCTGATAGTGGGCTGTGTTTTGGCAGAGGGAGGCAATGCAGTCTCTCAGGACCTGTGAGTTCCTGCGAACTCGTTTCCACTGAGATAACCTTCTGTTCAAAGGCCTGAGGGACCATTAGAGAGACCCCCCTCCACTGAGCCCGACATTAGAACATCTGAGACCCCAGCTGGAGGTAAATTGCGTTGCGTGGGCTTTTTCCGGGTACCCCCATGTCCTGAGATAAGTCCCGGCCAAGTGAGGTAACAGCCACGGAGGGCTGCAAGTGTCTCACTCCCACTGCGTTAGCCATTAGCTTGTCTGGGCTGAGGCTGAATGATATGGGCCCTGTTCTCAGCGGTGTGATGTTTAAACATCAGCGCAACATTTTCATTGCTCGTCGATTCAAATTAAACAAAAGCATTCTGCTGATTGCGATCTGAAATGTAACGTCTTGCCGCTTTATTTAGAAAAGCTGATATCCATCACAACTTAAGTGATTGAAAGGATTAGGTCTGGCTTTTAGTGGAACTGCAGATTCTAAATTGTCTTAATCATTAAACATCAGTTCAGTGTTTTCGTCCTGAAGTTTCCCATAGCCTTGGAGGCCATTTTTCTTAAAACCAACAAATTATGTAACCCATAGCAGCGTTGATAGTGTAGGAATTCATTTGAAGCGTCCTGCTCGAGGGGTTACGAATAGCACCACCCGGGATGTGAACTTCTGACCCTTTGGCTGTCATGCAAAAGGTACAGTTCTCTCTCAGTACACCACACGCTTCTGCAATCTCCTCATCCCCAACACCTGATTCAGGGGCCTGACCCCTCCAGCAGTGGCAGCAGAGGAACAGAGCAGGATCTGCTGTTACAGGCTGAAAGCATCCTCCCTTTGTACTGTCTCTGCGTTGAGACTCGCATACGGCTTTTAAAAAGGCTGGCTTCTAATCAGGCATTAAGTTTTGGAAAGATGAGACACGGTCAATCACCATTTAGCCAAAGCATAACTCACTTATGGTAGAACTATGAATCACCTCTCTGGTATGGACTTTGGAACATGTGAATACTGTAATTCTTCCTGTGTGTACAGTTATCGTTATAAAAACTCCATGAACACCATAAATCCTCAGAAGAAAAATGAATGATATCTCTATTTTGAAATGACTTAAAATATATGCGCAGCATTATTCAGTGAAATTCAGCTTTGGGCTTCAACCACGCCTAAGCATTAAAGAGGGGGAATTATGGGGAAGTGTGAAATAATTTATTGACTTTACTGTTTTGGCTCCCGGTATAGAAAAAGTCTGGAATGAAATAAGCGGACATAATTTGGATTGAGGTGGACATGTGTGAGAAGGCAGAGGCAAGGCCAGACAGGAAGCCATTCCAGGCAAGTGCATTGCAGAGAGCAGCTGCTTTCTTCCTGCTCCTAATCTCCCATGTCCTGCAGCCTTCCAGCCTCCATTCTAATTGCTCCCGAGTATGATATGAGGTTCAGTTTCTGCAGCTGCAGTTGGCACCTCCATTTTCAGATATTGTGCTTTGGCAGCAAGTGACCGCTATTCACCCCATTTTGACTCAGAGTTGTTGAGTTCATGTGCATAAATCAAGATGAATTCCCAGTAAAAGCTCCCAGCAAGGAATGAAGCTAAGAAATGCTCACACTTGTTACCATTTACAATGCAGTCTGTGTATAATACTGAATCAATACTAAAAATGAGTGATGCTGAACACTTCAGATGTGTTTTGTTCCATGTTTAGAGCTTTGCTTTGGACAAAAATATTGTTGAAGACATAGATGTTCATTTTAAACCTTCATTTGAAACTCTGCTTATGATTTATAATGATGCTTATTAGGTATCAAATTCTTCTGGAGGAATGTGGTTCTTAAGGAGAGCACCATTTTTGTATTTGATTACAGACTTGATTTACTTGAATACCTTTTTTACTTTACTAAATTAGAGATAAAATTCAAGATCTAAATCTAAAAAAGAAAAAAATGTGATGTGAAGCTTTTCCCCTTACCCACCCCTATTAAAAACTAACCAACCAAACCAGTTTTCTCCAATTTTGCATTCTCTGTGTACATTACTATGTATATTGAGTTCCTTGATGTTAAGAAATTGACTGGTGAGCTTTTCTTGTTTTTTTTTTTTTCCAGTTTTAAGTTTAAATCTCCTACTCGGAAATGTACTCACTGGGATGTGAGCACATTTAATATAAAACTTTCCCCAGTGATGACAGGCTTTAGGCATCCAGCTCATGGGTAAACAGATGTGGCCTTTTCAGCCATTTTCTGTCCGCAGCTCCTACAAGCTCATGCGTTTCTGCTTCACAGGGAAGCCGCTGCAGTGAAGCCAGAGGTGAGACAGTGTGCCTTCCGTAGAGCCACCCGCAGGGTCCTAAATGGATACAGGAAGTGGAGCTCTTCCCCGCTCTGCCCACCCCCCTGCCGGCATGTCCCGAGCCCTTTGCCCGGTCTGAACCCACCCTGTGCCCCGGTTGGCAGCATGAGCCTGATGGACTACAGGTACGGCCTGCTTAGCTCTGTGGTGGAGGACCACAGGAAGAGGCCCCTCCCGCTGGGAGACGCCCCCGTGGACTCGCTGGCTGTGCCAGAGGTGAGGAGGGATCACCTTTGGCACCGGGGCGTCACGGCCTGTTTCGGGAAGGCCAAGCTCTACAGCTTCCTCTTCCTGCTGACCATCATGTTCCTGATCACAGCCTCGTACGTACTGACTGAGGAGAAGAAGGGGCTCCTGCTGACCCCCTCTCCTTACCGGATCAGAGCTATAGCCCAGCCGGGACCCTTCTCCTACAACCTGACCTCTGCCAAGTACTACGCCAACATTAAACTGGTGGTGAAGACCATAGTGTCCAAGGTGGATTTCAGCTCCAGACGGGTTCCAGAACTGAAGGACCTGGTGCACAACGAGCCACATGTGAGTATCGCGTCGACGCAAAGGTGGAGATTCAGCTTGCTAGTGTTTCAGTGATTCTGAAGCGACGTTCAAATCAACTGGGTATCTTTCAAAGAAGGGATCTGTCCAGAGTGCAGGAGACACACTAAGGGCTGAATCAAAACATTAGATTAGGGGTTTCCAAACTTTCCAGGCCCACAACACCTATTGTGTGATCACAGAAGGGAACGTGTTCATATATCCCCAAAATGGCTTGTACATTAACCAGTGCAGTACTTCATTTATATGAACTGGATCCATCTGACTCTGCAAGTATTTGACAGCAACATAATCATAGTACAACTTTTTACCATTGCAAAGGGCAGAGGAAACAGATAATCAGAGACTTCCAGCCAGATTAATCTGGATTGGATAACACAGCACACTGTGAGATGGGATACACACAAACATTCTGTATACCTCATGTAGGTGCACACAGACAGGCTGTTACTGCAACCTTTCTCTAAAGCGTATTAACATTTTTAGAGAAGTTATTTCAGACTTTGGTCCCCTCAGCCATGTAATCATATCACTTCATTGAGCTCATGATGTGTCCCGAAGGCCTTAAACCCGCAATTACATCAGACCCAAAATAACTGTCCAAGCAATAAACATTTATCATCGCTCAGACTCTGAGGATCGGTGGATTTGCAGATATCACCCAAGAAACAGGAGTAAAGAATGTTGCTGTGTTGCATTCCGAGACTCCGGAGCAGGATGACTTTATGATAGAAATCTCTCATGTAGGATGTGTTATTAGTAACCCACAACATTAAGTTACACCCCCGATGTCAGATCAACCCAAGGAGAGTGAGTCAGGAGTTAGGAGTTTTCCACCCCACAAACCACTCTGAGTTTTCTGACCCAGCCAATAAGGGCTAAGGCAGGAAGGTGTTCTTTTCTCCGAACAACCAGATATTGCATCAGGCACATCTTACGTGAGAGCATTTCTATGGCAACTACTGAACTCATCTCGACCCAAATATTCAATACCTTATTTTTGTGGCTAGGCTTATGGGTGTGAATTATAATTAATAAGCAGGTTTGTTACTTTCCCAGTATTTTCCCTGTCTGGGTAAAGGGGCTGTGTTTGCCAAGAGCCAGCCCCCAGAAAACATCTCATGCAGTTACAGATAAGTGAATTCAGAGCAATTAAACAGGCAAATGCTCCAGCAGCAAGTTATATGTGGATGATTTCAGCATAACATATGCAACACTATAACACTGGCCCAAAGAAGTAGCTCTTGTAGATTTTCCACAATGCTTTTACTATTATTAAATCTGATCTACAGCATGCATACTTTTGTTAGCATTCCTCTGCAGAGCGTTGAGATAGAATATCTATTTGCTTTTTTTTTCCTCTGAAACCTTATCATTCATTGAAGCACTTTGATAACATGAAGTTTCAAGTGACTAATTTCCTCAGCAAGTAGATTAATTCAAGATTTCATTTTACTGACAGCAAACAGGTTGATACTGTAGATTGTATAAAAGCATTGTGTAAACTGTGACAAATTTGTCCATTTTAGATTTAAAATCCATAAATGTAAATGATTTATTTCAACTGTAACAGTCTTACATTGAGAACAATAAATAAAGGGTGCTGTAATTCTCATCACAGTGGTGTGTAAAGTGGGAAATTTGTCTGAGCTGTATATACAAACAGCCACCCGCACTGTGTGAAGCAAACATGACTGTATGGAAACTGACAGATGCCGCTACAGGCCCCTGTTCTGTCCCTGAACAGCGAGTGCTGTTAACCTTCACACCTCTGTGGGGAAGGCACGAAACCCCGCGGAACTCATTACACAGGAGGTCCTCTCAATCACACTCACAGATCCAATGTTCTCGCAGAAGCTGCGGCTACGCGTATGAGCAGAACATGGCATCCCCGCAAATAAATTAAGTCAGATTTATTTTCACCAGAACCTTTAAACACTTCAGTATCAACAGGCTGTGATTATCTGTGATTAGTGTTGTGGAAAGGATTTACTGTAGTTTTAGCAGGAGTTTGGGAATTGTTTCTCTTTTGTAGGTAACTGTAGTTGTAGTAAACAAGTTTTAGTCTTCTAGAATTTAGGAAAAATCTGTTTTATTCATGGTATTCATGTCTTTGTGTGCTTTAATATGGGCTGTATACTAAATTCTGTTGTGTTCAGGATATTGGCACAGAACAATGTGAAAAATGCATTTATTAAGCAATAGCCATGCATGATGTTGAACAGTTAACTGGAAGTGTGATGTCATTGTCGCTGGTCTGTAACACACTTGTTCACTCTGCAGATGTTTTCGGTCATACCCCGAAAATTCCTCCCCCACATCAAGAACCCGTGCTGGTACGAGGAGCACTCTGGGAATATAACCGCAGACCCTTACAGGAAGAACCTGTACGCCCTGTACTCGCGGCGTTTCCGAACCGTGTGCGACTACCTGAGGAAGGCCTTCAGGGAGCACCTGTATTGCCGAGGGGGGCGGTGCTACCGCCTGCGCTGCCTGCCTTACTTCTACATCATTGGTCAGCCAAAGTGCGGCACCACAGACCTCTACGATAGACTCAAGCTGCATCCCGACGTCAGGTTCACCACCATGAAAGAACCACACTGGTGGACAAGGAAACGGTTTGGTGAGTGAAATTCTCCGTCCTGTTAGTTTATATCATGTCCAAAAGCCATTGCTTTGAAGTAAAGTGATAAACACACACTATGCTGTGAGCTAATGGAGAGAAAGGACCAGTCATGTCACAGCAATATCAGGGTAGCAGATCACAAAAGGACAGCAACAGGACCCTGAAATACATAGGTCTACATTTAAGTTTGAAACATATTCCGAGATATGAAATTCTGTATTATCAGTATAACCTCATCGGTCTGCTTTGCTCTAATTTAACTTAATTGTGTACATTTCTGTAATCAACCTGTAGTCCTACAAGTGCAAGTCATGGGTAGTTCAACATGAAACAGATGGTTGTTGGAGGCAAATTCCTTCCAGAGATGTGAAGCAGTTTATCCTCATTGAGCGAGCCCAGGGCAGCAGAAGTAAGGCAGGAAATGCAGAGGGATCCAGACTCATGGGGGAAGCTTATCCCCTGTAGGCTGGCAGCTCCAGGTCTCAGTCTCCCTTCTGTTTCAGCTCCTGCCTGCTGCACCGTTCCTTTCAGGTGTGAAACTGAAAAAATGACAATTTTTTGCCTGTGATGTCCAGGGTGTGGATTCCCTGTTGTTTGTATATATTACTTGCACAGGGTTTCCTCAGTCAAGGTGATTTGGTGTTCTGTTGGAATGTTGGACTCTGTAAGGGGGACGTGGAGGAGTTTTCAGGACACCGTGTGAAGAAATTACCCCCAGGTTACATTTAGCTTAATGACAGTTCATTTGCAGTGAAGCAAATGAAATGTACTCTGCTGATGTGCACCCAAATCACACAATCTATACTGAGTTCAATTGAAGTTTTTGACTTCAATGTCATGGGTTGTTGCTGAAGCAAGTGCTTGGAAAATTACACTGAGCATTGCCTCTCCCTCAACATGTTATCAGTGCCACCCTCTCAGCCGTCCCCCTGAGACCTCACAGGTCTGTGGATTTGTGCGGAATGTTTCCACTTGACATGGTGGTGTGTTTGATCTTGATAGCTGTCGTGTGTGGAGGCTTGTTTTTGTTCACTCTGAAATGTAGAGGGGAGGAAAGTGTGTGCAAAGCTGTAGCTCTATCATTCAATCTGACCGACAGCATGTATCCTTTTCTTAGCATTACTCTGCAGATAGAATCTGTTGAGATACAATATATTGATTTGGGTTTTTTTCCACTAAAACCTTATCATTCATTTAAGCACTTTGATAATGTGAAGTTTCAAGTGGCTACAATTTCCTCAGCAAGAAGATTAACTCAAGATTTAATTTGACTGCTAGCGAGCTTAAGCATTTGCAGTATCCTACAAATGATGATAAAAAGCTCTTCATCTCTCCTCTCAGGTACAGAACCAGTAGTTTTGAATTGTGAAAATAACATTTTTTATGTCACATAACAGCACATTGTACAACAAGAGCCAATTAAATCTGGCTTCAGTTTCAAAGAGGTTCAATTAGAAGGGTTTTTGAAAACAAATTTTCTGAAGATCTTGCCCACATATTAACGATTGTTCAATAACCTTTTCTCTGTTCAATTGCTTTTATAACCTCCAGCAACTCAACCGCCTGATTTAAACAAGTGTTGTCATGACTGTGGGAGCGATTACCCTAATTTGGAGCCTCTTGTCGAGCACTTTTTCCCCTCACAGAGCGTTTTTAATTGAATTATGTTTCAGCGCTGACTCAGAAAATTTAGTGTAGGTGTCAAATCACACTCTAATGGGACTCATAAACAGTTAGTGTGGATGACTAATTCCATCATCAGCACAGTTTCAGATGTTATGAAACATGGGATGTGTGCAAATTACTGTGTGCCTCTCTGAAATCCTGTCAACTCACAGAGAGAAGAATGTACCGACTGACAATGGAAAAAAGTATCTCATTATTACTGTATATTAAATCATTACCATTCAGTTTACATTATTAATACCATCATAAACAGACAAAATGATCAGCCATGATGGGCTGCATGGCCTGGTCTTGTCAAGTTAAGTTATTATTTTTTAATGTTAATACATACTATAGGCACCATTTACAGAAACTCAGAAACATAAGATAATGTGAAGATATCTACATACACTGCTCTTCAGAAAAGACATTTTTTGACATCTAGTTTCAATATGAGCTGTTATTCAGACACAACAGGTAGATTTCACAAGGGAAGTGTACATTTTGCTTATTTTTACAATGTTCAGTTCAGTAGACAGTGAAATTAGTACTACATTTTATGGAAGTCACAAAATTAACAATTGCTGAAATTTGTTATTCAGCGTTAATGATACATTACTCTCCTCCCAGGCTTTTCCTAATGTAACATCTGTGGTACTGGTGAGCTGTAGGCCTATGTTTCCTTCAGTACTGTAATATAAAACTTATTACTGAATGATTTTATAGTACATAACCATAACAGGTGAAATCCTTCCTGCCCTGCCCAATCAGATAAGGGGGGGATTCAAACCCACCTTATTTCCATTCCAAGATTAGTTTTTGTGCTCAAGAATGTGTTTTTCTTTCAGAATTTCCACCCCTTTTAATCTGAAGCTCATTTTCTTTAGATAATGAAAGATTGAGCAGGCTTGTGTTTGGGGAAGATGCCAACACCACTGTTTATCGTTGGCATTCATTGAAATTCTCAGGAGGAGAAACGCGTGGACACAATGGTGCCCTTAAATGCCATTACAACCGATTGGTCAAGTTGCCGCCTTTTTCCAGCTTGTCTTTACCTCCACACTTTGACCTTTACATAGCAGATGGCAACGGGGGAATTCCTTCCTCTCCGTTACCCTTGTTAAACCGGCACATTCTTGTATGGTATTGTGACGGATTGCTCAGTAGTCTCTAGTGCAGAGACAGCCACGCTGAAAAACTCCCCCAGTAAATGTTATGCAGGGAAAACAGCAAGTACTTCAGGTGAGTGAACACCTCAGGTCATCTGTAAATGACACAGCCAATGGAATCAGGTGATTAAATGCCAGATTATATTTATGCCACTCCATTAGGGGCAGAGGTCACAGCAATACATTTCCATATAAAGTGCCGCAGTGAATGAATTTGCCATTGCTTATGCATCTGCTGAGCACAGAAAGTAGCCACTGCTTAAGAAAGTGTCTGCCATTTCCTACTTAAATTTCCTTAAATGTTTGTGAAATGGAGACACATGAGTCATTTGGTGCGGAGCTGATCGGCAAATCTTACCGTGTTTTTCCCTGACTCCTGCAGCACTGCAGTGATTGAAAACGCTTTTGCCAAGTTTGAATTTGGGTGCAGGACTTGGTTCTCCTCTAATGTACTTCTCCCCTCTAATCTCCTCTCAAGGAGTCCTCATGCAATCTACGCTTTCATTTTCCTTCCATTCCTTTTGTTTGTGTTCATTCATTTTGCATTTAAAAATGGGTCAGATTCAGAGCCATGTGTCCTCCATCTCCACCATGAACCTGAAGTCTGAGCTGGGCAACACCCACTCATCGCACAGAAACGTTGGTGTTGGCACACTCTCTCCCTCACACCCTCCAGAAATCACAAATCTGACTCCCATGCTAGATACAATGATTCATGGTGATTGTGTGATCCTTTTCTGTTTTGTTAGCCAGATAGATCTGGATGTTTTCTTTGCATTGAAATATTGAGAAAATTTATTTTTAAACTTGTATTTGACATATCAGTTATCTACCCTGATATGTTGTTTCAATGCATTTAAACATTTATTTAAGCTTCATTATTGAATGCAGTTATAGATTATCGTGGTAATGTCAACATTCTTTCTTGAAGGGCATAATTCTTGAAATGGGATTACAATGTATGGTCTGTAAATGTTTCTGCTGTGTTATATATGTCCAAAGTTTTTTGTTTGGAAATGAGGTCATTAAGTGCTACACTTTTTAGCTTGTGCATTAAGTGAAGCTAGCGCAGTACTAGCTTAATGCAGTTATCACTCTATGCACACACACACACACACACACACATTTCCAACATTTACATTGTTTTGTCATTGTAGAAAGAGCACAAGGATGCCAAAAACAAAACAAAACAAAAAAACCCCACTATCACGAGGTACTGCAGTTGTGCATTTGGAATGTTTAATGTTCCTGTTTTACAGTGTGCAGGTTGAAATGACTTGTGTCACATGGAAAAGCTGTGCTCACCCCAGCCATAAGCAGAGCAGCGGAGCCAGTGTGGTCAGCACTAAACCCATGGTTTCATCTGTGCGGAGCAATGTGGAAAGGCTTAAACAGCCCATGTTTCAAGGCAAAACAGCAAGTCACATGCCTTGCTGTCTGCTGAATGTGCAGATACAGATTGTGGAAGTGTTTACTTTACATTTTATTCAAGTTACTTTAGCATCTGTATACTCACTTTCACAACACCCCACAGAACCAGAATGACAACTCAGAAGTGTAAAAATATTTTTACAGAAATTGAGTTCACTGAAAATATAGCTCAGAGTAGAGGGAAGAGTTTGTTACTGACTCCTAATGCAACCAGTTAGTCCAGAGAGTTGACAGGAAAAAAAAAAAAAAAAAAAAATAGAAACAGAACCATTGGAGTGGCATCTACAGTCTCATCAGGGAAGGGGATGATTTTTCTTCTCGAGGCTGTAGTGTACCACTTCATAGAGAGCATAATGAGGTGGTTATATGTCCTTGCATATCAGCTTAAGTCAGGAGCACATTGCTTGATTTATCATTCAGGAGTAGCATGCTCCCCTGTGTTTCTGTATTGAAAGCAAGTCCTGTTTACTTAGACTGACATGCATTTTGAGTCTGGAGTGACTACAAGAATCTTGTGCTGGACAAAACCCATTTCCTTCAAAACAATTGGCAGCTTTACCATGCTTATACTGACGGCTCTTATAAGCTCTTCACCTGGCTGGTAGAGCTAAAACCACATTAGTCTGTTCAATGAGCAGGTCCAAACCATAATAGAAAATGAGCCACGTGAGCTCATTGAAATTGAGACACGTGAGCGTAGCGTAAAGTTATAAGCACAGAGTCAAAGACCTGTGCTACACCAGGATGCCGTGCCCCACCCTCACACCCACTCTTCCCCCTCACCAGGTGTTGTGCGTCTGAGTGAGGGCTTCCATGATCGCTACCCTGTGGAGGATTACCTGGATCTCTTTGATCTGGCAGCACACCAGATCCAGGATCATTTAGCAGGAAACACCTCCAGGAACCAGAGGCACAACATTATCACAGGTAAATATTAAGCATCCCCTTGCTTTCTTTTATCTAAAACAGATCGATTGACCAACTTATAAACTACCACCACTGTAAATGAACTAAAAATAGATGTTCCATGTAGCCATTCTTTTATTTGAAATAGAAGCTGGAGGGGCAAAAGGCAAACTTTTGAGCCTGTGCCTTTTGACGCTTCTCTTGGTAGTAATGTTAAATGGTTTAGTGTAGTAATTGTTTGTGGCACTATCCAGCTGGCTCCTACAGCATCAGTAATGTTGCAGCTGTGGGGTTGTGCTCCTTGCTAGGATCCCCTTGAGAGAGCCACAGGGATAGTCAAGCCCTGCCAAAGGTGCTGAATTTCTACCCTTCCCATCTTAGCAGCTACAGTTCCCATTCTCTAATCCCCTAATTAACTTGCCATCAGTTCTAGTTTTATCTTTAATCTCATCCCTCTATGCTTATCACCATAGCTTCTAACAGAGAATGTCAGGGCACGGGGTTTAAGTATGCAACCAGCCCGGCCCCTCCCACAGCTCAGTTGATTGGTCAGCCAATCAGGAACAAGGGAAGCAGCCACATTTTCATGCTTTTTTCTCATTCCAGTTCCCCTCATGTGAAACCCTCAATTATCTTATTCATTCTTTTTATTTTGTCTGTAATGCCATAACATTTTCATGATATCTTTCTTATCTCACAAAACAATTACAATAAAACTGAATCAAAGAAAAAAATGTAGAGAAAGTCATCTGCTGAGAATCTGGTACATTGTCTGCAAGTATTTATACTATTCCAATTAAGCTGTATAGTAAAGAAGGATGTACAGGTTTCTTTTCAACACTGCAGACTTCAAGTGCAAAACTACACTGTCACCAAATGCAATTGTTTTGTAAAACTATTTTTAGCGTATTTAGTTATATATAGATTATATAGTACTAGTATATATAATTATTTTATTCATTCCTTTTTTGAGCCTATTAGTGCTACTTATGTTTACTCAACAAGAATGCATGCAGTCTTTTCCCAGCTTCTCCTTTTCTGAGAGAAAAAATATTCTGGTCCCTAATCATGCAACACACACTTGCCATCTCACGCGTGACCGTTATCGGTTCCACTTCCATAACAGGTCAAACTGAACTCAATATAACCAGCGAAACAGAACTGAAGCAAAACTATTTTGTAATTGGTCTAGCAGTGACTGACACCCAGCTGATAGCTTTTCTAGAGATTGTCTTCTCTACACCACATGCTTTGCTCATAACTGTGGAAAGGAAGCTTATCAAAAGTTAAGCACAGGAAATCTGTCAGTCTTTTAGCTATCATGTGACCGCTTCCCTGCCAGAGAGTCACAGCAAACACATCATATTTTGGAGAGTGAGACATTGATCCAGAAGGTGATCTGGAGACCACATTTTGAAGCTGAAGATTGTGGACTTACTACAGTGTGTCCTGGCTGTTTGGACTAGGGTCCTCTGATATCTAGCACATCATGGGCTTGTTAATGGTGACACCTCCCACAAACGACACAAAAAGGGCACACTTCATTTTGCACATAATCCTCATGATTTATAGAAATGATGCTTTATTACCCTTAATGAAGTCGTTTTAATCACTTGAGCATTAGCTGTATAGATGTACTTAGTCCTGTGGCACTATGAAAGCCACAGTAAGGCTTTAAGCTGCCAATTGAACAGCAGTTGCACACTGTCTAGAGCCTTAGACAACTCTGTCTTGAAATGTTCCGCCTCTGTTACAGTGATTGCAGTGGGTATTAGGAGCTGGTGCAGCCTGAGGCCAGTTTTGACTTTTAAAAAGTTGTGTATTCTTGGCATCGCCTTTGAGTAGCAGTGTCATGGCCAGAGAGTCTGCTGGGATGTCTCTGTGCAGGACAGAGAATTGGAATGTGCCCCGCATTGTGATGTAACAGTGCTCTGTCTGCAGCAGCCAATGGGCATGCTCTCTCTGAAGGTGACCTGTAACTCAATTACAGACCCTCATGAGAGCAAAATTCTTTTTTTTTTCATTATAAAGAGGGAGGTAGTGTGTTGGTCTGATGACACACTGTTCTCAGTGGATATGGGAAATCATCAGCAAACTGGGTTACCCCGAGGAGAGAAAGCAAAGGTTAGATTTGTAATCATGACTTTTGTCCTGTGCTGGAAGAGGTAAAAGGCTCAAAGGAGTCATTCCCATTTGGAATGCCAGGCCAATCACAAGTTCATATTTCATTTTCTGTGAGCTAGTTAACTCACCAAAGTTGTGCTTCACATTGATTTTTATTTTTTTAAGACAACATTCCCTGTGCTTAGATGTGAGAGAAGTCAATATAACACTTTGTTCATTTCAGTGGTTCTAAGAATCATATCAGTCCTAAATTGATATATTAGGTCATCTTTGTTGTCCTGGTGCTAAAATTGAAAGTGCTGATGCATGCAGAAGACTCCCAAAGATTTCACCATGTTCTGATCTCAGGGAGCATTTTGAAATGAAGTACACAATATGCCCTGCTGTAGTCATTTAGGCTGAGCCCAGAGGGATGAGAGGGAACATGGTGCAGAAATTGAGATTCAGACAGAGATGCAGAGGCGTCGAAATGTTTGCAGGGCCAGGCACCACGGGCCTCCTCTAAAGCTGTACAGAAAACCAGAACCGCAGTACACAGAGGTCACATTCGAACAAAAACTTCACATCAACGTGTGTGTGCACTGAAAAGCATTCAGCACAGCAATGACACAGCTCATTAAGGGCCTCCCTCCACTCAGTGAGCAATTAGTGCAATCAGAGTGAGGCACTTGTGAGTGTGCGTGATTAGATGTGATGTGCACAGTTTAGAAATCATTGACTGAGCATCACAATAATCACACTCATTAGACCCCTCCTTTCCTCTCTCATCCCCTTCTCTTTCTCTCTCTCTCTCTCTCTCTCTCTCTCTCCCTCTCTCTCTCTCCCTCTCTCTCTCTCCCTCTCACTCTCTCTTTCTCTCTCCCCCTCTCACTCTCTCTTTCTCTCCCTCTCTCTCTCCATCCATCTCTCTCCCTCTCCCTCTCTCTCTCCCCTTCCTTCTCTTTCTCTCTCTCCTTCCCTCTCACTCTCTTTCTCTCCCTCCTTCTCCCACTCTCTCTCTCCATCCGTCTCTCTCTCTCTCCCTCTCTCTCTCTCTGTCCCTCTCTCTCTCTCCTTCCTTCCTTCTCTGTCTCTCCCTCTCTCCCCCCAACTCTCTCTCTCTCTCTGTCTGTAGCTCCCACTGTAAATAAGTGGCCGGTTTAATGAGCAGGATGCCAGGTATGTGTTTAATATTAAAGGCCAGTCTGCCGGGGTGTGGACGGGGCTCCCGGGGAGACGCAGCTGCCGCTGGCCCTGGCTGCAACGGCGAGCCTTCGAGGCGCTGCCTGCTGCATTACATCACCTGCTCGCTCCCCGCAAACATTTCCTAATGGGGAAAAATGGCCCGCGTTAACAGAGCATCTCAAGGTTTCTGCTCCTAATTAGCCTTTAATAAGATTAAGGCAGTGACCGGCTACGATCCCTGACCAGGAGAGCAAAGAACCGTATAATAAGCTGTAAAGGAAAGAAGAAGAAGAGGGAGAAAAAAAACAACACTGATTAAATTGAAATGTTTTCATCAGCGATCAGACTGAGGCTTTTCCCGTCATTGCCGGTGTTTTTTTTTTGCGCGGCGGTGCTAACGGCAGGACCCGGTGATTATTCAAACAGAGTGTAATGCAGAGTAATGGATCGAGCTGCACTTTGTTTGAGGCAGCGGGTAATTAAGAGCTCCGCTGGTGAATTGCATTAGAGCGGCGAGGAGCTGAGCGGGATAGGCCGTGATGGAGGCAGTCACAGCCAGGCCGGGGCCTGATACATCACTGTCAGCGAGCGCGGCCGCCCCTGGAAAGCACTGTTTAATTACATTTCCCGGCAGCTCGTTGGGTATTCGTGGCGGCGCGGCGTCTGATGGACTAAACCAGGCCCTCGCAGGCAGTCAGAAAGTAGATTTCTTTCCCTTCTTCTCTCTTTGAATGTCCTTCACACCGGCCGTCTGTACCTGTGAGCTCAGTGGGCTTCCTGTCCGTGCCCACTGTATGAAGCCATTTATCGACACAGTGCAAAGGCCACGTAAGGACAGCTCATCGAAAGACCATTTTATAGGGATTATTAAAAGGTGTTAGTATTCTTACCGTGCTCTACAGTGCTCAAATGACAGCATGAGAACAGCACATTCTCAGATTTGAAAGGTTAAATACTGTGCAAAATATACTCATATGCCACCTATAGAATAGCACTGGCTGTTACCAGAACTGGGTGAGAAGAGTTAAAACTACATCTGATTGACAGGAGAGGCCAGCGCATCGACGCTATGGGACAACAACGCCTGGGTCTATTTCTATGACAACGGCACAGACGGGGAGCCTCCGTTCCTGATCCAGGACTTCGTCCACGCGGTTCAGCCGGACGCCAAGTTCATCGTGATGCTGAGGGATCCCGTGGAGAGGTACGCAGGCCGGGTCCGCCTTTAACACAGCCGAACAGCGCAGACACAGGGCACACATCCATCCTGCAGCTACTGCAGTGCCCCTGCGTGAGACTGGGTGTGACTGTGTAACCATAACCTTAAACAGCACCAACGGGAGTTCTGTGGAAATACAGAACTCAGAGCATAAGGAAGTTTAATGACGAGAACAGGTCCAAGCTTGTCATTTTCCCCATAGTGTGGTCTAAGGCTTTCATTATAAATCCTGGTAAACTATCCCATGCATTAATAACTCTCTGTAGGAATTATAGTTCTCCGTGTTGGTGTGAGATGGATCTGTTTCTACTGACGGATTGAACTAGCCTCTGCATTCCACTCTAGAGTGTCTTTTTGTGGGAACCTAAGACAATAAGTGTCTTTATTCTGTCTTCATGACTTATGTAGCTGATACCTGCAACTAGTCATGTTGCTCTTCTCTGTACTTTTTGAGACCTTCTGTTTCTCTATTGGTGTGTCCAAAATTTGACACAGCTCTGTAAATGTGGTCTGATAAGTGCATTATATAAAATTAATATAACCTCATTTGATTTATACTCAATATTTTTGCTGTATATCCTAGCATCCTGTTTGCCTTTTTATTGCTTTGGCACATTGCCTAGATCCATAAAGGCTTGGATCAACTATTACAACAAAGTGCTTGTCATGTTGCACACACTCTAATTTAGTGGTTCACATAAAATATTACTCTTATTACATTTGGAAACATTAATTTGCCAGGTGTCAGACCAATTCAGACCAATGGACTGTGTTGAAGTGTTCTTGAACTGATTTAGTCATTTCCAGATCTGAATGGAAAAATACTGTATAAAGCTCAGTACTGTGTACAATCATCAACATGGTCTTTGTTGTCTCTGTCCTTACAACTGAAGACTCCAGTACCAGTTTGAGAAGGCCTGTTGTTGTGTGGCTGCTGAAAGTGTTGCCTTTTCTGTGGTTCTGTGTCTTTCAGGCTGTACTCCGACTACCTCTACTTCAGCATCGCCAACAAGTCCGCTGAGGACTTCCATGAGAGAGTTTCGGAGTCCCTGCAGCTGTTCGAGGGGTGCCTGGCGGAGTTCTCGATGCGTTCCTGTGTGTATAACACCACACTGAACAACGCCATGCCTGTGAGTCAGACGCCCACACGCAGCCAGCCTCTCACCCGCTGCAGAGAAAACCCCAGAACAGCAGAACCGGCAGGTGCAGAAACGAAAGCAGACGCGGGAAGGAGAGAGCGAGGCCGCGCCTCTCGCCCTGCCGCCCAGGGCTGTGAGTCTCGTAAAAAAGGCCGTGTTTCAGGAGCTGGCAGCATGCAGAAACCTTGAGCCCGTAAATCCCCCGGCGGGTTTCTGGTGCGGGGCGGGAGGGGGGAGTGCTCTGGCACATTGCCCTCCGTGACAGCGGCACAGTGAGTGCCAGCTGCCAGCCCTGGTGTGGAGGGGTCAGCCAAGCCTCACCCTGTGCCCAGGGGGCAGAGAGGGCACTCCTTTCTCTCAGTCCCCTGCGGGGTGTGGAAAGCAGCTTTGGCCTGCAGACCATCACTGACTCCTTCAACCAGAGGGACATTTTCTCTCACCTCTGTCCATGCCAAAGGGCGGCAGTTTCAGTCAGAGCTGCATCACCACTTCTGTGGCTTATGGTGGTGGAATTTTGTTTATTAATGTAATCATACAGTGTAATCAAGCATATGGAGTTAATAAATAAAAGGAACAATTTTTCTATCACAGCTAGAACTGGTTCCAGGAATCATAATTGAGCATAATGAATGCAGGTAATTGGGAAGAGGTGATATTCACTCTGTTCTTTGAAGCAGGTACAAAATGTCTGCATTTTATTATTATTCTAGACCTGGTTTCCCTGGCTATTTCTTTTTTTTGTCTCTGATCAAACATTACGAATCAAATGCTAAATTATAATTCAAGTAACTACCCTCATCTTGAAACCAATTTCTAAATGTGAAAGTAAATTGCACATTCACACCATTAAATCTGGAGTATAGAATGTTCTCTCTCGCTGCATGCTAATCCTCACAGAGCACACAGCTTGCCAAGTGTAAAATGAACTTCTTAATGTTTATTTTTTCAGTGGGGAATTTTTATTTTCAAAATGAGCTTCTGAATATTGTCAGAAACTGCCCTTGGTAACACGGCATTCCGGCGTAGCGGGAGCAGGGGATGAAGGGGGATGGACTCTGGGAGGGTATCGCTGAGGACAGATCTCACGCGCGAGTGTCCACCCTCTCTGTGCCAGACTTGGTCTTGCTGTCGCTGCCTGGGGCCTCACCGGTCCCGGCTTACAGCACCAGCAGAGATCACAGCCTTATCATCCTGGCTGCCCGATTCTGCCAACTGTGCAGAAAGATAAAATAGAGCTGCTGAATTGCATTTGCATGCTTTTGACCCCCTGACCGCACGCTTAAACCACTCAAGGTACTTTCCCCGCTAGCTGTGCACCGGGTGCTGAGCAGAGCATACCAGCGCATGATTATTTGATGTTCTCGTGCGGCGATTGTAATGATTAGAAGTTAATATGGAGTTGTGAAGGCGAGCACACTGCTGCAGAAATGAGCTGGTGAAGCTTCTGCAGAATTCCAGCAGAGCATAAATGGGACCTTTACATGCGATCTGCTCCCTTTTTGCACAAGAGAAGGACATTATTCCCTGGCTTAGCATTAAGGATTGTCCAGGGCCATTGAAAAATATTTCCAGAGGGAATTCGGGTCCTACTTTTTGCTAAAGGGTGTGGCAGCAATGTCCCCCGCGGGATGCAATCCCGTGTCCCTTAGTGCACAAATCCTGCTCCTGCTCCTACACTGCTGCTCATGGCCACTGCAAACGGATGTGTAGCAGCTGTATTTTCACGCTGTAAAAAGCATCCCCAGCTTCTCCCAGGTCCAATAACCTTCCATCAATCAGTTGCAGGTGCACCAGATGCACCAGTCTGTGTCGTACATTGGTTATCAAAACATGTTGCTTCCACAGCAGGCATGAAGGCCAACTTAGTTTTAATGCACTGACATAACCTCATGCTGAGAAAGAGAGAGGGAGAGTGCTGAGAGCAGGTGCTGGGTTTTACGGTTGTGTTTGGTGCCCTCTGCAGGCTATCACTGTTATGTTTGAAATAGGCTGATATCTGTGGTGGGTGGATGTGTGAAGGCCCAGAAGTGGAGTGTTATTCATGAACTGGACCCTGTGTTTCCACTAATATCCTCCTGCCTCCACAACTCTGCTGCTGATCCAGGCTGTGGAACGCTCCTTCCTGATCCTGCCAAAAAACCCACCGCTCTGCCGTCTGGCTGCCCCTCTCTGTCCCCACACCCACTCCTGCACCCCACCCCCTGCCCTCGCCCCCCTCCACCCCCTGCCGAACGCCACCCACACCTGTGTTAATATCCTGCTGCAGGCACACTGAGCCCTCAGCCACACCGAAAGCACTCCCCCTCACACCAGCCTGCGCTCTGATACTGCGCTCCCGCACTGTGAGTCCTGCCACAGACCTGCAGCCAGGGGGCGCTGTTCTCATCGCCGGCCCCACATTGGTGCAGCACCCGGCACCCCACTCTGAGCACTCATCCTGAGACCTAAGGCTTATGAATTATGATGTTTTGCAATCCTACATTTACATTTGTGATTTCTACCACATAAAAGAAGATTAATGAAAGGGAATAAAATCATCATTATCGACAACCTCCCTGTGAAAGTGAGAGAGAGTACATTTCACGGTGAATGTGATCACTTTAATTCGGACAGCTGCAAGGCCATTGACCTGCAAAGGCGTTCTGTCTGAAAAGTGAGGCTGCCTCTACAGCCTTGACGTTTTCTGTTTCATCAGAAAAGAAACTATCTGTACTTAAACACGTGAATGATTTTTATTTACAGATTCATATTCTCTGCCAATAGATTATGGAGGGTGCTTACATTTTGCTTAGCAAGTGCACTTCAAGACTGTATCTTAAACAGCTTGCATAGCTTACAGTTTTTTTACATTATTCATTTGTACAACTGGACAATTTGGGCTACCTACAACACTCTGGGATACCTTGGGTACAGACAAAATCTAATATCTACCGTCTAATATCCAGTATCTGTGTTCTGTCCCCAGGTGCGGCTGCAGGTGGGCCTATACATTGTGTATATCCTGGACTGGCTGACTGTTTTCAAAAGGGATCAGATCCTGGTGCTTCGTTTGGAGGACCACGCCACCAACCGGAAATACACAATGCACAAGGTCTTTGACTTCCTCAGTCTGGGTATGTAAAGAAAAGCACTGCCATGTCACTGGTCTATCTCTCTGCCTCACTGAAGAGAAGCAGTGTACTGGCAAATACACACAACCCACATGCAGGATTACAGCTGTGAAGTGATAACTGATAAACTGCCAATGATGTTGCCTCTGTGAGGGAGTCATTGTGAGCTTTAGAGCTGCAGGAATGAGACAGCCCAGGATGCTGTACCCACTGCAGTTCCATTGCTTTTACTGAGCCCGGGCAGTAGCAGTGTATGTCTCCTAACCTGCACCATGCAAGTGCTCTTAGGAAGAGAGCCCCTTATGATAAACGTCTGTATCTACAGCCATAAACCCCTTATCTGAATACGAGGAAGCTGAACTAAAATACTACAATATGATACTTTTAAAGCTTTAATGAAATTAACCAGTGGTTTGGTTACAATTGTGCACCAAATTCATCAACATGTGGCACTGACCAGACAAAGTGCCAGTGATAGTTTCTTTTTTTTGTTTTTCTGATCACTTGACACAACATATATTAGATATATTAGCTGCAGTCAGTGAATGCCCATGCATTCAGGCTGTAGCAAGCCCATGGCTTTGCACTAGACATTTCAGAATTCTACTACAGTCTGAACAATTAGACAAGACTGACACTTATTTCAAATTAAATCTTAATGTGCTCCTGTTATGCTTGTTCTTGGTAAGATAGCTGCTAGCTTTGAAAGAGTGTTTTACTGAGGTGAAATCGTTCCACCTTAGCAATCTTTCGATTTATTTAATCAGTTGGGTGGCAGTAAAAAAAGATATAAATGCACCCAGCAGTGTTTTGCTTCTGCACTGCGGTGTAAAATCATTGACTGAGTGGAGTGTTTGTGCTTCATAACCTGGAAGCCCTAGGAAACTTTCACTGCCCTGAGGGCAGCGTCAGCAGGGGGTCAAAGGTCATGTATCCCTGCTGTCCCTGGGATGGACACTCACTAAAGCTCCAGATCTCTGGCATAACTTCCACTGATGCATCATGCTAATGCCAAATTCTCACTGCTGTGTTGCATTATAGACTCAGTCACCGTTAGAGATTAAAAGAGATGGGAGATGGGGGGGGGTGATAGGGAGGGGGGGTGTATTCAGGGGCTGGAGGCCGTGGTGCAGCTCTGTACCTGCTGCCCTGTGAACCCATGCTGTGAAGGTGGATGCTCTCTGAAGTGCCTGCTGTTATACCAACGGCTCTGCTTCCCCTCCTCAAAGGGAGCCCATTTCAAAGTGTGACGCTGGAACTTTGATGAATGCTTCCTGTGGAGCACATTATAAAAGAGCAATGCAGTTTTACAGGCATCCAGGCATTCCCCTAAAGTTCAGCACCAATTAAACATTTTTTGGGCGCTTATTTTCATCAAACACGCCTCAGCCCAGCTGTGTATTTACTGAGGCATGCAGTTCATCTTTCCCTCCTAATTGCCTGTGTGTTTTTGCATTTCAGGGCCCCTGACAGAACAGAAAGAAGCTGAGATCACCAGGAGCCCAGCATCCAACACCAGGAGGCCTGCTGACAAGAGCCTGGGGCCCATGTTGCCCATCACCAAGGAGATCCTGAGAGACTTCTATTCCCCTTTCAACCAGAAACTGGCCAAAGTGCTCAACAATGACTCCTTCATGTGGGAGAACCATGCAAAACTCATGTAAACTGTTCCCACACTAATCCATTGTCACCGAAAGCAATTATTTTCTTTTTGTAACATCAAATATACCATAAGAATGTTTTTTTTATTATTTAAATTATTTTAAATTATTGCAAAGGACTAAATAATCGTTGATATAAAACAGCACAATCTGAACATTTTGGCCTTGTTTTATATACCTAAAAGAGGACAGATTTTCTTTTTGTTATGAATTATTTTTAATGACTCTTCTTTAAAAAAATAAATTTCATAATGCTTCAACTAAAGTACCGAGAAGTCTGATTTCACCAGCAGGGGGCAGTGTTGACTGCAGGTCCATCAACAGTAATTTCAGCAGCATCTTCTCCTAGGAGGCACAATGTACTGTGAATCCTATTCACAAAACATGAACCCAAGATTTTAGTTTATCTTTAATAATTTTAATAAATAAATAACTCCCACATCACCATACTGTAATAAGGGAGGATTCATTGACATTAAAATAATAATTTTGACAACTGCCACTTGCTGACAAAATGTCTGATACACATGAAAGGACAGTCTCTCCCTGATGGCTGTATGTATTAAAGTACTTTTTATTTGCAAACTCTCTTAATATTCCACATCAAAAGACACAACTTGACTCACAATGAACATTGTAATACCGTCCCACAGTTCTGTGAATTACCTGCACTACAGCAGGTTTATAGTTTCCATCTGCTTACCTTGGAGAGAGTAGAAACTGACCACAGTCTATTTGTGTCATCTCAACTTTGCTACAGCAAGCCACTGACCTTAACCCCTCATTCTTTTTATTCAAATTTCCATTCAAGAAGTACAAGTGTAAACAGATTGCTAATGATATAATCATAACAAGGACAATAAAGTGAAAATGGCCAAATCAAAACAAACATTCAAAAAAGGTTTAAATGCGTTCAGATGCTTAGAGAGCTCTTCCAATAGAGGGTGCACATGAGCAGCACTTAAGCCTAAGCAACACCTTTGGCAGCTCTCAGAGCAAAGCCTAAAACTGCTTTTCCACTGTTGCAGACGACGATTTCCTTAGGAAAGACTTTTTGACGCCATTAATCCAAACAGTTTAAAATACCTACAGCCAAGCAACACAGACTTAGCAGTAGTGAATATATCGCCTCTGTTTTTTCATGAACACAAGGAATAATTGTGTAATTTAATGTAATAATAATATAAAATATATTTTCATAATGACAAACTATCATCCAAATGGCATTTCTCCATTGTTTACTGCTAATCTTGAACTGACTGACATTATAACTTGATCATTTTATGAAAAAAAAAGTTTTTTCTATACCTTTAGATTCATCTAAAGCTTTGGAAAGGGAACATCATTGTTAATGCAGTTTGTTAGTTTTCCTGACAGGTGAGCGACAAGTTTCCTTGGCAAAAGAACAACGAACAACTAGTTTTCTTGGCAAACAATCAAACAGTAGTTGCTTGAATAACAGTAACACCAATATTATTATTTTGATTGTACAAAGCAGCTCTGTGGAAAGGATGATCTGCCTGGCTCTGTCTATATTTCTGTTTTACAGCAATGTTTTGCAGGTGAATGAAAAAAGGCAAAGGAAAACCCAAAGATCTGTAAAGGCCGTCTGCAACCATATTACATTAGTCTTCTGCTGCTCTCCATGTTGAAAGTTTGAATAATCCCCTTATAGACATATAACAAAAATTCACAAAAAGAAATCAATGTTTTCAATGTTACTATTTGAATTGAATTGTGCTGATTATCCATATTTACACAAGAGGGCAGCATAAACACAGCAAAAATAAACACAGGCAAGGAAGGCATTGGAGGTTTGCATCCATCCTTTCAATTTTCTCAACAAGCCAAGATGAAAAATGTAGAGATTAACTGAAATGAGAAGAATTAGCAGAATATTTCCTGTGATGGTTAAGTCTGTAATGCAGCTTTAAACAGTAGGCTGTTTCCGAGCAGTGCCTGGCCTCTCTGCACACACCTTGGCCCCACCTGTCCCTCACCTGTCCCTCACCTGTCCTCAGCTCTGAGACGGTAGAACCGCATCAGGCCAGACTCTTAAAGGATTAAAACACAATGTGATCTTGAGGAACCTGAGGGCTGAGAACAAGCTAAGCTGTAAGAGGTATGGGGTAGTTAGACTGAAGGCCTCTGATGGCAGTTTGCATCAGAAATTTTATATCTAATTAATGCAGCCAGTAGTTTCAAAAGCCAAGCAAAACAGGAAATTATAAACTGGTCTATAGAGCTGTCGGCTGCTGCGCACACAATGTTTGCTCTACAGGATTTCCCATCATCAATTATTCCTGCAATTAATATAACTCTCTGTTAAGACCTTTAAAAAGTGACTGCCAGTTTGTTTTGCATTCCGCTGTGAGATTTATGGCTTTGTGATAGAGATCCAAATGTTTAATGAAGGTGTCCTGCCAGAACAGGGACACTGAGGGGAAGTACACCTTCTGGCAGAGGATGTCACTCTACTGTCTGCCTGTTACGCAAGGCCTGCTGCTCCTGTAATTTACGGAACCTGGGCCTCAGACCCGAGTCAGTGCTTTGTGAGGTTATTATAACAACTCTCTTAACAAAACTGTTCACGTCTTATGTAAAGCCAAGGATTATGAAGGCATTCCAAAGACAACTGCAGCCGTTCTGAAGCAAACAACTCTGGTGTCTCACATTTCTCTGAAATCTGATGAAAACCAAATGCTAACTTGCTTTCCTTGATGAATTTCGCAAAGTAAAAGAAGTTATTTTATGTGATTAAAACAGCAGGCACAACGAGGTGATGTTGTTCCTTAGAGTCTGATTGGTTCGCAGTACTGGGGACATGGGATGTTGGCTTGATGAGTCAGTCGTACATATTTTGCTATAAAACATGCCACCTTTTTGCCAGGGTCACAGTGGCCCATCAGGCAGAACCCGAATGTGGGGAACGGGGTGCCGACTCACTCCTGTCAGGGGTCTGTTTGTGATTACACAGCCTCACACGATGAAGGCGAGGGATAGGGTGCAGCTCCAGTGGGCGTGGCTTAAATCCTGAGTGCTTCGCATCTCATTCGTGGGATGGCTGGTGGGGCCGTGGCTCTGTGGGGTGGAGTGGTGTGGGGGGGAGGTGCAGTGTCCCCCCCCCGGCTCAGCTGAGCTACAGGCCGGCACGGAGGGCTCTGGCCACATGAAACAGGCCTGCTCTCTCTCCTGGTTAACCAGACTGCACAGACCTGTCAAATCAAATCAGTCAGGATACAGCCAAAGTGTTACATCAGTGCAATGCACTGTAACTTACTTTACAACTTCCTCACTGACTTTTTTTTTAGCATTACAATAATCGTGTTACTGTATTGATTCACGAATGCCAACACAATACTCATAAATATTCAAATATATAAATACTATTGGCTGCTTAAATTCTAGAAAATGTGGCATTTCCCTGCTGCAGTGATTGCATGGAACTCCATACTCCATATATATAAAATATTAAAATTGCATAATTTATTAGAATATGATTGCAATAGTGTCCATATTGGATTGGAAATGGAGATGATGAGGATTATCATGATATTCTGACACATTATTTTGAAATATAATTGTGATATATAGTATATTTTATCACAATTATTACAAGATATAAATATAATTGTGATTCTATCATTGAAACCAGTAAAGATATTAAAAAGTGAGACTGATTAAATAAATAAATTAATGCACAGCTCCATAATATAGTGGGTACACCCTGACTGGCTAGGAGATTATCACACCTGGATTACACCTTGACCTGGACTTTAGCAAGTACTGGGTGCTCTTTATAAAAGACATAATGAAAATTCAATATTCAGAAATCACAGTCATGCTTGTCACATCCATAGTACTCACTGTTAAATTGTAAAACACTACATTTATGCTCTTTTGTTATGAATATGAAAATGAGGGTGTTTGTATGCACATGCTGTCATGCTTGGTGTCGGATTTTGTGTCTTTAATGTAAAGTGCAGACAGGATATCAGGCCGTAATTACAAACGCAGGAGTTCCTTTTCTGCAGCCCTCTGCCCCAGATATGTCAATTATTTCTGCAGAATTGTTTCTACATTTTCTTGTGCATGAATCTGTGCTGATTGTAGTACACCTCTCATCTTTTTTTGACACTGATTGTAAGTCTGCAACAGATAGACTTTTATAGTCACACTGTTTTACTTTTCATTTTCTCACCTCACTCTCAGACAGTTCTTGTTCCTCTTAATCCTCTTTTTATGTGTTACTCTTAAGCCATTTTTATATATGGTTATACAAACAGTTCAATTACTTGTATTTATTTATTTTTAAAGAGTGAGAATGCACCTCTGGTATCTTCTCTCAGTTTCAGGCTCGTTCTTTGACTTACGCTGTACATATGTAGTCTGCTAGTGAGTTAGCTAAATGAGTTCAAAGTGAGCTCTCCACGTTCAAAGACTGGAAATGGCTACATTCCTAGGTTACGTTTTCTTTCTCAACACTCATGTAAGTGAGACAGGCAAAGGTAATCACACTACTTTAAGATGTGCTCATCCTTGTCCAGGGCCAGTGATGTGGTGCACTGGAAATTTCCTGAATCCCACTGGAGACTTGAACTCACGACACCAGAAGCAAGAGCAGCTCTTCACACTGTTGGGGGAATAACAAACTTTAACATTTCCTAAAAATATGGAAAGGGAGCCATTCTCTCTGCCCATCTTTAGCATCTTCCTGACTGCAGGCCTAACTCACAGTCTCACTGCAGGCCTAACTCACAGTCTTACTGCAGGCCTAACTCACTGCACTGCAGGCCTAACTCACTGTCTCACTGCAGGCCTAACTCACTGTCTCACCGCAGGCCTAACTCACAGTCTCACCGCAGGCCTAACTCACAGTCTCACTGCAGGCCTAACTCACAGCCTCACTGCAGGCCTAACTCACAGCCTCACTGCAGGCCTAACTCACAGTGTCACTGCAGACCTAACTCACAGTGTCACTGCAGGCCTAACTCACAGCCTCACTTCAGGCCTAACTCACTGTCTCACTGCAGGCCTAACTCACAGTCTCACTGCAGGTCCGATTTACACCTGCATACACTTTTAAAGCTCCCACTAACAAGGTAAAATTACACTTGTGCGCTTGTTTGAAATTTGTTGGCACAGTATTTGCCACACTTCATTATTTGACCATTACGGCCACCTATGAGTCATGCTGAGTTCTGGGCATGGAGCTAGCCAGTCACAGCTGGCTCTCTCTGAGAGACTGTCTGCGTATACCCAGCGGTACTGCTGGGGGGGGGGGGGTTGACAGCCATGTCGTTTCAACAAGGTCTTACCTTGTGCAGATTTATTTTCTGCTGTCCGTACGTGCTCCTGTTTTTGCCATCTCTTTTGTGCCTGTAGCCTTCAATGCATGTTAAGCTCTGAGGCAGCATGTATTTCAGGCGCTGTGTCTGAACACTAAAGACTATCCTACTGAAATGCTGTGCTTGAATTTCTGTATGTGAGGTACTGCATGGCTAGGCACTGAGCTCTTCCAGCTCCTACAGCTTCTATAGGTGCTTGCCTTGTAGTCTGCTACCCAAAAACATTGTTCGCACATGCAGGTGCCCCAGAATCAATAAAAGCCAGTTTCCAGCTGACCTACATTAAGATTGGATTTTTGATATTGAGCATTTTTGTCATAATGGTTGGATTAGTCAGGACAAAAAAAAATTTCACAAGGTGCAAGCAGCTCTCAGCTTTCAGCATTTAAATGGCACATGGTAATTCTGTAAAAGGCTTGACATTTATATCTTGAGGGATGTCAGAAATCATTTTGATGACTGTCATTTCCTCCTTTCTGGGTAACATCACTGAAGAACAGCAGTAACCAATTAAATGTTTTATCTTTACATCCTTATCTCAGACGGTCTGGTGGAAAGCAGGGATAATTGAAAAAGATGGCGGCGCGTGCACATCGCGAGGCTCAGTGTCTTACCAGATTTCGCAAAATAGTGTTAATTTATCTGGTTATTTCCTGCGTGTTCGCCCGATTCAGCTATTCGAACTTCACATATAGCAAACAGATACTTTTGGACATCTATTATCGGTGCAGCAGCACAGTTTTGATCATCCATTCAACTTCGATGAACTACCACCGGAGTTAGAGAGGACGCCACGGACCTGCGGACAACTCATTCCGTGCGGAAGTATCCGGCGTCGGCGTCGAGACCGTAAACAAAGACGGGGGAAGCGCGGTGGTGTGCGGGCTAAACTAAGGCTAAATCCACACCGGCCAGCTTTACCCAGCATCTTCCTCGCCAATGTACGGTCTCTGGCGAACAAGCTGGGCGAACTCAGGACTTGGACCCTCACACAGAGAAGGCTTATGGATTGCAGCTTCATGTTTTTCACGGAAACATGGCTTAACAACGATGTCCCGAACATCGCGGTGGAACTGGAGGGGCGCACGGTCTTCAGGGCTGACAGAGCTGCAGCAGCGACAGGTAAAAGCAGGGGCGGTGGTTTATGCATCTATGTGAATAAATCATGGTGCACCGACTCTACCATTGCTGAAACTTATTGCTCTGCTGATCTGGAATACCTGATTATTAAGTGCAGACCCTTTTATCTACCGCGAGTTTACATGCATCATCGCTGCCGCAGTTTATGTACCACCGGATGCAATTGCTAAAGTTGCCATGAAAGACCTCAGTGCCGCTATTAGCAAACTGCAGACATTGTATCCAGACGGGGCCTTTATTGTTGCTGGGGACTTCAATCACTGCAATCTACGTATCGTGCTTCCAAGATTTCACCAAAATGTCTCATGCACCACAAGGGGACATAAAACCGTGGATCATGTCTATACAAATGTGGCTGACGCCTACAAAGCCACTCCCCCCCCACCTGGGACAGTCTGATCATCTTTCATTGTTCCTGTTTCCCAAGTACAGCCCGGTCATTAAACGTGTGAAACCCACAATGAGGGCTATCAAGATCTGGCAGGAGGGTGCTGACTCTGCTCTTCAGCACCAATTCCAGCACACAGACTGGAGTGTGTTTGCTGCCCATGCTACCACAGACTCTCAGGTCAACATTGACTCTTACACCAACTCTGTCCTGGATCACATCAACAGGTGTGTGGACAGAGTGACAACACAAAAGCTGATCAAAGCTTTCCCCAGTCAGCACCCCTGGATGAACAGAGAGGTTCGCCTCCTGCTCAACGCCAGGGATGCAGCCTTCAGGTCTGGAGACCGGGAGGCTTACATCTCAGCCAGGGCCAACCTGAAGAGGGAATCTCTCAGGCTAAACATACATACAAACTCAGGATCAAGAGCACTTCAACTCCTCAGACCCCTGGCGCATGTGGCGTGGCATACAGACCATCACGGACTTCAAACCACCCAATACTGTGCCGCCATCCAGCTCTGCCTCCCCCTGACGAGCTCAACCACTTCTACGCCCGCTTTGACCGGGAAACAAGGAGGTCACCCACAAAGCGGATCTCCCTCCTGGTGAACTGCCTCCCTCACTCTCCATCTCTGATGTTAGCGCCACCCTGAGCAGGGTGAATGCAAGGAAGGCAGCTGGCCCGGATGGAATACCTGGCCGGGTGCTCAGAGTCTGTGCAGGGCAGCTGGCCGGGTCTTCACAGACATTTTTAATCTGTCTCTGGCCCAGGCAGTTGTCCCCACAAGCTTCAAGACCGCCACCATTGTGCCAGTGCCAAAGCACTCCACTGCTACGGCCCTGAATGACTTCCGCCCGGTTGCACTCACCCCCATCATTGCAAAGTGCTTCGAAAGACTGGTCTTAACTCAACTGAAATCCTGTCTGCCCACTACCCTGGACCCCATCAGTTTGCCTACCGCACTAACAGGTCGACAGAGGACGCAATCTCCACGGCACTCCACTCTGCCCTGACCCACCTGGACAGTCCCAACTCCTACGTCAGAATGCTGTTCATTGACTTCAGCTCAGCATTCAACACTGTGTTCCCCTCTAAGCTGATCTCCAAGCTTAGCCAGCTTGGTATTAGCACCTCCCTCTGCAACTGGACTCTGGACTTTCTGACTAACAGACTCCAGTCTGTTAGGTTAGACAACCTCTCCTCCTCCACTCTCATCCTGAACACCGGCGTGCCACAAGGCTGTGTGCTGAGCCCTCTTCTGTACTCCCTCTTCACCCATGACTGCACTCCTGTACATGGTTCTAACACCATAATCAAGTTTGCAGACGACACCACGGTGGTAGGCCTGATCAGAGGGGATGACGGAGACGGCCTACAGGGATGAGGTCCAGCACCTGGCCACGTGGTGTGCCGACAACAACCTGGCCCTTAACACCCAGAAGACCAAGGAGATCATTGTGGACTTCAGGCGAGCTAGGAGCCATGCGCACGCCCCCATCTACATCAACGGAGATGTAGTGGAGCGTGTATCTAGCTTCAAATTCCTTGGCGTCCACATCTCTGACGATCTCACCTGGTCGCTGAACTCCTCCACTCTCATCAAAAAGGCGCAGCAGCGCCTTTACTTTCTGCGGAGCCTTAAGAAAGCTCACCTGTGTTCTAGAATACTGGTGGACTTTTACCGCTGTACTATTGAGAGCATACTCACCAACTGCATCTCAGTGTGGTACGGCAACTGCTCAGCATCAGATCGTAAAGCACTACAGCGGGTGGTGAAAACTGCCCAACGGATCACCGGCACCCAATTGCCCACCATTGAGAACATTTACAATAAACGCTGCCTGGGCAGGGCAAAAGCATTATCAAGGATGCATCCCACCCTAACCAGGGACTTTTTACTCTCCTTCCATCAGGCAGGCGTTACAGGAGCTTCCGCTCCGCACCAGCAGGTTCAGGAGGAGTTTCTTCCTGAGGCTGTGACCCTGCTGAACTCCACACCACAGCACTAAGCATCATTGCACTAATTGACTGCACTGTCTCTGTACTTTTACTGTCATATTTGCACTGCTGTACATACAACCATCTGTAAATATCTGTCAATACTGTACATACAACCCTTATATATACTCTCCCCTTTCCAACCCTGTCCATTTCACCCCCCTATGTACAACACAATAATATATTATACATATTTATTATCTGTTAACACTGTACATACTGTAAAATATAACATTTCCTATACTTTCTGTAAATAATACTTGTTTTTGCACTTCTGGTTAGATGCTAACTGCATTTCATTGGCTTTGTACCTGTACTCTGCACAATGACAATAAAGTTGAATCTAATCTAATCTAATCTAATCTAATTTAGATCAGTGGTCATAGACTCCACCTCACCTCAGTCATGCCTACACTGACACCTTTACGCTCATACTATCATGAATTTGTTTTTCTGCATACCTATAAGTAGTACCAATACCATAGTTGTTTTTAGTTTTGCTGGAGAAATTGTTGCAGGGTGTTCCTAGGTCCCAAGGGGAAACCCAGGATGTGGACATGGACTAGTTCAAGTAGTCTCACATACAATCTCCAAGAAGTCACATTTTGATTTCTCATGCATCCCTGCAGGTAGGGATTGTCACACTGCTCGAAGTTGCACACCTGTGGGGAGGCAGAGGACAGGAGGTGTCCGTGACAGGGCAGGCATCCAGGTAGTCGGGCAGCACATTTCACTGGGTAGCAGCAGTGTTCCTTTATCAGGCCTCCATCAGCACCAGACTTGAGCTCTGAATTTGGAGCAACCGAGAGGATGGCTCCCCCTTGAGGGGAGGGGCTGCAACACTAAGCCGTCACTCTGATGAGGTGAATCTGAGCGACGGGCCGATACGCAGCAGCTGTGCCCGTCTTCAGTGAGAAGACGGCTCCCACAGTCTCCTCCCCTGCCTGCTTGGACACAGACTAGCATCCTGTCTGGATTCCTCTCAAACTGCCTGCTGTTACCTCACAGCGGCGTAAGCATCGATCGTTTCTCATGCAGTGCTCATGCCGGCTCGCACTGCGGCTGCATTAAACACCCAGGTCCCCGGCTGCACCGGTGCCTGTAAAGCAGACAGCACCTGCAGAGCGCAGGCTGTCCTCATGGCAAACCCGAGCGGTTTCTCCCGGTAATCCTGAGAAAATCCTCGCCAGCAGACGCTCTGATTGCGCCACACCGGGCTGCGTGATCACCGCGGTAACTCCACTGGAGGGCCGACATTCCTTTATGTAATGAAAGTGTGCAAACAACGGGGCTCAAGTGGCCTTTCAATGTCATTTCTGCTCAATCCCCAGCCGGCCGAGCCATTTAATCAACACTGAAGAGCACTAACTTACACCAGACTCTCATCGCCAGGCAGTTCATAAAGTCGATTCGGTCTGTCTTTGGTGTTCATCATCTCTGTGCTCTCTGCAATTGTAATTTAAGAGTGATGGAAAACTGTTTAAGCCCGAGGCCTTATACAGGCTGATGACTGCAAAAGCAGCCCACAATGATTCATAATCAGTATTTTTGGCAAAGTCTGCCACAGATACGAGGCTTAAATTAGCCTGGCAGGACACACTCATGGGGGTGTGAGCAGATTAGATCAAATCACATTAAATGTGTGTCACGGTACCAGGTGACAGATCGACCACCTGGCTGTGATTGCAGTCTGAAATGAATTCAGGCTTTCTTCTTCGTCTTAATATTTAACTCTGGCTTTGTGGTCGGCCAAAACACGGTTGAGGATGAAACTACAAATTAAGAAACCATAAACATGAATTACATAAACACACCAAACTTTCTTCTTCCCATGGCTTTATCCTGTCTTATTCCCTCACCCATTGTATAGTTTGTTTTGAAACAAATACTTGAAACAGCTTTTTTGTTGTGATGCCTGAGAACTCAGGATAGATCATTACAGCGTATTATTACAGCAACATTAGCACTATGATATTGTGTGATTTGCATCAGAGCTGAGATCCACTTCTGCCAAATCACTTTAAGACCTCTTTCAAATGCTATTTACCAAAAAAAGAGCATGGTAATAATAAGTAGCTATACAGTTAACAAGATTCACATGTTCATACCACCTGATATGTGAATGTTGATATTATAGCTGAATATGAACTGAGAGTTTACAGCCGTGACAGCTGCTGCTGACTGGGCGTGGCTCCTCTGCCAGGGCGTGTCGGGCGCACCCGGGGCGGAGCCCCCGAAAACTCCCACCGTGGGAGGAGCTGCCCCCTCTGTGGCACCGCTGTTCCCCGCCTGCATGCGGAGCTCAGGCAGGCATACACACGCAGTGACGCTCTCGCAGTATGCTGTAGGAATGCCATCCAGCCTCCAGCTCCACACCACAGCCTGTTACACACAGAGACAAACAGACACAGAAAAACACAGATCTGTTCCCCCACAGGCCCTGTGTAAAACTGCTGACCAGCGCTTACTGCTGTGTGTGCTGCTCTGTGCTTCAGTGTGAAGAGCACACAAGTTATTTGTTTACTTACATTATATTGGGGAAGATGTCCTTATAATAACTAATAACATAGAACATATATATTACAGTCTATCACTTGTTCTGGGCGAAGAGAGTCCTAATTGTGAGTATGCAAAATGTCTTCAAAATCCACATTGTTCTCCTTCTTTTGAATCTTTAAGTTTCGATGATCTCCAAAATGGTTTCTCTGAGTCTGTTGTTTTGGTAATTCCTGTTGCTGTAATCTAATCAAACACTGTATCATATATTTGCATTTTAATGTTGTGCTGTTAAATATTCTCATAAGGATTATTCAGCTGTTTTCAGCCTTCATGCTCTGGGGTGTTTGAAATTGCAGACAGCTTGAATAATTTGACGTTTGCCTTGCTCATGCATCACCGGCTTTGTACAATTTAATTTACTACATTACTGCGCGGTATAAGGGAGAGGAAACTAAGCAGCGCACAGCAATTAATGCACACACTCGCAGGCAATTCATTACAGACAGAGAGAAAACATTAAATATTTTCCAAAGGACATAAAAACATTGATTAAAGTCACTGCAGCTAAGAGCTGCAGTGTTCTGGAGGTGCTAATTATTGTGACAGCGGAGCAGTCGGCCGGGCCCAACACCTCACAGCCAGTACACAAACAGCAGGATGGAGCAGCCCCGTAATCTCCCAGCCACAGCTGCAGAGCCAGACCCAGAGAGCAGAGCTTTCCTCAGATTCACATCACAGGCCATCAAAGATGCACCCCTCCTCTTAACTTTACTAAAGATCACTTTGATCCTCCTCAGAGCTGATGATTACAGATGTGTTCTTTTTAGAAGAAGAGGATGAAGAACATGAAGAAGATGAAGAAGATGAAGAAGAAGACAAGAAGAAGAAGAAGAAGAAGAAGAAGATGTTCCCATTACTTCACCAGAATCAACCGAATGGGGAAAGTAAATCTTGAAGAAGGATTTTTTCCTTATATCATCATATTTGAATCAGCACACTTTTCAGTGTTTCATAAAATGAATCTTAACTTCCTACTGTTTTCTTGTTCTTGTTCAAAGCGCTACTAGCCACTAAGAAGTTGATGGAAAGCCTGTTCGTTTTCATGAAGAAGGCTTAGTCATGATTGGCTGTCAGTTGAGTGGCTTCTTTATGGTTCATTAACTTTTGATCTTGGAAAGTATTACACTTTGCAATATTGTATGTAATTGATGATAAGAAAAGACACCAAAGATGACAACAAGTGATGTAAAGCTACTGATGTGAGACAAAATGTCTCTCGGTGTAACATAAAACACCTTTATGTCAGGTTAGAATTGTAGAACAGCATGGAACATAACTCTCTGAAACTGTAACAGGTGAATCACTATGTCATTCTCTATAAAGAATATAATATTAAAAGTGATTTGCTGTTGTACTATTATGTGACACAGATATCAAACACAGATATCAAACATGAAAGCTGCATTTTATTTAAATTTGCAATTGTATTTTTGTGATGATTTCACCACATAAAATTATTGGCCCTTGTATTCCCTTTGTTCAGAACGAAATATTCAATCAATATAATTAGCACCTCAAACAAAGGGTGCGATGTGATCTCCACCCCAACCAAGTGTTGAAGCGCGCAGCATTTACCCTTGTCTGTCTGACTGGCAGAAGAGGCTCCCAGAATGTGATGGTGTTCCTCACAACCTGAGTCATGGCCCGACTCCTACAGTAACAGGATCCAATCAACAGAGAGCGCCAAAGAGCAAAGAGTGCAGGAGAGTAGTCTCAGCCCCTGAGCAGCTGTGTGGCCGGCGTTTCCCTTGTGAGCCACGCAGCTGTCACACTCCCACTGGGAAGCGTGTCAGCGGGAGCCTTCATTCTCTGACCTTGTCTCTTCTCTCTGTGACACCCAATTACTACAGTGTTAAAGTAATTATACAGGGAGGTAGGAGCATCTTTCATTTCCATAAAGGCCTGCTGTCAGGAGACTGAGTCATAATGGCAGCCCGGACTCCTTTTAATGTCCCGGAGATATGTTTTAGGGTAATCTTTTAAATGCTACTGTACGCAACCTCCCTTTGATGATAGGATTACAGTCGGAGGAGAACAGAGAGAGGAGTTAACAGCTCTCTCTTATGAAAGGACACCCGCCATGAAAAGACGTGATTTGCTATAATAATGGTACATGAAAGTGCACAGCGGTCTTTTTAACTAAGTGCAACTGCCAAACATCCAAGGATTTCTCATTATTTAGGATTTGCGTGTATATTCCAGAGTGGGAAACGCACATCAGCCCTGAAGGCTGACTGTGCAGTCTGCAGTGTGACGGGGTGCCGCTGAGTGGCAGCTATCCTTCGTCCAAACCCCTGCACCCACAGCACCTCCTGCCTCCTCCTGCACCCACAGCACCTCCTGCCTCCTCCTGCTCAAACCCCTGCACCCACAGCACCTCCTGCCTCCTCCTGCACCCACAGCACCTCCTGCCTCCTCCTGCTCAAACCCCTGCACCCACAACACCTCCTGCCACCTCCTGCACCCATAGCACCTCCTGGCTCCTCCTGCACCCACAGCACCTCCTGCCTCCTCCGGCTCACAGAGCCGCTGTCCTCAGATGACTTCACACCAGCCTGGCCTACGTATGCGGAGCAGGGCAGTCCGGTCACTGCGCATTCCCCGAGCAAATCTCCACCAAAGACTCAATCAAGCAGTGACCTATAATTCCCAGAACAACGTCCAGCCCACTTTGAGCGTTCTGCTCCGCTGGCTGGCCCAACATTCCCGTTTCACTCTGACCGGATAATGAGTCAGGAGCTGGTAAAGCTGGTGCATGATGGCTCTGTGGTTGACTTTTTCTGTTCTTTTTTTCTCTCCTCTACCTCCTCTCTCCTTCTTCCCCTCATATGCCACAGATATCACTCTTCCTGCCATCCATCTCTCAGCATGAAGCTGAAGGAGACATTCTTCTCTTACGAGTCCCACTTTGTCATGGTTTGATAACCATTACAAAAATTATACAATATAAAGCATAGATAATATCACATTTAAAATGATTATTACGTTTATATTTTAATTTCACATTATAATTCATTTTCTATTTGAATCACATTTGGAATTTATTGAATGATTTTTATCATGCTGTACATCAACCATGCTGAGAGACAAGCTTTATGTTTGCACTTAGGATTATGTATACATGTATGCTTTAAACAGCATCCTCTCAGCTGAGTCCTGGCACTTTAACAATAAGCTCTTCTTCACAGTACTGCATTGTTATACAGGCAGTGTTACAATCATCAGCTTTCCAGACATTTCCTCCTCTCTAGGTCCCAGCTGATTACACTGGGGGACCAAGAGAAACATCTGCTGTCTTTTCCATGTCTGTCATGTTTATCAACCTGCAGACTTTCTGTAAAGTCTTTTTCAACCCAGAATCATAAGTATCTTGAACTCACATATGAATTTCTGCTTTTGCTCTATTTATTTTAATACTATTTATTTTGTTTTAAAAGGCTTTGTCTATCACCATGTATTTATTTATTCTTATATTTGTATGTGAAATGATTAATTTAAGCATTCACTGCTGTCCAATGCCACTAGATATTTCATTGTATTTTTATTGTCTTTTCCTCACAGTACTGTATCTGAACATTTAAATGGTGAGGGGATGATTTGTGGAGGTTGGAAGAATGATGGATATTAATGGTCTATAACTGTTTACTTAATGCCACAATGCTGCACTTGTCTTGGTGAAGCCAAAGACAATTTTCCAATAAATATATTCTTCTGTATTCTATAGCACTGGTTCAATATCTTAGAGTCCCCTCAGATATTTTTATTTAAAACAAGCCTGCTGGTTACACAGTGTTCAAAATGTGAAAAGTCCTTAACAGAAAAGCACAAAGTGTTCACTCAAGCAGCAATACACTTCCATCACTCACACTCATGTGGGGTAGGGATCCCGAGGGAATTATTTTGATATATGTGCTTTCACCAAAACATAAGATAATGAGACATTTTGCTTAATCATTTAAGCAAAATAAGAAATGCATAACTGTCAAATATTGTTATCCACAATTAAAACAAAACAACGTAAATAACCTCAAGGCTCCAACTTACTGTTAATGAATGAATAGAAAGAAATTCTCGTTAATATACAAAATAATGTCCAAGAAATGTGTTGGCCGTTCAGCAGATGTACTGAATTGTAGTGTGTTTGTAATAGGCTTCCTGCCACAGCATCAGTGGTGGAACACATGGTGATGTTCCCACCACACTGGCTTGGCTGACTGAGTGAGATTCACTGGCCAGTGAGGTTCTGATCACAGCGTTACTGTTTGGCCAGATTGAAGCCAGATGCATCTGTATGAAAAATTAATGTTGGGCGACACTGGCATCAGACTCTTCCTCTGTGGAAAACAAGAACACATTGTTTGGGGGCCACGACTACTTTGGTAGATCATCTCGCCATTTTTCCACTTTGCTTGAATGCTGTCATGAAACTGTTATGTTCCCTATAAAAATAAATAAAGAAAAAAAAACTTATTTTATTTGTGCAAAATCCATTTCAAAACTTGAAATACTTATAGGGCTGCTTGATAACAAAGTGTAGGCCTGTTCAGTGCTGGCTAATCCTTCACTGTTAACGTTATGGCCACCAGCCTCCTTCTGTACTGTAGAACTTGGCTGACATACCTACAGTATTCATCCTTCAGCTGACGCATCATACAGTAACTGCAGTGTTGACTGCATACGTACTTACACAAATCCATGAAGCAGTATCTTCATCTGAATCATGGTTTCGCCTGTTACTGAAAAGTAATTTAAAACTGTGGGCCTGCTTGATTTCAATGTGATGCTTTTTTAAAAAAACATAATTCATGGATTTGACAGAGATTCTCTAATCAAATCTTCCAACAACATGAGTGATGGTATTGCATACTCAGCAGAAGATAAACTTACAGAATTTGGTATAAATTGTTTGCTTGAAGGCTTAGTTGTCACGAGTGATTTTACACAGGCAGCACTGTGATTGTATTGATTACCGTAGTAATCAGTTGAAGATTTGTACTTGATGGTATATGTGTGTGTGTGTGTGTGTGTGTGTGTGTGTGTGTGTGTGTGTATACGTGCACCTGTGTGTGTGTGTGTGTGTGTGTGTGTGTGTGTGTGTGTGTGTGTGTGTGTGTGTGTGTGTGTGTGTGTGTGTGTGTGTGTGTGTGTGTGGGTATGTGTATACGTGTGTGTGTGTGTGTGTGTGTGTGTGTGTGTGTGTGTGTGTGTGTGTGCGCGTGCACGCACGTGCGTGCGTGTGTGTGTGTGTGTATGTGTGTGTGTGTGTATACGTGCGCCTGTGTGTGTCTGTGTGTGCATGTGTGTGTGTGTGTGTGTGTCTGTGTGTGTGTGTGTATACGTGCGCCTGTGTGTGCGTGTGTGTGTGTGTGTGTGCGTGTGTGTGTGTGTGTGTGTGTGTGCGTGCGTGCGTGCGCGTGTGTGTAGGGGCTGGCTCCTGACACATCTCACTGAAGGCGAAGCTGCTCTCTCTGTTCAAACTTGTCCCGTGGTTAGAGAGCAGCGAGAGGAGAGGAGACTCAGTCTCTCTCTTGCAGGCGTCTGTGTGCAGATGAACTCTGCTGTCCAAACAAGCCTCAGAGCAAATGAGAGGGGGAGGCCAGGAGAGGAGGGACAGGAGGGATCTGCTAAAAAGCAAAACAAATGCTTTCCCTTTCCTCTCAAAATCAGGCAAGTACAGATACTGCTGTGTGTGTATTTTGCTGTAATCTGGTTTGTACAGACAGCAATGTATATTTATATACACGTTTTAAACATTGGATTTTTTTTGTCCTGATTAAACTATGAATGAAAAAGGCAGTTACGCTTATTAACATTAAGGCAGCAGGCAGCCAGCACCATGCGCACGTCTTCTCAGATCCACAGCAAGAGCAGCTGTCTCAGTGTGAATGTGCGAAGCCAGTTTACTCCAAGTTATCATGGTACACAGAGACTCCTCTCTGCTCTCAGAGACGTGAGCCACAGAACTCCATGCTGGGTGGTAATTGGGTTTGGGCTGTTCAACGTCTCCGGTTCCTCTCTCAGGCTACAGAGACACCCATGCGCAGGCTGAAGGGGAGGAGATGAAAGGATATCTGTAACGTCTCTGGAAAGCAGAGCAGTGATGTGCGTATGTGCTCGTAAGAGATTTACATTTGATTTCCTTGTTTTTAAAGCAGCTATGTTCAGCCTTTGCGTTTTCCAACAAAAAAAGAAGACTATAAAAAACTGTCTGTGCTTTCTGCAAGATTGTTTTTAGTGCTCAGATCACCTGCCAACATCTCCAAGGCAAAAAAATCGGTCTCTCTCCTCCTCTCTCTGTCCCCCGTCTCACCCTCTGTCTCCCTCCCTCTTTTTGTCTCTCTCTCTCTTTCCCTGCCCCTCTTTCTCTCTCTCACTCTTTGCTTGTCCTGGTCCTCCGCTCTCTCTCCCTCCCTCTCTGTCTGTCTTGCCCCCCCTCTCTCCCTCCCTCCCTCTCCCTCTCTCTCTCTCCTCATGGACCCGCTGGCTCTACAGCGTTCATCAGGAGCTGGGAGCTTTTGGAGAAGTTTGTGAAGTGTGGTGTCGGAGCGGGAGAGTGAGAGAGGAGGGGATCGGACAGGATGTACAGCAAGGCCAGGCGGCTCGGTGTGATGGGGGGCCCGTGGCCAGCCTGCAGCAGCGCCCCGCGAGTTTGGACCGCCGCCACGACGCCCCCCCCGCCCAGGAGAGGGCGTGGCTGTGCCGTCCTCGCGCTCTCCCTGCTGGGACTCCTGGGGTCGGTTCTGGAGGTGGCCCACGGGCAGGGCACCGAGGACGAGGATTACTACATGCAGGAGCTGCTCAACAGGGAGCACTACTACAGCGTCCCGGGACACGAGGGCCACCTGCTCCCCTCCGAGGCTCCCAAACAAAGAGGCAGCCACCACCCCAGACCCAAAACCAACAGGAACGGGTCCCAGGGCGAGAGGGAGGAAGGGAGGAACTCTGAGAAAACTACGCCTGATCCAAAACCAGGTACCTTCTCCCGATAAGCAGATGCTTCTACAGTGTTTGAATCTCTTCTGTTGCAGTTATTGTATTCCATGTGTGCAGAAAACTGTTTTCAAGCAATGTTTTGTTTTACAACTTTGAGAGCCGCCATCCAAAACAGTATATTAAAACATTAGAGAGCTGTAAACATTGTGTTAACGTGCCACTAAAAAGCTCTAATATTGTTAATGGCAGGGCTTGTGCTAATAAATAATAATAATAAATGCTAATAAAAGCGATGACAACAACAGCCTGAAATATCTGCCCATGTTTTTCTTGTTTGAAACTTAATTTTTTGTCACTTCTGTGGATAACTGGCCACAAGAGGGAAGCAGCATGGTCTTGTCAATTTCTGCCCTTTCCAAAAAATGCCTTTTTTTTGGATATCATAATTAAGTGCATGAGATCACAGAAGATACAACTGGTTGCTCTTTCGGGAAAGTACTTTTATAAAGCTTTCTAAAGCAGGGTTAAAATGCCAAGGCTAATGCTAACGATAAGGGTCTAAACAAAAGCATGCTGCCGTCTTCAGTGAAAGCTGACATGCTGTGGGAAATGTATGGAGTATAAACCTCACCACAGGTGTACAAGTTAATTAGAGGGAAACTGCCAGTCATTGCCTCTACTTCCAGAAAAAAAACATTAATTAGTTCCTAACTTGGGGTACCAAATTTGGAAAAAAAAAATAGAAATGTTTTGCTCTTTTTTTATATGTCTGTAAGTTAGAAACAGAGTTACTCAGAGCACAATAACTTAAGAAATGTAATGAAAAATCCGAGCGCATTTGTTTTGAAGAAAGAAGGTGCTCATGGTTAAAATGCATACAGGGACTGAAAAATAAACCACTCACCGGGCATTAAGCTTCAGATAGTCTTTTTTTGAAAGGACACCATATCTCTCTAACGGAGGGATCCAGAATGTCGTTTTCTGTGGTGGTGGTCTGCAGTGAGCGCACCACTGCTGGGGCCTATAGTTTAGTTTAGAGTCAGGAAAAGGGTGTCTCAGAAAACAGGTGGCCCCTGGGGCAGGAACCACATGTACCATGGCGGGTGGGGGGGATCAGGAACATATTTGCTGACGTACCTCAGGCTGATCCAGAGGGAACCTCTGAGGTCTTGGTACAGGTACTCACTGTACTTAAAATCAATCACGAAGATCACACAGTAGCCGTGTCATGGGCTGGAGTTTTGTGCAGGGAGTAAGTGGGACTTATGAAGAAAGACTGAAAAGTAATAATTCCATGCTCAAGTCGAGGATCTGCCTCAAAGAGGGTAATTGGGAGCAGCTGTTTCCACAAAGACTGGCTTGTCCAAGTATCTTTAAACATGTGCCTTAGGCCTTAGGTTGGGATATATGATGCCAGACCAACTCCACTGCAGGTGGGTCTCATACACAAATACGAATCAAAACTTCATTTCGTATCTCAGCTTTGTGGCTGAGTGCGTTTGTCTCTCAGAGATCGTCCCACAATCGATTGGAATACATTCCGTCTGACCTGAAATGCACTTGCAGCTATCAAATGGAGCACAAAGTTTATGATGGTGATAATCAGCATTTGCTGAACTGCATCAGTAAGAAACTGTCCATAAGGCCAGTGCACTGATCAAATCCTCAGCGCAGTGATTAACCTTCCCTTTTCCTAATTATATCCCAGTGGGGTAAGTGACTTTGGATGTCACAGTAATTATGATCTTATTAAATGAATGTCTGTGCAATTGGGTGGCATCCAATAATCAGAGGTTTGCTGCCCCAGTGCTCTTTGTAAGAATTAGCGGCACTGCATAAGCTCGGAATAGTGGAGGCAGAAATTTGGCCTTAAAACTGATCAGAAATCTCAGCTCATTCCTATTTGATTATCAGGCCCACTGGTTATCAGAATAATCTGTATCTGTTGGCAGGCAATTCTGTTTTTCTCAACCGTGTCTCATGTAGTGTTTTTATTCACAGCATGTTAGAGTACTTAAACCACAAGACAGAATTCAATTTAGTAAAATCAATTTAATCATTACAAAAACAACACTTTCACTATTAAACAGCGAATCCCCCAGTAATTGCATTTTGCACAACATTTCAGGGCAAAGCAAAGAAAGCATGTGAACAAACTCAGCGCAGAAAATCATGGAAATTTCACAAGCATTTCACGACCTGATCACTACATCTTCAGCATCCTCTTCTTGTTGCAAAGGAGAAGTTTAAATCTATCTACACTCTCAATCAGTGGATATGTGAAAATGCCACCCGCCTCTGTGAGAGAAAGAATACAATTACAGGAAATTGGATTATCCGCTGAGTGACACAGATTATTCGGATCTTTAATGACCTGACTGTTAATCAAGCAGAAGCAACAGCAAACATGTTAAGAGCAGGACTGAGGTAAAGGTGATTTCTACCTCCTCTGGCTCTAACATCCTTTCGAGCAGGCCATCATTGGTTATACAGGTGGTGTGCAGAGAGGTGTGCAAACAGCCAGGGGAAGGATGTGAGTATCTCCATTACATTACATTTCATTATTATTATTTAGCAGATGCTCTTATCCTGGGTGAGTTACATGGATAATTTGTAAATGTTGTAACCTATTTATACAGCTGGAGATTTACTGAGGCAATTGTGGGGTAAGCACCTTGCCCAAGGGTACAGCAGCAGTGTCCCAGTGGGGAATCGAACCAGCAACCTTTCCGTTACAAGCCCTACTCCTTCCCACTATGGCACACTGCCGCCTCCTATATAAGCACCTGAGTCTGTGAAACAGCCTGCGAGGACAGGTGTAAATGCCAGCACACCTGCCACAGAGCTCTGACTGACGTACCCCTGCAGGTGTGAAACCCGGCCTGAGTGTGGCGCCCTCCCTGTGTGGCGGAGTGGCCTCACCTTCTGAGTGTTCCGTCGGCAGGTTTCACATGACAGGACTCCTCTGCGTGACTCAGCCAGCTCAGTCCTCACCAGCTCCCCTCACACGGTTACATGCAGTGGAAATGGCTCCTGCGATATATAGTGCCTCTAAAGCAGGTCACATCCACATCGATGCTTCATTTTACCTTGTGGGGAAGTGTTTTTTAACTCTGTAGTCTGACCTGCACTCAGGAGTGAGGCCTTTATCAGAGCCCCATAATGGCTTTGTCACTGCCGGAGATAACGGCAACAAAGTGCTTTTAAATGGATCCCAAACGCTTTAGAGGGGCAGGCGATTTGTTGAAATTAACAGAAATTTCCAAGAGTGCACTCCCGCTTCCCTCCAGAGTTTTATGATGTAGAAGTTTTTAATGCTGATGGTAGATTACGAAGACCAATGGCATTTATGTGCTGATGTCATGCCCCGGTCCTTCCTGGACCTTCCTGGCACAGTCTCTGTGTGCGGAAAAGAGGGGAAATTGAACACTAAAAAACTCAAAATCCAATCCAATCCAAACTCCAAGTCTCTTTTGTGTTTCTACCACGCAGCTTCCTCAGGGTGCAGTGAAGCATCTGACACAGCGCAACCTCAGGATGAGACGTTTAAACAGCACACCTGTGCTGAGGCTGATCACCTGCTGATTCTGCCAAGGAGAAGGAAATTAGGATAGTATGGATGAATCATATGAGCAATAGGATGGGGTTGATACATGTACATTAGGATAATAAATATGCAAATCAATACAGTATATAACCATATATTCCTTGAGTCTGAGGGGTAGAAGTCCTACCTGTGCATAGCATTTGAAATCCTCTGCATTTCTGTGTGTGTGTGTGTGTGTGTGTGTGTGTGTGTGTGTGTGCGCATGTGCGTGTGCCTGTGTGATAAACTCACAGTCACAGTGAACATTTCCAGTAATAGTCTTGGAGGAGCACTGTCTGGTGTTACTGGCCTCTAGCAATGTTAAACCCTTTTATGGAATAAGTATTTGATAAGCTAACCCTTTTACTTCAAATTTTTTTCAGCAAAAAATGGAAACAAGAAAGCGGAGAAGATCAAAAAGGCTGGTGTGAAGGCACCGAACGGCAGCAGTGAGGCGGAGAGTCATTACGAGCCAGCCAGAGAGGGTAAGAGAGAGGTGAAGCCCTGAACGACTGCATCTCACACACCTTCCACCCTGCACTGTCTCCCATAATGCACCTCTGCCTGCCTGTCAGCGTGTGCAGGCAGCATCACTGGCAAACGGCCCCGACTGCTGCAGGAAAGAGCAGAATCTCAGGCCAGAGGTTCAGGCCAAAAACAGCACCAGCTGAGAGGTGTGACATGATGTCATAACACTTATCACAGGCAAACTCTGGCTGAGGAGACACGAGGTAATCGCTTGTTGTTTGAAAGTGCCAATGAGAATCGGCGCACCAGTAGTGATAATAAAACTACGTTCATTTGCAGAGATTAAACCAATTTTGAAACCAATTTTCAGGATGCTTTGGCACTTTCTTTTAAACTAAACCAGACTGCCGTTAGTAGCAGTACTGTAGACTGGCCTGCCAATGCACCGCCGGGTGTGGTGGCCTGGTCGCGCATGACCATTCTGCAGGTCAGACATTCAGTGTGTTTGTGCTGAAGCTGGAAGCATGCCAGCGCTGGCAACATGGGGACGGCTTCAGCATGGGCGCTGCAGTCAGCGTCAGCCCCCAGTCCCAGTTAGAGGCACATAGGAGGGCATTTTACACGCTTAAATGCTGCATTGGAAGGGTTTGGAATGCAAACGGAGACCGGTGAGAACACCACGCCGTGCTCCCACCACGGCCTTCTGAATCACTGTCCGTGATCAAGCAGAAGAAACGAAAGGGAGGAATTAGTATGAGTTTCGCGTAGGAGCCGGGCGCATCGCTCTCTGGCCAGCTTCAGAGGCAAACAAATCTGAGCTGTGCGGTGGAGCGGAGCTCAACAACCGTGTCTTACACAGTGGAAAACGAGAAACACAGAGCCCCTGTCTGGCTGAGAGTGCAAGCAGCATACAGGAGGGATCGGGGTTCCAAACCACTGCTCTGAGATCAGCGCCCTCTCAGACGGCAGGCTGCCAGACGTGTGTAACACAAAGCAAAAGTTACAGGTCACTGATTTCGGTAAACATCTCCTTTCTGAAGTCGGCTGTCTGGAGGTGGATATTAGACACATTTATTTCTGGAACAGTGAGTCGGAGAGGAGTCAGACTAACCGAGTCAGTGTTCCGGAAAACCGTGCTGACTCATGATATCACCTTTTGTTTTTTTATATCAAACACACAAACACAATTTACATTTAATCACTGCAGTGTTACTCGGGATGAGAGAAAGGATTGGCTGTCTTGGACTTTAAGTCTTGTCAACTATCCAAAGGCTTGTCTCTACAGCATTTTAAAACTCTCTGACACTGCCTGTACATGCTGCATGTGGTATGCTTTGAAATGTGCTGATTATTCTGTGATTTTCATAATTGTGGCATTTATAATATGCTGACGTTCGCCAGTTTAATTTTCGGATTAACCCTGGCCTGTACTATTCTGCCTTGCTCGTTAGAGGGCTGGTCAATGGAGATCTTTTACTTTCAAGTCTCAGAGAATGAGAGAATTATGTTGTTGCAAACTCATGACCATACTTTTGGTCCATCATGTGTCTGCAAATCCAGTCTAAACCAGTTCTTCTTGTCTGTTCAACACTATTGCATAGATCAGTGTTTCTCAACCCTACTCCTGGCAGCACCCTGTCTCGCATAGCTTCTATCTATCCTTGCTCTATCTACCTGACTTAACTCATCAGTGGCACGTTTTATTAGCTGAGCACACCTGATTTAATCAAGCAGCAACAACAGATAGAAGATATGCAGGACAGGGTGCCGCCAGGAGTACAGTTGAGAAACACTGGCATAGATGACTCCCTGTTAAACATGAATCCTTTCTGATAGCTTGCCTGTTGTTCATTGGCTATTTTGTGCCTGTTTTTTATTGGCTACTCTGCAATGGGTGAGAGTCTTGGCACCTTCATGACGGCTGCTTTCAGAGACACACTTACTTTCCTGATCTGACGAAAACATCCTGAGATCTGTCGTGATCGACTGACAGAGATCCTGGAGGATATATGGCAAAGAACATATGCCAGTCCTCAACCAATGACTACTCTTATGAAAGGTACATCAAGTGCCAATAGCAAATTGGTTATTGTGTTTTATTGGGTGTTGTCAGTTATTTCCATCGTGTTATCCTCCATTTGCTTATTATATTTATTGTTTATTGTATTTGTATTACAACAGAGCTGTACCCCGGATACATAACACAATAACACATCATCTACTACATGAAAGATGTGTTAACAAGCACTAAATACACACAGATTGCAAGAATATTAAAGGAACATGATTACAGAGTAATGTATAAAACAGGTCTCGTGTTCCTCTCTGAGGAATGTGGAAAGGGTTCTGTGAGATACATGGCTTTCTGCAGAGAGTAAAACAGCTGCATATGTAATTGGAGTTACAATCAAAGAGGCTGTATGAGGCACTGCAGGCCCATGGAAGTGTTTATCGCACGGCCACATCTTGTCATTAGCCTGGTTACGTTCACAACCTCTTAGGCCTATTGAGAACCTGCCTGTTTTACTTTTCTCATGTAATTAAAAATGTCACAATGTGCCACAGACACCAGTACAGTCCCCTGCTGCTGAGAGGTGAATATTACTGAAGTGTTCAATTAGATTTAATTAATTGGTTTTGTTGTTTTAATCAGTTTATGAGGGCTTTGCTTCAGCCACACATATTCTGCTTGCTTTAATTAGAGAAAAGAACAATGTGAATTTATCATTAAAACTTCTGTTTTTTATATCTTTGTGCTAAATTATGATTAATGTACTGTGAATTCCCAGCTTGCAGTGCTGTAAACAAGACTGAACAGTACATAAAAAATACAGAATTCAATGAAAAATGTTGATCACATTCATTTGTTAAGGTGGCCACATTATATTAGAATGTCATGGTAATGTCCCACATTACAAGGAGAATAGCAGCAAACAGCACCTGTCATCAGCTGGCATAAGTGTTTCTGAAGGTTTATGGGAAATTTTTGAATAGATTTAATATGGCTAATTCATTGAAGGGGATTACCTTTTGGTGTCTGAAGATTTTTGCTTTAAGACAGCTTGCAGGAAAACTGCTTTTTATCTTTTTTCTCACTCTTTTGAGTGACAAAACTTGGATTAAAAAGGCCTAATTATTCAGTCAAACAGGAAGAAGGAATACGTATTTATAAATTCACCATTTATATTTGAAATCAGCAGGATTTGAAGATATTGCTCTGATAATATGCAAACAAACTAAGTGAAAGAAAAAAACAAGGCATTGAAGTTCTTGTGGACTTTCTTGGACACTGAAACTTGATCTTGTTAAAATATAATTTTCCTATTTTAGCATTCACTTCTTAGTATTGGTGAAATGACTCTGAATTTCATCATAATGAATTTCATCTTTCCTTTCATCTCAGTATAATCTGCCTTTTGCACAGTGATAACGGCGAATGACATTGATCCAGCAGGAAGAATGGCATATTCATCTGGGTGGAATCACGCTTCCAGAAGACTGGCCTGACGGTAGTTTGATGGTGTCAGAATTGTGAGATAGAGTGAAATGATTCACAGATCAGAGTGTTGTTTACGTCTGTCAGCAGAGGTATGTGAACAGAACCTACCTCACCTCCAGAGTGACAGCATTCACAACCATGCAAATTACGCTCTCCCAACCATGGACTGCACAGACAGCACATGTGTAGCCCCACCCTCCAAAGAAAAGGGAATTACGATGTTGTGCTGTGTCTTATCATTATGACTTACTGGTGCAGCTACTGTATAGTATTGTAATCCTAGCACACAAATAGGCAGTGTTTGCAGAGATGCACATCAGCTGACTGCTTTTGGAATGGTTTCTGTTTTGTTGCCTGGCGATTCCTATCTCACCAGATTAGAAGTCCATTTTAGCAGCCTTGCAGGCTAACCCACTGATCTGCCCTCAGACCACTGTCAGGTGCGAGATTCTAGTGTGCAAGCACAATGTGACAATCGTGACCATCACAAATGAATTATCACAGGGAAACTTTGGTTTAGGAGACGTATTGTAATCATTTGTTGTTTGACAGTAACAGTAGGAACGGGAGCATTAGTAGTAAGAACACCATTTCATTCATTTGCAGAGATTAAATCCAACAGAGGCAGAAGAGGATAGCCCTCCTTCCTCATTCACCAGTACCTCTTCTCTGCCTCCTCTAAATGCCAAACTTAATAAAGTGTTCCTGCTAATGTTGGTACATGACCTCACATTGTTATATAACATTCCAGCCTAATCAAGTGCATCCCCTGGTACTCTGACAACACTGTCCGCATCTGGTCCACCCAGAGTACCACTGCTGTATCCTCAGACAGCAGAGAGGACAGAGTGGGGACACCACTCTGAGTGAGCAGTGGACATGTTTTTCACTTAAATTGAGACTGCATCCGAAACTGACAGCAGTCATTTTGTTTTCCATGTTTGCTGTGTCTCATTTTGTTTTGTGGCTCTATTCTACCAAACTGCTGGCCTCAGGAAACAGGCTTTTATGCTGTTTGCCTTTGTCCAATAAAAAAGGAAGAACTGGCTGTACAAAAATTTGCTAAACGTTTGCCATACAACATGCTACAGTATAGAAACACAAATACCACTTCAAGTGCTGGATGTAGTCGTGTACACTTTGCCAAACGTGCCAGAGATTTCTTACTTTTATGAACTTTCTTGTAAACACAGATAATATAGCTCTGACAGATGAGACATGTTTATGTATACCAGGGGTATAAACATAAGTCACCACACAGACACAAGCAGCTTCACATCCATGCTTCATAACTCAGGTGAACATGGGGTTGTCACGGTAACCCAATAAGAAATCCCAACACGTCCGCCCTGACAGCGAGCCAGTCAGTGTGGTGAGCACCGCTTAGAGACGAGGTGATCTGTCACTGCTGAACTGATTCATGGCTCCTCCCTCACCCTGCTGAGTGCTGTCCATCTGGACTCAGTCAGACAGCTCAGCTCACAGACCCTGTGATGGCAGGCTGAGCTCACAGTGACACAGACAGGTGCTGAAATCAGCAGCTGTTGGACTTTTCAGAAACGTCAGTGCAGTACCAGGTTGTCGCTAGAGGCTGTCTCTATCCTCTGGCACTGTGTCCAGCTTAAACTCTCACTTTACAGTCTTAGACGCACGTAGGTCAGGAGCTTTCTCATCTCGTCTGCTTCCTTTCACACTTCAACAGCCCACACAAGCACTCCAACATTTTCTTATTTTACTGGCTGTCTTATAGTCACGATGTGCTGACAGGAGAAGCCGGAGAAACCGGAGAGGCAGCCTGTAGCTGCTGCTCTTTCTCAGCTCAGCTGCGGTGATGCTGTGTTTTCACTCTGTCCTGTTAGAATGCCCTCCTATGGGACTGGAAACCCTGAAAATCGATGACTTTCAGCTCCATGCTTCCACGATTAAACGCTACGGCCTGGGAGCGCACAGAGGACGGCTCAACATCCAGGTGTGTACCAACCCTGCGCTGTCACCAAACCTGCGCTGTATCACCAAACCTGCTCTGTATCACCAAACCTGCGCTATATCACCAACCCTGCGCTGTATCACCAAACCTGCTCTGTATCACCAAACCTGCGCTGTATAACCAAACCTGCGCTGTATCACCAAACCTGCTCTGTATCACCAAACCTGCGCTGTATCACCAAACCTGCGCTGTATCACCAAACCTGCTCTGTATCACCAAACCTGCGCTGTATCACCAAACCTGCGCTGTATAACCAACCCTGCGCTGTATAACCAAACCTGCGCTGTGTCACCAAACCTGCGCTGTATAACCAACCCTGCGCTGTATAACCAACCCTGCGCTGTCACCAAACCTGCGCTGTATCACCAAACCTGCGCTGTATCACCAAACCTGCGCTGTATAACCAACCCTGCGCTGTCACCAAACCTGCGCTGTATCACCAAACCTGCGCTGTGTCACCAAACCTGCGCTGTATAACCAAACCTGTGCTGTATAACCAAATCTGCGCTGTATAACCAAACCTGCGCTGTGTCACCAAACCTGCGCTGTATCACCAAACCTGCGCTGTATAACCAAATCTGCGCTGTGTCACCAAACCTGCGCTGTATCACCAAACCCTGCGCTGTATAACCAAACTTGCGCTGTGTCACCAAACCTGCACTGTATAACCAACCCTGCGCTGTCACCAAACCTGCGCTGTATAACCAACCCTGCGCTGTCACCAAATCTGCGCTGTATCACCAAACCCTGCGCTGTATAACCAACCCTGTGCTGTATAACCAAACCTGCGCTGTATCACCAAACCTGCGCTGTATAACCAAACCTGCACTGTATAACCAACCCTGCACTGTATCACCAAACCTGCGCTGTATCACCAAACCCTGCGCTGTATAACCAACCCTGCGCTGTATCACCAACCCTGCGCTGTATCACCAAACCTGCGCTGTGTCACCAAACCTGCGCTGTGTCACCAAACCTGCGCTGTGTCACACACCAGCACCTGCTGCACACTGCCACGCCCGACTAATTACAGCTGCCCTCTCCCTCACGCAAATGAAACCTGCCGATAAATATAACCGCTGAAATGAACATGCGTAAATCAGGGCGGGCTTCAGCAATGCCTCTGCCTGGATCATCCAACACAAACGGATTTTGTGTGAAATATTGGTGTCACCACAGCAGAACACGCTGAGTGTTTGCTAATCTCTGATGATTTAACTTGTCATGTTTTTTGATGAGGGGATTAAAATACCATATCCTATGTTTTTTCAAACAGTGGAGAATGGCTTTACGGATTTATGAATTTTCATCAGTTTGGAATTGATAAAACACATGTCCCAGAGAAGCAGACCTTTTCACTTTCAAAGAGCACAGAAGAGACCTGCAAAAACCATCTTCTGAGACTAATAACTTTCAAGGCTGTATTGCCATAGAGACCGACAGGACTCCATATTCGTGCTCTAAAGGTCTCACCCAAAGGGCATACTTTAATGTTGAAAGATATATTTTAATGTTAAGTGGAGACACATGTTTATTTTGTAAACTGTCTGTGCATACATACACGTATGTCTTAATCTAAATGTTTCTTGACATTTTAAACTAGAAGCTCAGATGTATGCACTTAGAATTTGCATTTGAGGTCGATTATAGTCAAGTATTTTGCCATGTAGAAGTTGATATCCTTTTGTTTCAGGGCTCAAGCGCTCTGAAACTTCTCTGCACACAATCATTTATGCTATTTTGTTGGGGGGCTGGAATGTTCAGTAGATACAATGCAGACAACAATAAGTGCAGGAGGAAATGTTTCTCCATGAAAAAAAAAAACACCAGAGTTATTATAACATACTAACGCTGCTCACCATCCAGAGAAAACAACCACTATTTCAGATACCAAAATGATGTCATTTCTACATGGTAACACTGGGAGTGTAGCCAGCACAGTAGCAAAAGCAGAGAGATATCTCACTGTAGCTTGCTGGGGTGCTGATGAACAAAACAAGTTATGTAAACTAACAACTTACATTTAAATCATAAAATACACATTAAATTGAATAACTACTGTATCAGATGCTGTATAAATTTAAATAGGTGCCAAGACAATAATTATTCTTTAATAACGGAGGGCTAACATGGTAGTTATAACTCCCCTTGAGTACTTACTAGTACTTAGTAGTAAGTTGCTAATTCATCTTAATTCTGATATAGCTTTTCACATTCATAAGGAGTGAGTACAGAGCTGGCATTTTCAAAATGGAATGCATGCATGAGTTCCTTTTGGCCATGAGACATATTCACTACTTCTAAAGCTGTATTGTTCACTTCAAGAGAGAAAATATGCAGACCGAAAATGTTTTGTGTCTGTTTTTCATTATGTTCCAGCAGTCTGAACCATGTAATGAATTTGACAAACATTTTATTTATAAACCTTTTATTTTCCTTTTAATCACAAACACAGTCTTATAAGAGAAATAAACCTTTAATTTTTCATGCAGTCTATGCATGAACAGAACAGAACAGAATGTGTTTCAGTGAGATTATTATAATTATGATTAAGTATTATAAAGCCACTCAAAGTAGGCATATTTAACCAAATACCACAGATTAGCACAGGGAAGGTATATGCTCAGTGAACAACACAAATACTGTATGTTTGATAAATTTTGAGAAAAGCAACCAAATCATTTTCAACCAACCAATAAATCTTAGAAGTAACAAAACCTGTAATCCTAACCCTTACCCTAATCCCATCCCCTAACCCCTAACCCTTACCCTAATCCCAACCCCTAACCCTTACCCTAACCCTAATCCCAACCCCTAACTAAGGATGTAGTGAAAACCAAACTCAACATGTCTCCATTTTTATCTTAAAATACAGCTATACAACCATGTGACTCAGGAATGGCAGTGAAATATGATCTGAATATACATTTGCACTTTATGTCTGAGGCAGATGTATAAAATGAAAAAGAACACAACTGTTATGAAATTACAGTTTGGGAGGGCACCCTTACATAATAAAATGGATTACTATCTGCGGTGGGAAGTATTTCCTGTGAGAGAGACCACTGAGAGATGTTATGAAAGTGCATTTTTGTCTCAGCGCTTGGGACTGTGCTATTCTGCAAAACTAATGACTTCCACACAATGTTGTGTCCAGAGAGGTGTGTTTGCCTCTCTCCTTTAGCGCTTTATACCTGAGGTACATTAGTGAAACACAGAGCATTGGCTAAATCTGCTAACGTGATACTTCTCAATGGGACTCTTGCCTTAAGCAATGTGGTCACCAGCATAAATGAAAACCGTCCAGACGACTCAGCGTCCAGCAGAGCTTTTCCCTTCTGCAGCTCATATGTTATGTTGCAAAGCATTTGTTGCACGGCATAAATAAGGATGGAAGTAATTAAGATTCTTAATTAAATTGAATGTAATGTCTGCCATTTGCCCTTGTCTTTAGCAGTGCCATTCCAACATTTGTTGTTTCAACTGCGATACAATTAGAAATGATCAAACTGTCATTTTAACTGAGAAATATAAACACATTTCAGCTGTGTGCAAATTGCAATCATAAATCAACAAAAATGATTCATAGGCACATATGGGATTATTGCCATCTGTATTACAGGTTACTTACAGCCTGTTTCTCTCTTATTTGTAAAAGTGGACATGTGTTTCTGCTCTTGTCCCTTAACAGTCTGGAAGAGTAATTTAATTAATTACTTAATTAATTATTTTCATATGAGTAACAGAAAATAAAGAATCATTTTATGGTGAGATTGTTGCTCAAAGTCAGATGAACTGTTGTTATACATGATAAATTCATGTTCATATGAACTGGTCATATCAGTGTTTACCTGATTTGCTGAAAGGAAACAAAGGAAAAATATGTCCATATTTTTCCCTTGACCATGCCATCACACTTTTTAAGCTAAAAACATTTTATGGATATTTATTTGACCAGGAATGACATGAATTAGTAATGAAATTAAATCTGCTTCCCGCAACAGAAGAAAATGAATTGCATTTCCCTTGAGTACAACTGCAACAAAGCAGGACAGTGCTGTCACAGCTATTTATTAAGAGTAATTTTAGCAAAATAGCAGAGCTATTTATGAAGGCATTGCTTTCAGTTATTTTCTTTGGATGTTCCAGTTTTTTATTTTTGTGTTGCTATTACAGCACAGATCTGTCAGTCAGTGGCAGCTGGTATACTGTAAACCTGAGGAACCCAGAGGGGATTTTGGCCAAATCACTGTAAAATCCTTAGCCGCGGTGACTTCTGGGGGGGAGGACAAACCTCCTAATTTTACAATTAATTAGGCAACACCTGAAACATAATACAAGCTCATTACTTACAGTCCAAATGAAATTTAATGTATGTGTGTAAATATTTCCCCATACATCCTGAAATGCTTAATGTTAGAGGAGACCAGGGGGACAGTGGTAATGAAAAATGCCCTTCCATCAGAGGCAGCTCTTGTAAGTTCCTCATGCCCTGCTGTGGATATGGAGTAACTGTCTGTCTTAGGAGCCTGTGCATTGTGTCTCTCCTGAACTGAACGCCAGCCATCTCAGTGCGAACTGTCTGCTGCCAGTGAAAACAAATAGGGCAAATAATGCATGTACCGAAGTAGTGACTAAGCATCACAACCACCTGAAACATCTAGAAAACCAGTGAAAGGTTCTTGAAATATTCCTGTAACATCTATTTACTAACCCCCTAACCATACCCTCTAAAAGCCATTACCTGTTGCTCCAGCCAGGATGACCCACTAATCAAACGTTTCAGAACTGTCATATTTCTCCTCACTGTTTTGTGATGCTTTGCTGTTTGGAGATGAACGTCTTCTTCTACTGTAGGGTTTCTCAGTGAGTGCGGTAGGGTGGCTTTCAGGGGGATTCTGAGGTAAAAGGAATCAGCTAGAGATCATCAAGTCAAAACTGATGTCACCCACATCATGCTAAAAAGCTTACAGAGCTGCTGCTGTCTAACCCTAACAGTTGGATTAAGTGCCAAGCCCGTGCAATCACAATAAAAGATTAAAAAAACAGCAATAACATGAGACCTCTGGAATGTCACACGCTGTATTCCTGCTCATGATTTAAATTTGAATGCTGATGAACATTTTTCTTGATGTTTGTTAATCATTCAATAATAATAGCACTACCAGGCTTTGTAGCAGTGTGGAGCCAGCAGTTACATTGGCTCAACTAATGTATTTTTTTACAATTAAAAAAATCAAACCCTAGACAACACACAGCAATTTTTCAATCTTCCAATTAAACTTGGATAAAAAATAAACTCCATTCTCCAGTTACCATAGACACACAGATACATAACTGAGGGCACAAAAAAGAATGTAATTCCCGAGGTGTGTGGCCTGAAGCAGCCTCAATGCCTAAGCCAATCATGTTTCTCTTCTCCTTGGGGAGGCGGGGCTGTATGAGGATGACTTCTACGATGGTGGGTGGTGTGCCGGGAGGAATGACCCACTGCAGTGGTTTGAGGTGGATGCCAGGAGGTTAACCAAGTTCACCGGGGTCATCACACAAGGCAGAAACTCCCTCTGGTCTGCTGGGTTTTCAGTACTGCATTAATCTGGGTTTTCAGGCCATTGTGAAAAGGCTGAGAAGAACTGAGAAGCACCACTAACCTTTTACATTGTGTTCCTGGCCTTGACTAACTGATATTTTGATTAAATATATGTTACTTGCTATCAAACCTAGGCCATTGATTTAGCACAGTAATGTCCAGAAGAATCTGTGTGGTAGCTTGGAATTAAACGATCAGCAGGCTATGAGACAGACACTGCATCCCTAATTCTTTTCTCTTACTTAAAATCACACAGTGATTGGTGTGTCATGCTTTACAGTTATAATTGGCTTGCCATTTATTTTCATATTGGATTCAAATGCTTTTACACAGAAGAGGATGCTGGGTACTCTTGTGATCTCAGAGTTTCACTGTACAGGTAAGAACAGGTATTAGTCAAAGAGAAATCCAAATCAGTGAAGCTGAAAACTTAAAGATATACTTTTCTTTTGTGAGTTGATGTTTTAAGCACATCAGCAGCTTATCCATGTGTTACACATTTAGTTAAATGAAGCTGTACTGTATCCTGATTAGAAAGACAGCATGACATATTCCTTCTCAAACCTATAGTTATATGGTGTAGTGTGGCAAGTGAGAAAAGAGCTTATGTCTGAAAATTAGCTACCACAAAAGAGTGCAATTATGTAGTGATTAATGGCAATGTCTGCGCAGAGATCTTAGCGCTGGATCTGCATCCAGCACATACATATCAGCACAGATGCACAATCTCAGAAACATGCTCTGGATTCAGGTCCAAGCATCCTGCCCTGAAGTGCCTCCCAAAGCCCTCCATTGGCTGCCTGGCCCTGAAACAGACATCATTAGTCACAGTCAGCCTGGATTAGTCACAAGCTTCGTGCCCAATTTCAAGCCACCCTCCAAAGTTAAGAAGTCCCATCAGCTCAGTGCAGTCTCTGTGGAGTTATCTGCTGTGTGTGCCTCACAATAACGGCCTGATTTATAGCATAATGCTAATGGCACTGAGCAGCTGTTACACGATGCCTTTCACAGCAGTTTGAGTCAAAAGCTGCTCACATCCCAATGTCTTAAAATAACATTCATTTAATAAACTTTATGCCAAGGAATGACAGTATTTATATCAACATATATATCTATTTTTTCCAACAGAAATCCTGTGGTTCTGTTTTGTACATGGTGTTCTTTTTTCCACTTTTGTGAACATTTTTAACTGATACCGAACCACTCTCCGACACACACACGCACACACACACACACACACACACACACACACACACACAGTCTTAGTGACTTGGTCTAGCTCTCAGTCTCAGTCTCATTGAGGTTTTGGAAGTTGTATCTGTCTGTTCATCCCAGTGGGATCATTAGGAATGCAGTCTTAGGGCTTGACATTGGGAAACATCCCAAAATGTCTCCTTTATCAAAAGAGGGTCTGACCCATATGAAGGCTTCAGTCCTGCTTGACCCAAACACTGCTGTCAGAGCAAATACAGGACAGTGTGACACATGGCATCTTTTGATACGCTCCTTTTCTTACTATTTCTCTAGTTCCCCATCACTCTCTGATTCATTTATTTTTCCAAAAAAACCTTTTCAAAACCTTTTGAAAACGGCACACAGCCTTAGGCTGGAGCAGAATCTGCTGTGAACATTGCCGTCTTATTCCTCCAAAATAATGTATCACTATAAAATATGTGGTGGTCTGGATACGCTTATTTCCCCTTACTCTGGCTAGACCTGTGTAAGCACTCATTGGTCTGCAATATTTCTCCTCATCTCCGTATCCTAAAATGAAATATTCCTGCTTCTCCCACCAACGCCGGGCTGGCTGTGCTATTGCCGTGATGTGTATCTGTAAATTTAAATCTGCCTGCTGCAGGCTGGGCAGAAGAAAACAAACAGCAGTGGAAGACACGACACAACGCGGTTGTGGTTGGGATGTAGGTGGTTAGATAACTGTGTAATAAGTGAGAGGATGGAAAAAAATGCTCTCCATCGCTCCTGCTCTCTGAACCCGATTTATTCTTCTCAAACAATTTGAGAGCATTCAAAATGAAATATTCTGCTTAACTTGTACAAAGTAGCAATAAGCTGGATGCTTATTTCACACAACCTAGTCTGAATGTCAATAGAGAGCGCCTGTACATCCTAAGTGCAAAACTGGCGTGTCACAGACATGCATACTATTGCTCCTAAAGCCTGTTTATCCCCTCACGCCAGCCCTGTGGAATTGCTCTTTAATGTGTCTTGTGTGATTGTTCTAAAGTGAAACCATGTGGATGCCTGAGTTCCACAGCGAAGCCTGGCTCTGGGAAGCCTGTGTGAACCGTGCTGGTCTCTGTTGTACAGCAGCACTACAGACAGTCCAGGATTCCCAACAAGAACCAATCCTATGTTGCTATGTTTTTAGAATTCCTCATTAATACAGAGGCCCGTAGCTTCATATGCTGGGGTATTTCCTTATGCATTGAATGTGTTTCATACTAAGAGCTTAACTGCAGACGGGTGTGTTGAATTTTTGTGCATTCACAGCATGGCTGATGCTGTCCTTGTTGTAATTTCAGAAGCGACTGGGTGACATCGTACCGTGTACTGGTCAGCAATGACAGCCACTCGTGGGTCACCGTTAAGAATGGAAGGGATGACATGGTGAGCATTCAGAGCTGGAGCCTCTGTCTGTAAGCTGAGGCCACACAGAGGGAGAACCAGAGCTTCATAACGGCGTTTAATCAGTGCTTTGCCTTCAAGTCTGAATAACTTTCACCAGAGTTTCCCTTTCAGTGTTCATGCATCGCTGTGATTTCATCTGTCACTAAAATTAATGGAATATATCAACTAGGAATCAAAAAAAATGCAATATCTACATTTATCTCCATTTTGTCTTCACTACTTGGCTGTAAATTCCTTGTTTTTTTTTTTTTTTTTTTAGAGAAACCTTTTTTTACCAATTCTGGCTCCACAGGACATTTTCAGTAATACAGAGATTAAGATGTTGCTTGAAGGTGATTAGTGATGAAGTTTAAGAAGCACAATCATTTATAAACACTGTGACAAGGTAATGGTCCAACTATTGATTATTCACAGACTAGAAGGACCAGTGCAGCCAAGTCAGGGCAGCCAACATTAAAGCTGAGGTCATCACAGAGATGTCTGAGGAGCACTCTTAGTTATTAACCATTTTAATGTATTGTTGCATTCAGATGCTTAGAATCACTAATTTCTCACACCACGAGATGTTTACACCATTGCTGCAAGTGCTATAACACCAGGGTCTCCATTGATAAAAATTACATTAAACTTAAGCCTCAATCATTGGACCACAGGCCTTCCTGGTTTATGTTGTTATTCCCAGATATACGGACATTAAACAGTTGAATTGTGAAAGAGATCTGTGTCACGGTGGATGGCGGTGTGCTCTCTCCTCTGTAACCCTGCAGGTGTTTCCTGGGAACAGTGAGAAGGAGATCCCGGTGCTAAACCACCTTCCGACGCCCCTGGTGGCACGTTACATCAGGGTGAACCCTCTGTCCTGGTACGTGAGCGGCAGCATCTGCATGCGGGTGGAGATCCTGGGCTGCCCGATGCCAGGTGAGCACAGCCCAGACGCCTGCAACTGCGCCCACCTCACCGCTCACGGCTACCATCAGCCACCCTCGATCCAGGGGCCTGATTGGTTGAATGGACATGCATTGTCGTAAAACCTAGGAAGAGTGATTGGTTGGGTGTATCAATCAACCTCACGAGAGGCCATGTTTCCGTCTGCATACCTCCGCACTTCACAGCACATGTGACAGTGCAGGAAGTGGTCACCATCATAAGCGGTCTCCTAAAAGACATGCTACTTAAGCATACAGACAAATATGCATCACCGTGCCCAAATATATACTCTGATACCAAAGCAGAGTAAGTATGGTTTTCTGGTTTTCTGTTACTATACACCAACAAAATACCTGGGGAGCCCATCAGGGAACATTGGCTTTGTTAAAATCTGTCTGATATTTTGCAGGTAAAATAACAGTACAGCACAGAAGGTGGAAGAATGTAAATTGCATCTTAGCCACAGGCGTTTTCTAATACTTTTAGTCTGTTAGTTTCAGTCTCATTCTTACAAGGCACAGCAGTAGACAGGGCCTTGATCTAGAGTATCATACAGTAGATCTATTTTGTATTAAAATAAATGATTTATTAGAAAGGTAGAGATCATCTGCTTCATTCGTTACAGCATGGAACATTAGAATTGGCCTAGTTTCCATCCGCTGTGTTTTTCAGAGAAGCGTACTGAGGTGAGCTGGGTGATAAGCATCTCGATCCATTCTGACAGGCCTGTGTTTGATGGCACTGTCACAGGCAGGGTTACATAAGAAGTCACATTCTTTGAGAGATATGTAATCAGCTCATAGTTAAGAAAGAGTTTGCTCACTTTTTTTCTATACATCAATGTTGCCATCGAATGTAGCTCCTCCACCACCAAAAAATAAATAAAATATTTGTCTCAAGACTTCACAGACAAAAGTGATGAACAGGCCTCCTTAAATGTAGATAGTACTGTATAGCACATTATTGTAACCACTATGCAAACCATCCATCCATCAGAGGAGCTACTATGTTTTGTTTCTGAATATAAACACAATGCATGTCATTTGTGACATTTTGTGCTCTCCTCTGGTTTGGTTCTTTTTCTGCTCTGTAGAAATAATAATAACATGAATCATACTCCTACTACTACTGCTACCACTACTACTACTACTACTACTATCACTACTACTACTATTACTAGATAAAATAATAATAATAATACGACTAATATTGCTACTACTACTAATACTTGTAGTAATACTAGTACTAATAGTCATACTAATACTAATAAGCTTAATGTCGAAAAAAGCAGAACACCAAGCTGCAAATGTGTCCAAAAACCAAATGTATTAATTTGTTGATCAGTTCATTTATTAGGTTACTAATCACTTAAAGTATTTCCAAAAGTGCATTCTAAAAACACCTTACAAAAATGAAAATGAAAACACAACACATTCCTTTTGGTCAGTGAATTCACTGAATGCTTTTCACCTCTTTCTTGGCAGACCCCAATAATTATTACCACAGACGGAATGAGATCACAACCACAGACAATCTGGACTTCAAACATCACACCTACAAAGAAATGAGGCAGGTGAGTGGAGTGGCTGGTGTGTTTGCTCAGATACCCACAGATCAAAGTCCGCATACAACAAACCCTTGACCGTGTAGGTGTCAGAGACCAAAGAAACCCAAACTGTGAGTGTTCATGAGCGACTCCACTTGTGCAATGCAGTCTGAAAGTCTCAGTGTCAGTGGAAAGAATGCTGAATGTCTGTTCATGCAGGTCTGTCTGTATTTTCATCAGCAAAAAGCTTGCATTTCAAATGGACCTGCTGAAGTCAGCCCTTATCAGTCACACACTTTAGTTTAGCTAACTGTGAGAAACAGACACGTCGACTTGTTACTGAATGTTCTACTGGTGGCAACAATCAAACAGTAACAGCTATGCAGTACTGAACAAGCTTTTCATCAGGCAGACTTAACTGTTGTCATTTAGACATCAATGTGGTGGCTGATTCCCAAGTGAAGAGTTGCAATTGTGACAGCTTCACACATAGATCAGTTTTTCACTTCTGCTTTACTGTCACAAACACTTTTTACTGTCTGCATGTGAGGTGATCATTATCAGACTTCATCCCTTGGGATACAGTTTATCTCCAAAGTGAAATACATGACTAAAAGCTAAAAATAAAACCCAAACACATCTTCAGAGCTGACCATAAATAAATCATTTTGACAATGTTTTTGCATTCATTTTGCTGGTTCAGTGCCGAGTCTGGAACCTCACTGATGACATTCAGACATGCAGATTTAAAAAAAAAAAAAAAAAAAAAACTCAAAAATGATAGGGTAGCCATTTATGAGCTTTACCCTTTGGAATAAAATGGTGATTAAATGTCAACAAAATCAGACAGTGGTGTCACAGCCTGGTTTCTTTGTTGTTTTGGCAGAGTACACGAGTGCCACAGAGTTCAGCAGCACCTTAATGATCCTCACTGCAGCAGCCCGGCTTTGAACTCAGCACAAATGATTTGGCATGAATGATAAAAACCAATATCTCTGTGACAGTCTGCATGTTTTAAAAAATAAATACAGAGAAAACTTTCACTCTTCGGCTCCTACCTAATATACACACTGATGGATTGCAGAAAAAGTCATATACAAACCCTATCTCTCTCTCCTTGTTTTTTTGTTGTGCATAAAGGCAGATGTTTGGGTAATGATTTGGTAAGTTTAGTCAGGGATTTCAAAGGAATACATTAAAATCCCATCTCTCATTATTGAGTAATGGTTTCAGCAGCAGCTGGTGCTGTAAGTAAACTAAATGCAGAAGCTCATGAAAAATTACTTTGTTGTTGAGGAAAAGGGATCTCATTCTTATGCAGGTGCCTTAATTCAGCTGCCATATTTCGGAATTTATTCATATGCTTCCTGTTTAGAAAGAAGGAGGATCCGGGCTCTGTTCAGATTAGCCTTTGAATGCCCCGGTCAGAGGTCATAGACAGCAATGGCACAGTGAAGCAGAAAGCCTGTCCTGGCTTGAATGGCCTGCCCTCCTCATTAGGCATCTCATGTTTTTATGTTCTTGTGAAGCCTATAATGAGTGGAGCTACCATCTGTTGTCAATCACTGACTTGGTTGAACCAATCCAGAAGACTTTGCTCTCTGGAGCAAAATGCTGTGATTGGTTCAGGTCAGCGAATCACTGATAGCTCATGTTAGCTCCACCCATTTTCACATTCATGAAGCCTCCTATCACAGATGCAAATGCTCATGGAAAATACGAGTCAGCTGTAACTGCAGAAACAAATCCAAAAGCACAGTGCCTACGGTACGCATGTGTCAGAAGCTGATCAGCGGAGAGATTGTGTGGTCGCAGCATTAACAGAGAGGGAAAGGGGACATTCTGTGGTGTTTCAGTCTGCCAAGCTTCAGATATTTTTTGTTATAAGCTTACATAGTTGAGGTTATCCAACAGTTATGTTAGACGGTTAAATTGCATGCCATGGGGTGGATTTCATTTCAGATTGTTTGGTTACGGTTTTTTATAATAGTGAGAATATGTCCATGGGCAAACAAAAAAGGGATCATAAGACTGAAACAGAAATAAGTCATTAAAGGTTGTTATTCAGCATTTTTCAAAGATGAAGTTTAGCAGTGGCTTTGTATGGAAATATGGCAAAAGACATTGTGATGGAGACAATACACTATACTATCAGAGAAGAGCTGTGCTCATAAAGCTTTTAACATGAGGCTGGCCATCGTTCCAATGAGTGTCCTGCATTTTGTGGATGTTTAATAGCTACTGAGGGTTATTTACAGTCACTGACGGCTGCTGCCCCCCCGATGGGACCCTTTTTGCTCCTGTCTCCGCCAGCTGATGAAGGTGGCGAACGATATGTGCCCGAACATCACGCGAATTTACAACATCGGCAAGAGCCACAGTGGCCTAAAGCTCTACGCCATTGAGATCTCAGACAACCCCGGAGAGCATGAACTGGGTGAGACGCTCAAAATAAATTAATATGCCTCAAAGAAAACATTACAGTTGCAATAATCCCCCATTGAGTCTGTGGCTGGAATTATTTCTGACGGCATTTTGGACGCCTTTTAAAACTGAGTATCATATTTAAGCAGACAGTACTTTTTCCTTTGCTTACATAACTCTTACCATTACTTTCAGCCACGACTGAACTCCCATTGCTGTTTAAGGAAGGAAAAAATAACGCTTTAATTAGTCTTCGAATTAAGGACAGTCATGAGGATTGAAACTGAAGTTAATAGATGCTGAAGCTGTCAACAGAAAAAGTACATCTTTGTAAGCTGCTATGGACACAGAGACCTGTGTGAGTTGATTATAGTGGTAGGAAGTGACTGCGCTGTCAGAGTGGTTATTCAGCTGTTGTGGAAGGGCTGTGCTAGCCTGATGCATGCGTTTTCTGGAGGTGCACGTATCGTTCTGGAAGATTCAGGTCTTCTCACCCAGGTGAGCCAGAATTCCGCTACACTGCTGGTTCCCATGGCAACGAGGTGCTGGGCAGAGAGCTGCTGCTGCTGCTGATGCAGTTCATGTGCCAGGAGTACCTGTCCGGTAACCCGCGGATACGGCACCTGGTGGACCAGACCCGTATCCACCTGGTGCCCTCGGTCAACCCAGATGGCTATGAGAAAGCGTTTGAAGTGGTAGGTCTGCAGTTCTGCCCTCATAAGCTGCCTGCCACACGCCCACCAATGACACTCAGACAGGACCCATTTCCTCCAATCAGCTTCATCTGCTGCTGTCTGCAAGGCATCTTCCCAGGGTTACACTGCTTCTTTAGAAGAATGAAAGAGCTGGGAATTTTCCCCTGTTCTTAATCTTATTTGCATACTTTACTGATTGAAAGATATTAGCACACGGTATATTCTAAAACACAGCTGTCACTTGGATTATCTTTATAAAAACAAAAGCCTTTTTCAAGTAAGCATGCGTGTCAGATACGCATCGCTATCAGAACCAAGCACAAAAGAATCCCCACAAAGAGGGGAGACATCTTACTGTGGCAGTAACTTTCCAACTAAAAGGATGTTTATATGAATTCATTCAGAATTTATTCAACTTGGCTGCCACTTTTTGCACTTTTTCTCACAGTGTCACTGGTGTGGGATTATTGACCTTTTATGGAAACATTGTAAAACGGTCTTTTTTTGTTCTAGCCAACATGGAAGACTATCAAATGACATCACAGATGGTTGATGTGTGAAAAGTTAAAATTAGACATGGCCCTAAACCATGAAAGCTGGATTGGAAACTTCTATTGTTTTCATCTCTTCTGTTTTGTAACTGAATCTCTTAGTTTGGTACAATGTGATGCAATGCTCACAATCTGATTGCAGCCAGAGATTTTCTCTGCTCTGTTCTGTGCTTTGGCTATCCTGTCCCTCAGGGCTCGGAGCTGGGAGGCTGGTCTGTGGGCCGCTGGAGTCAGGACGGCCTGGACATCCATCACAACTTCCCCGACCTCAACTCCATCCTCTGGGAGGCCGAGGCCAGGAAGTGGGTTCCCCGGAAAGTGCTCAACCACCATGTGCCCATCCCAGAGTGGTACCAGTCAAAAAACGCCACGGTCAGTCAGAGGTGGAAGGAAAGGACAGAAAGGCCAGCTTTTTGTTGCAGAGAAACTTATGGGTTCTTTAAAATCCACGTTCTAAACATTTTCTCACAATACATGAAGTTCTTAGTGCACTTTGCAGTTTGTGGCCAGAATAAATCCTTTGTAATGTGTTTAGCCTTAACCTTTCTTATAACTCTTCTTTCTTATAATCTTACAGTTTTATTCCAATCTAGAAAATGTATTTTTTAAATTCATGTTAAATGAATGTTAACCTATGGAACATATGTAGATGAGAGCAAATACGCAGCATAACAAGCAGAACTTGTTTGGCATATTATTCATGTTATTCATGCAAGTTTATTACTTTTTGTTATGAATTGAGGATAAAGGCAATGGTAATATTTTCACACTAATGGTCTTTTAGTACTGTGATGCTTGAGAGGAAAATCATAATTTCTTTCCATTGTCTGAACAAATAAATAGAAGGAAAAGCATCAGAGATATGGCCTCCTTTTGCTCCTCTGTCTAGAGCAGGTAATTTATACACCAGCTTAAGGTAGCAGTGGCACTGCAAGGACTGTAAATTAGAACTAAAGGAACACCTGCCTGTTAGTTCAGTGTTAAGTTATATCAGCATCATAGCATGTTTTGAGGTATGTTTAAACTGTGCAACACACAAATTTGATTATCACATTTACCCATGAGCTCTCATTTGTAATAAAGTAAGAAATTATAATTATTACGTAATTTTAGGAATGCGCTCTAATGGGTAAATGTGGCTACGAAGCTAGTTTGTTGCTTTGCTGTTCTATTCCCTGGAAGAGCTCAGGGGCTGGGATTCATGATCTTATCGTTTCGTGGCTGATGCACATTTGGTGGATCTGGATCACAGAGGAGCACAGAAGCAAACTGTTTTCTGTTTTTTTTTCCGTCTGAGCAGGTTGCTGTGGAGACGCGAGCTCTGATCGCCTGGATGGAGAAGATTCCCTTTGTGCTGGGGGGGAACCTGCAGGGCGGGGAGCTGGTGGTCACCTTCCCCTACGACATGGCGCGCTCTCAGTGGAAGACGCATGAGCAGAACCCCACCCCCGACGACCACGTCTTCCGCTGGCTGGCCTTCTCCTACGCTTCCACCCACCGCCTGATGACCGACGCCAGCCGCCGTGTCTGCCACACCGAGGACTTCGCCAAGGAGGACGGCACCATCAATGGGGCGTCCTGGCACACAGCCGCAGGAAGTCAGTCCTCACCCCGGCATCGATCGCCCTCCTCTACACATCTCTGTATCTCTGTCTCTCTGTCCTCTCTCTCTCTCTCTCTCTCTCTCTCTCTCTCTCTCTCTCACCCTCTCTCTCCCTCTCCCTCTCTCCCTCTCTGTCTCTGTCTCCATCTGTCTGTCTCACCCTCTCTCTCTGAGATTCTCTCTTTCCCTCTGCGGGTCTCTGCAGTTCAAGCTTCAAATTTTGCTTAATTTGCATGACATTACAATATGGTGTCTTCCCTCAGCAGGCTGATAAATGGGAGGAATGTATAGCATATAAAATAATAAAAATACACACTGATATAATTGTAGAAAAAACACACAGAGATAAATGCAATATTAAAGAATAAATAATGATAATAGCAGAATATGAATTAGTGTAAGATGAAGGATACATAAAGGATATATATAGTATAAGATAAAAGCACACAGAGATGGTGCTGTTGCTGGGGGTCCCTGTGCACTGTCCCCACAGCTGAGAGAGGTGGACACAGGTACAGGAGCAGCCAGGTGGAATTGTGCTCTTCCTCCTTTAGAGGGATGGGGAATGCCCTGCAGTCTAGGAGTTTAAGAGGACTCGCTTTCCATGCCTTCATGTCTTTCTATCTGTGTTTGCCTGTGTCTCTGTCTTCTGCTTTCTGTTTCTCTCTCTGTCTTGCACTTTCTCTCTGTCTCTCTCTTCCTCTTCCACCTTCTCTCTCTCCATCTACCACTTTCTATCTTTCTGTCTCTCTCGCTCTTCTCCTTTCTCTGTCTCCCTCTTCTACTTTCTCCCTTACTCTCTGCCTCAATTCCTCTTCCACTTTCTCTCTTTGACTCTGTCTCTCTTTCTCTTCCACTTTCTGTCTGACTGTCTTCCTTCTCCACTTTCTCTTTCTTATTTTCTCTCTTATTTTTCTCTCTTCCTCTCAGTCTCAGTCTCTGCCCCCCCCCCTGACTCAGTTATATGACTGTCTGTTTGTCTCTGTCTTTCTCCCCATATCTGTTATGTATTGTGCAGATTTTGTTACAGTTTATTTTAGGTTTGTCTGGAGGTCCTGGCTTTTGTGCAGCTGTATTGTAATGATCTCTCTCAGGCCTTTGCTAACGGTGGCCTCACAGATTCCACTGCGCCCTTCATTCAGGGCTGAAGGTCGCGCTCTGTTGTCTCCCTGCATGAAAGGGATTACTCTGACCTCAGCAGAGATTTAAAGAATGAGAAGGACCACAAATAAAGGGGATTTAATTCTAATTAAAACCGCTGTGCTTCAAGAGCAGAAGTTCGACATGAAGACAGGAAGAGAGTATGCTGCAAGGAGATATACATAATCTCATAATCTTGGGACCTATAGACAGAAGCTTGCCTCATATTATCAGGATAGTCTATTTTTGCAAATACTTGTCTCAGAGGAAAGTCAATCATGGAGAACTGAAACACTGCTAACACGAGTGACCCACAGTTCCGCTGTGTTTTGGCAGGTATGAACGACTTCAGCTACCTGCACACCAACTGCTTTGAGCTGTCCATGTACGTGGGCTGTGACAAGTTCCCCCATGAGAGCGAGCTGCCGGAGGAGTGGGAGAACAACCGGGAGTCTCTGCTCGTCTTCATGGAGCAGGTGTGTGAGACACGCGCAAATGCGCATACACACACACACACACACTCACACACTCACACTCACACTCACACTCACACTCACAAATATACATAAATTCACACACACAAGAGTGTGGGGTGTTCACACAGTTGGGCACACAAGCACACCTGCACAAACTAACACACAGGTAAACACCTGTTGAATAGATAGAAGTGATAGTGGTACCGTAAGCTTGTAAGCTTAAAGTGTATTCCCCCGAAAACATGTACATCATGCGAAACAACAATGCAGCAATATTTGGGCAGAGAGATAAATAAATAAATATATAAATTAAATAACTCATTTACCTCTACTACTACTAACCTCTACATTTTAGTAAATTTAGGATTACTGTTTTTCCAGACCACAGATTCTGTTCAGATGCAAAGAGATGAGGAAAATGAGCGTGCGTTGTGCTGCTTGTTACCAACAGAAAGCCGTCTGAACAGAGCGGGACAGTAATGCGTGTGAGCAGCTCAGGGTCAGTGTGGGGCCGGATGCTGCAGAATCTCTCTCCACAGACGGCAGCTGAGGCAGTTTGATCTCATGACTTATCCACACCGGAGAGCGCTGGCCGGGGCAGAGACGCAGATCTTATGATACTAGGGCAAACAGGGCTGAATAAACCGGGAGGAAGAGCGTTCGGGTTTGTGTTTGAGCCTCAGAAGGGAGCTGAACTCAGGTGGTCCCGGGGGCTGATTTCTGCTCCATTGCTTCAGCCTGTGAGGGGTGCAGTGCACGGCTGTGCCCATGTGGGCCTCAGGTCCCCGGCCTCAGGCCCGGGCTCTGGCACAGGAAAACCCTTCAATCACAGCCTCTGCTCAGCACCTTCCAGCAAAGGGACTGATCTTGTGTGACAACTTTCCTGGAGTTACTGACAATCACCCCCACATCTACAGCAGGGGAGATGAGCTGTCAGCTGGGCTAGCACTGAGAGGTTCAAAATGATTAATTAATATTAATATTTAATAAATAAATTTAATAAGTACATTGTTCAGCATTATTACAGACATCATTAGGATGTCTGTGATGTTTTAATTCACAGAATGCCTGAGTGAGACATACTCAAGTCTTTGCTGGTTGGGCTCAGAGTACATTTTCCTACTGGCCTTTTGCCGTTTGTCCAATCTGTCATTGCAGACGGGTAAGCGATGACGCAGGGAAGAGCCGCAGATGCTAACGCTGGCAGAGACCTCAGAGAGACAGCACGAGAGTGTGACTCACAGTGAGAGATAGCGCCGGGCTGTGTGCTACACACTGATGAGAAACACGCTGGATCAGTCAGGGCTAGCACACTGCAGAAGAGCCGAGAGATGAAAGAGGGTCATCTCTCCATGAGGAGGGCTGCTGAAGAGCAGAACCACTGGGCTGTTTTAGGGAAAAGGTCCTAAATCCCATCCAGGGGAAGATGGGACACCCCGGGTGAAAGACCAGTGACCCCTAAAAGTACAGATTTACTGAACCCTCATTTCTCCGTGTCTGCCTGTGTGGATCCTTTCCGAAAGTAACAAATTGCTCTCTTGAGCACAGAGGCAGAAAATGTTACTTTGCTCATTTATTTAGTTTGCTTGGCCATGACTCCATGATTTTTGCTTATTTATTTTTCCTTGTTTGTTTATTTTAGCTCTGCATACATGAATACTGAGTACATGGCTGATTTCATTTCTGAACTTATTGTTTATGTCATGTTCTTGGCTAATATGGTTGCAAATTTACTTTAAGTGCCTGGTTTGTACCGCATTTTTTAATTATGCATGACTTTATTTTTTAAACTGTAATGTTAGTAAAAGTAAAAAGATCATTTGCTCTTTGGACTGTATTCCACACTGTTCAGCATATGCATATTTTTGCAAACACATTTTACCTTTTTTTTCATTTTTAGTACAGCCACAAGGACACAAACAACAGAAGACAAAACCAAATGATTATACTGTAGTTAACTAGACACATCACATTTAAAATCTCAAATTAATACAAAACAGCAAAACTGAAAACACCACAACGTCACTTTTAAATTGATTTCTACATTCTTTTACACTCTTTAATTCTATGTTTACCAGCCTTTTACTGCACGCTCAATATCAGGTTGCTATTTATAAACATTTTTAACAGTATAAGTAGGCTGTTAAAGACTGACCAAGGTGGTCGTCAATAAACCCATTAGGCTGAAGTGTGTTGTTAAGCCCTTTTCACAATGGAACCTGGTCACAAAGACCCAGGCAGCTGGGCTTATTTCATCCGTGGGCCTGAGCACCAAATCAATGGCACTCACAAAATGCCATGGAGGCACTGACAGATAATGTATAAGAGTTACACCGAGTAATTGGCTTGTACCCTGCGCATTTCCTGGTCTGACATTTTGAGACCTCTAATGGCCATGCACACCTTTCATCACCCCAGTGGTAGTATTTCCTAAATAAAAGCCTGGCAGATTTAAACAGCCGAACAATGCCAGCCTGCGGGAGCTTATTTCTGCTGGCTCTTTGAGTAAGTTATCTGCCAGTCAGTGCTCATATAGCGCTGTGTCAGAGATCATTACGCCAGGTCTCTGCCGGCGGAATTGGGTTCAGTTTAGGTGATCACAGGCACCGGGAAGGAGCGGGCGGATCAATTTGGAGCATCGGCGCGGCTGTGTATTTCTCAGGATGAAATGAAACGCTACTCCACTTTACTCTGTTTACCCACTCCTTCACATGGCTTTGTCTAATCTGACAAAATGAAAGCACTGACCAGAACAGAGCAGAGCCAGGGGCACAAAGGATGTCCCCCCCACCCCCCCACCGTGTGGCTCACAGAGGAACTGAGCGGGAACATGTGGCTTCCTTCTCTCTGACCACACACACAGAGGCACAGTGAACTGGCATGACTTGCGGGTGTATTGCTGTATGAATCATAACAATCAGGACTAGCATTCATGTCAGGTTGTCTGACTGCAGCTTAATCGGGGGAAATTCTGCCCAATAGGGGCAGCTCGTATTTGCTGCTGACTCCCCCGTGGAGTGAGTCACAATAAACACATGCTCACGAATACGGGACAAATATATCTCATATTTTTGCTGATAGAAGAACATCCTGCCAGCCTTCATTGTCTTCATGCGGCTTTATTAGAATGACAGATAATGACAGTCTGCTTAAGCTGCTGATGCCATCTACGTCATCCAGTGCTAACTATAGATAGTAACGTTATTTTACATCATTCAGACTGAACAGGCAAAAGGCTGTGACCTCGTAAAGTATGACTTCAGATGTACTTATTAAACCAACTCCACATGTATACTGTGAAAGTTGATCTTTGTGCTGGAAGTTGCTCTGGTTAAGAGCATCTGCAAAATGAATGAAATATAATCTTTAAAACATTAGTATGCAACAAATTGCCAGCATGTGATCGTGACTGGGGAACTTGTCCTCTCAATGTCCTCTTATTTGGACACACCTGATCAGACTTTTGGGATGTATCTGACTTGTTGATATAAAAACACTCAATCATAATCAAAATTTTCACACATTTTAAACAGAACATAACCTACTGAATGTGATTACACTGTGATTAAATAGGTAAGTATTAAACTCTGAAAACAAGCATGGTGCAAATGGAAACCACATAGTGCACATAAACAGGTTGCTTTTTTGAGTGTTTTAGTTACAGTTAAGGGTAGAGGTATGGTTTTCCAGATATCCTGTGGGATTACATAAAGTGGTAACCATGTAATTTCAGTAAATTGGCTGATTAAAATAAAATATTGCTAAGGTACCTCTCAAATTAAGAAAGGAATTGCTCAGTCATTATCTTTACTGCTTGTAGTTTGATACTGAGAAACTAAATCTGCATAAAATACAATGTGAAGTTCTCTACACAGACAAGTGCACTGGAACATAATTATGAATTACAACTGCGAATTATAATAATTTTTCCACCACAAAAAGATGATTTGAAAAATGTCATGCATTTTCTTTGCAGTTATATAAAATGTTACATTAATTTGCAAACAAATGGTTTTTTATTTAAATTAAAACTGACCAGAATAATTGGCCATTAAACAACTAATGGAAAATTTTTAAATTATGCAAAGCTAACACAGTCCAGATAAAAAGGTAGCATTAGCTCTCACAATAACTTCTTGACAATCACTCACAGAACTTTCTCAAGATGTATCTGCTCCTTCTATGCATCTTAGCTCCTGATGAAACAGGAAGTGTTCTGTGGTCTAAAGGTCATGACCCCTCTCCTGTGCAGGTTCAGCGTGGGATCAAAGGGGTGGTGAGAGACACGCAGGGGCGGGGCATCGCCAACGCCATTGTCTCCGTGGAGGGCATAAGCCACAACGTCCGCACAGGTCAGCCAATCAGCACAGCTCTCCACCACAGCGAGCAGACAAACACAGGGCTAACAAAAGTCATAGATACGGCCTCCCAGAATGCACTGCTGGTAGGACCACTTTTGGGTAAAGTTTACAAGTCCTCTATATGGTACACGATGAACACAAATGCAGGTTACCGTTATTCATAAAAAAATCTCATACCTACAACTCAAGTCTAATTGTATCACAGAACCGACTTGCGTTGACTGTTTCCTCAAAGAAACGTGGGTGGACTGGTACCTAACATCAGCAGTCAAAGTTCAGGCAATGCTCTTTAATTAGCCGATGCTGTTTTAGCTCTTGGATATTGCTCAGAAATGGTACATTACATTTTGCAATGAAAACAGCAAATCCACTGCAGTGCTGCAGAGACCACTATGGCATTTCAGTGTAACCCCAGCGGCATGAGTCATCTGTGCATCTCCAGCCTCCAAATAAGGCAACCAGGCTACGTACAGTACTGCACCGCTAGCCATCTGGGATGGGGGAGAGGGAGAGACTTCACCTGCTCAGTGCTCTCACATCACTGTTTATTTCCCACTCCAGGACTCCAACTGGAATGCTGAGGTCATAGAGTACCTGGCCCTGTTTTATCCTCACGTTAGAGACTTTCACTATGTCCATGGCACAGCTATAAAATCAATTACTGAATAATTCAGAAGCACAAAATTATTCTCCCTCTTATGAATCCAATTTAGCACATTTCTGACGTTAGTTTGACAAATTCAGCCCATAGACCCCATGGCAGTAACATGAATAGCATGAATATTAGGTACCGTAATTATTTATGAACCTAAAAAGTTATGGTCAGGAAAAAAAAGGTTTAAACTACCCACATAGATTGTTAGAGCAGCAGAGATGGTGGAGTGGTTAGAGAAGAATGTTAGTTTTAGGATGTTAGAAAGCTGGTGGCATGTTTATACCTGTGAGAAAAGCTTTAGGTAAACATATGCAATGCAATATATGTTGCCATGGATATGATGGCTATAGTGTCTACTAAGCATACAAACAATGATTTGCACTGGTTAGCAAGGACAGGACTGGCAGTCCTCTTACAAGGACAAACGATAATAAGTGTTACAATGTTACATAAGTGCTGCAGTGTTACAGTAATAAGTGTTACAGTGTTACAATAATAAGTGTTGCCTCAGCCTGTCAGTATCAGATGTGACTCCAAAACAATCAGTATTCCAGCAGCTTCTGAGAAGTGGTTCTGTGCCCTTGGCAGCCATCAGTCTAAAGAGAAGCGAGGCCTGCCGTCTTATTCAGAAGTTTTAGGCTTCCCTGTAGGAGTGTGGGGTAAAGTGGCAGTTCCATTCTGCACACTGTCTCCTCTCAGACTCTGCTCACACAGAGACACCTGCCAGCCCTCCTCTTATTGCAGGCCGGGCTGTGCCTCGCCTTAGGAGATGAAACAGGTAATTTTCAGAATGACAATGTTCTGTGATATTTTTAGCGTATGTGGGCGAGCCAATCCAATCGCAGCCTTAACTCACTGTGACAAACCAGAGCGAGTGTTGCAAGCTGTTAAAGGTCAATTTACATGCCCACTGGAATGGGCTGACCCCTCTTCTCCCCCTGTCTACAGAGAAATCATTTTGATTGTCCCATATGGTAAGGTACACCGTTTATTATTGCTCTCTCACAGGATCCATCTTTAAACAATTACAAATGTGTACTTAAAATGAATTGTGCTCCGGCTAAGTACACCATATTACATAATCATTAAATGCAAACTTCTAAATATTGACTGTCTGCCTGCATTGAGTCAGATGCACTTTATAATGTGTGATCACACTCTTCCTGGGTTGTAGACAGGGAAAGTGTAACTTGCATCTCACTCAGTGCAGAAATCATGCAGTATGCTTGCATGCAGCACACGTTTTGAATTAAAATATTTGAACGTCACATCAGCGCACAGATGTGAGGTTTTATCTGCCAAATGGTAAAATCAGAATCTGCTATGCTAAAAAACCCTCCAGCCACATGGCACTGCTAAATACTGTACTCGCAGATATTTCTAATACCGGTTTGTCTCTTGTGGTAATAACATTTATATGAAAAAGGTTCTTTGCTTCTGTTTTAAATATGCAATGCTATGCTCTTCAGCATATTAATTTAAATTAAAACCAGGAAAGGAAAATATACCCATGAAGGAAGAAAGAATTATTCCAACGTGAGATTAGGAGGAGATTTTACAGACAATCCCCATGCAATTAACCAAACCTAGACAAACCGGACCCATCCGTGACTATGAAAATCCCACTCAACACTTTCTCTCTGTGTCAGCTGCTCACGGTATCCCTCCTCCACCCCAACTCCCCTTTTCTTTTCCACAACCTCGCCCCACAGCCGGGTGCAAGCCCTTCACCCCTTTTGACCTCAAGCCAAATACAATACTGCTATAACCACAGCAAATGCAACCTTCATGCTTTGATTGTGTGGAAATTCATATCTACTGAACTATGATTTCAAATGGAAATGTGCATTTATAACTGAACTACTGTCCTTTAGCTAGCAGCTAAATGAGGTAATAAGCACAGTAGCAAAGCATTAGGTGGATAAAGTAGCCTAAGCTGCTATTGTGCTCATCTGATGACTGGTCTTAATGCCCCCTAAATGCCATTAGTTTGAAAATACCTATATATATATATACATATATATATATATATATATATATATATATATATATATATATGTATGTATATATGTATGTATATATATATATATATATATATATATATATATATATATATATATATATAAATAAATAAAAAAATAAAAATATGATTTCATGCCTTTGTGTGAAACCTTGAGGCAACCTCTTCCTTTTGAAACCACTTCAGCAGGCACTGTGATCACTCTGCAGACTCATGCTAACAAGCTGATGCTAACAGGTTGGCTTCTTCTTATCTATGAAAATAATGAAGAGATCAGTTTAGTAACTATCCAGTCTGGTGAGCCTAATTGAACAGGGAATGACCTGCAGAAGCGTTTCAGCTGTGAGTCATGGGCCTCATGCACTGAGGGAGGTGCACGCGCGCACACACACACACACACACACACACACACACACACACACACTCACTCACACACACCCCACACACTCATGACTTGTTGCCTCTCTCTGCAGCAGCAGATGGGGATTACTGGAGGCTGCTGAACCCCGGGGAGTACAAGGTGATGGTGAGGGCGGAGGGGTACAGCCCCTCCAGCAAGGTGTGTGAGGTGGGGTACGACATGGGAGCCACACGCTGCGACTTCCTGCTCAGCCGCACCAACCTGTCCCGCATCAAGGAGATCATGGCGCGCTTCGGCAAGCAGCCAATCAGCCTGCAGCACCGGCTGCTCCGCCAGCGGCCTCGCCCCGGCGTGCGGCGGCGAGGAACGTAGGGGCGCTCGGACCGCGGGGGGGGGGAGGCAGACACACGCCGCCAGCAGCTCGCGGTACAGCCCCCCTCTTTAAACTGGGGGTAACTGTGCTGTGATCGGATGAGCACGATGGAAGGTTGCTCGCAGCCTGAACAGGACCTGTCTTAAGTGGTCTGGGTGTCTTTTTACAGGTTTTGAAGCTGGATAGCTTTATTGATATTAATATAACAAAGCAGGAAGTGTTGATTGTGGTCACAAGACCCATGACATCAGCTACATCCTTCAAGTCAAAGTGTATATATTCACACACATCACACACGCACACACACACGCACACACACAATGGGAAATAATGGACTGGGACTGCTGCAGTGATATGTAATCAATGTTAATATCCTGTAATCTCACTTAATAAAGTCTCATTAAAATAAAAAACATATATAGGAAGCACGTTAATGTATCATATACCATATATTTTGCTACTGAAATCAACATTAGAAGTTTCAGCATGTTTCTTGTTTGTTTTAAGAGGACCTGCTGTATTTTTGTAACCCTCCTCAGTTGAAGAATATTTCTCAAGAGTTGTGGATCAATTTAAAATATAATCAGAATTTTTCTGTCAATTCCAATTTCAAGGGTACAGAATTGAAGCTGGATTGAACTTTACAGGAAATGCAATTTCTCAAGACCATTCCAGTTGTGTTTTTATCCTTCTCTGGATTGGAACAGATCCATGGATTTTTAAAATACAGTGTATCAATATCTTGTGTCCTTTTGGAAAAAATACCATAGAGAGACATCATTTATATCAATAAACTGTTGCTATTCAGCAACTTAATATAAAGTGTTAGTGCTGACATTTATAGTGTCATTACATTTTGATTTATTGTGAAAGAGATTGCATGAATTCATAATAGCAACAGGTCAGCTTCAAGAGTATAATGTTTGCCTGCAATGCCAGAGCCTTTTTTATTTTAAGTGGTGGAACAAAAATATATCAAGGGTTCCATTCATTGTTATGGGCTCTCATTGTCACGGTTTATAGCTCTGTAGCCTGGACAACACTAAAGTCAGTGACATGTGCCTTAAAGGCTGTAACTTCAGTGTACCACTGACATGTTTACTGAGTGCTTCATAGCCAGCTCAATTCATGATTAAACATTTTTTGATAAAAACTTATTTATAACAAGGTGTAGTAAGTCTGAAGTCAGCTTAAATGCATGAACAGTTGTGCAGTGTTTCCACTTAATGTGATTGCATCACATGAATAATGTTTTTTGATTGGGTTCTCCTTCACGTTTTAAGTACAGGTGTGTCAGGCATGAACTGGGATAAATTAGCAGCTGCTTTGTGTGGACAAGCTCTTTCATAGATGCCATGATAAACCAGTAAATTAACTGCTTGAAGTGTTATATTTCATTTACATCTCCCTTATGATTATGCATATGACTGAACCTGTGTTACATTTAGACATGTTTATGAGTATCGACTGCCATATCTCCATTAAAACTCTTAAACGTTATGAAGATGTAGCACGTTTTATAAATATGCTGAGAGATGTATCTTCAGACAAAACAGGTGATGCATTCATGGGGACTGTTGTCATGTAAGCAGTACATTACATTACCTTATTGGCATTTAGCAGACGCTCTTACCCAGAGCGATTTACATCATTTAAATACAGCAGTATTTAAATTTTTCAGATGAGATGTTTCTCACCAGCAACCTCAGCCACCAGCCCACTCATTTTGCACATCAGTAAGACACTACACACAATTAAATACAATTGTCCAGTATGTCTCTCCCTCTGTAAAGGAAACATTTGTATGATTGCTCTGTCAGTGTCTAGAATAATATCTTGCCAGAGACATTTTGACTACATGCTCACTGTCAGCATGGCAGTTTATCTCTTTGACTCATCTTTGAAACAAAGAAACAGAAGAGCATCAACACCTTGAAGACGGGCAATTATATTCTCACCAAAAATAAGGAAAAACAAAAGGAGTGGATGACAAGACAGTAAGCAAGACGATTCAAGTCTGTCTGCTAACCAGGATGTGTGGGCTGCCACTCTGCCATGAGTGTAATATGCTATTAAAAGATATTTTTCAGTGCATCATTCCTATAGATATTTTTATCCCTTAAAATGTTTTACATGTTGGTTACGCTATACAATGCGTTTTATTCTAAGCCAGGACTTGCCGTGATTACCCAGCATGCATTGGTGCTGTCATAGCTGCCTCCTCTCCTGCCGCCTCCTCGTTCTGCAGCTCACAAACCCACAATTACTCTCCCTCTAACTCCCATCAGCCTGTGCAGGAGCCCTCCCAGGGTTACAGAGAAGCACGCCACACTGTCATCATTCCACCGCACCAGCATTGTGCTGGATATATCTTTAAATGGCTCCCCAGACAATTACCGCTTCCTGTCTCTTACCATTTGCTTTTGGATGATCTATTGCATTGCTGCAGCCCTCTCACTTTCCCTCAGTGAAGCATAAAAAATGTAAAATAGTTACAGTATAAAAGAAAGACCTGAAAAATGGGCACAGTTATCCGAGTTTTAAATACCAAACACACTTAAAAAAATCTAGTGTAGTATAACTTTTGTCTGCATTACAAAGTAATGAAATGTCATAAAATTCCTGGCTTGGAGGTGACTATATATTATCATAAGGGCACTAAGCTGAAATTCCTTTTCAGGGTTCATGTGAGAGGCCTGATAGATCAAACAGGGACATTAAATCCACTGCAATACTGACCCAAAAGCAGCAAATCACCCAGTTTTATCATTTGCAGTCTGTCCAAGATGTTTTTCTGAATCACTGAAAGCCCTGCGGGTGTGTTTTCTGCCTGAGCTTCTGTGTGAAGTGAAGACTGTGGGCAAAGCCAATGGAAGATTCATTACATTACAGTCATTTAGTCATTTAGCACACTCTCATCCAGAGCAACTTATGTAGGTTACAGCTTTACATGTTATCCATTTGTGAAGCTGGATATTTACGGAGGAAGTTCTGGGTTAAGTACCTTTCCCAAGGGTACAGCAGCAGTGGCTCAGTGGGGAATCGAACCAGCAACCTTTCATTTACGAGCCCTGCTCTTTACTACTGTGCTACACTGTCATTACACATATTGCTCTTCCTTAACAGTAAGAGGCTTGATTTATGTCTCCACATTCAGTAATTCACAAATTAAAAGCACATAACTATGTACTGCGTGCCTGTTGTTTTGCCAGGGGCTGGGAGATGCCCAGTGTGGGAAATCTGGCTCCGGCATGGTGCTCTGAACCCCGTATGGAGCACATCAGAGAGGTCAAAGGTCACAGTTGCCTCTGAAGTCATGCCAGTCTTTTAACTGCATGCATGTCTGTCTGGGTATCACATCTGTGGCTGGCATTAATTACTGATCTATGAGCCTGTGTTACACTCACAGCTTCAGCTTATGAATATGAGCTGGTGGTGGGCAGGTTGTGGTATATATACAGAGATTTATCCAGCCTTACGGAGACGCAATAACATTTCTGGTGAATTGCTTTACATGACAAAACAGAGAGCTGGGGGAGTTAATGAAAGCATTGCAACACGACTTCATAATGATTCATTGTGAACTGATCTGCACTGATATGCCTTGTTGATTCATGAATTTAAAAAAAAAAAAACCTTGTTCTGACATGTCAGCAGAAAAAAACAGACTCACCGTTCAATAGTTACTCTGAGAGTTTGTGATTGTGGAGTTCATGGATCATTACTAATCGATCGATTGTGTAGCAGGACACACCGAGATCAATCACTTTCTGAATGACAAAGAACCTGTGACAGTGATTAGCCCTTGCCAATCCCGAGTCACCGCTGAATCACCGCTGAGTCACCGCTGAGCTCCGAGGATGAGCATGAGTGTTTGGAATAACAGACATTTCCAGCCGAGTGTCTCAGCCTCAGTTTTGTCATTACTAAGAAGGGCACAGCACAAACAATGCGGGTGGCTGACAGTCCAAATTACCATGACTTTTCAACCACGCTGACATTTCCTAACAAAGAGCAAACCTCGCCTTTCAAACTTCTTGACTTTCATGTGCTCTGTATAAATGTATTACATTTTCTCCTCTCGAGCTGAGCCCTCTGGATCTCTACATCTTAAATATGATTCCTAAGTCCTCTGTCCTCTTCACAAACTGGGACTATTAACAGTGTCTGAAGTATTAGTCAGTGTGTCAGTCGCGGACACTTTGGTTGCTGGGCCATTGCATCCTTCCCATTGTCTTTAAACTGTAGGTTTTGAACATCATCACACATGCATTTTCAGTTTTAATCCAGGAGTGGGAATTGATTAAAGATTTGCCTTCACAGGAACCTTCCTGTGAGGTACCACAAACAAGAGTGTCTGAAAAACAAATAACTAAATAAAAGCAATGAACAGCAGTGTGGAGATCTATATAACAAAACTACCTGTCGATTCTCCCTCTCTCTCTCTCTCCCTCTCTCTCTCTCTCTCTCACACACACACACACACACACACACACACACACGTATTCTAAAGCTAATATCTGGAGCTGAATCACCCACAACTTCTCAACTCCATGTAGTCAAACGAAAGCAAACAATAACTCTGGAACAGTGGTAATGCAAAAGGATGGTTTATCTAAAAAGGTCAGAACAGCTGCCGACAATTGCATTCAGCAATCAGAATGGGACTATTACTTGTGAATTTAAACATGTCAATGTAATTTTAACTGTAATTTTTAAATTGATACATTTCTGAAAAGGTTCCAAATGTTGGGAGAAAACAAAGAGCCAGAGCTTCTGACAGTGAACAGTATCTGCATCCGGTATACATCAGACTTTAATAAAGTATCCACGTCAACAACTTTCCTTTTTATTTCAGTTTGTAAAATATCCATAATAAAACGCTCCACAAATATCTCTGGACATACAGTGTGTTTCAGTTTAAGCACTCAGAAAATACATATGGAGCCATCATATGGTCATCTATCCAAAATGATCAAATACTAGTATTAAAAATCTTCAAAACTTTTAACACACTATTCAGCATAAATTATATTTAAACACATAAAAGCATATACTTCATAGAGTATCTCTTTGTACTTTGTCTACACATAATTGTGAAAATACAATTCTGACAGTGCAACAAAGAATTTTCAGTTTTCACTGCTGGCTATTTCACAATAAAAACAATGTAATTCACTTTATAACATGTCAACATGTTCACCATTTCAATTTTCACAAGTGCAAAACACTTATTTCTAACAATTTTTTTCAGTACAAAATATCAGTATGGAACCACCAGTATTGCACAGATGAGTATATATGTTAACACATGGGCACAGGGTCTGAAAACAAAGAAAAATAAGAAATCAGTAGGCAATGGCATTTTCTATTATGCCTCATGTCCTTTTGCGATTTTCACTTTTTTGGTTCTGAAATATTTTAATTAATGAGAACTGATAAAATGGTATGGTAGAATGGTACCATTGTTGCTGTATGTGATGCATTCTGCACTTTAACCCGTGGCTCAATGACATGATAACCTGGAGAGGACCTGTGACTGCTCTACCACCTGTGATGTGAGGGAGGAAAAAACCCACCTGTTGTTATGTAAAGGTGTACATTTTTTTATTACACTTCTTTATTCTTACTCATGCACCTAAAGTAGGCAGACTACCTGATTCAAGCCAAATAGTTACCAAATATCAACTGGACATGTTGTTACGACTGTTGCATCACATAATACATGTATAACCCTCTAGATATTTGGGTTGAAAAATGAGGTGTTACTCATACAAGTCATGTCATTAATTAAACTCAGTGTTAAAATAGTCTTTTTATCAGAGGACAGCTCTGAAAAAAGTCCACAGCTATTTGGACATGAACCCTGGGGAACTGGTCAGGTGGTGGGTTACCGGTTTATGATACTGAAATTATAAACACAGAGTTCTACAGTGTTGTAAATTTCATGGTGTTACTGCCATACCCCTGAGTACCTAACCTGAAATTCTTCAGCAGCTACTCTAGGTGTCTGCCCTAAATAATAAATAAAAGTAAAATTCTGCAAATGGCATTAATGAACAGTCTCAAACTGTGTGGAAAAGGTAAGTAAGAATAATATCTCTATATCCACTGTGAAGGTACTATGCTGAATGTCTAGAATCCTTTCCAGCTCACGATTCCTCTCTTCAAACTTAACACAGCCGTTTGCACGCATCACGCATTCAGTCCGTCTCCTTCTGAGTGAATATTTTAACAGCAGCCCCTCTGATCTCACCCAGAGCTCAGAGATGATGCTGCATTTCTCTGAACAGCCATTCTCTGCATGTCTTACGGGTAAAAACTTTCATTATACACTCAACGCATAGCTCTCTGCTGCCTGGGCAAAAGCCTGCCTGTCACTTCGCAGACTGGATCAGTTTAATATGAACTACAACACCTGAGTGTGATGAATAAAGATGTTTAATGAGACAGTGGGAAACCTTGGCCAAATGCATCTTATTTCATAACACACACACACACTTTTTTTTTTTAGTCAGGAGTCTGAATAAATATATAGAGAGGTGTATGTATATGCATGAGTGTGTCTATGTGTGTGGAGTGTGCATGTTGAAGAGAGAAAAAAACACATCCAATGGAGTGTTCTGTGGATAATTCTGTCAGTGCTGACAGCCAATCCCAAGCTACCACCCTCTGTCTTGCTCGATCACACAAGCATACCTGATGCTCACAGGTGTATACCGACTTTAAAAGCAGTTCCAGGTTAGAATGGCACCTGATCATATTGCTGTTTACTGCAACTTTACTGCAGAGTGTCTGTTAATACAAACAATAGCAGTGTAGTACCCTGTTGTTACTGTCTGTGGAAAGCATATTCTGTAGAACAGCGTTTCTCAAACCTCTCCTGGAGTACCACTTGTCCTTGCTTTCATTCAAATGATCAACTCGTTATGAACTCCTGAAGCTGCTTAACAACAAACTGATCATTTGAATCAGCTGTGTTGGAGCAGGGAGAGATCTAAAACATGCAGGACAAGTGGTACTCCAGGAGAGGTTTGAGAAACACTGCTGTAGAACAATGCACACATGAGGTTCTGAAACAGAACTGGAAAAGTGATTCGGTCTGGCTCAGAGCATCACAACTGCTTGCCAGCACTGAACATGAGTGACTCTATTACTGCCCACTTTAACAAAATCTGAGAGGAAAATTCAGCTCAGCTAACAGATTCAGATTCAACCTGACAGATCTAGCAAGTCTGCAGTGCATTTTTCTACATCCGATTCCAAATTCAAATAACCCACACACACATATTCACCAACAGCAATACCACTGAGCAGCATAGCAGCATCTTGGACACCGTTGTGACAAACCGCTGTAAAATATATTCTGTGCAGACATTATGCTGAGGTGGTGGTGTAATTTAAAACATGAAAAGGTTTCTGAGGGAGAATTATTATTAATAATTAAATAATTATAAAAATATTAATAATTAAATTGCATTAGCTCAGACATGCAACCAGCCCCGCCCCCAAACCCCACACCCCGCCCCCTTTGGCAAAACACAGCTCCAGAGCACGAGGAGTTCCAGCTCTGTGCCACTGCGCAATTGACTTGTTCATAGAACAGGAGTCGTCTAACTCACGAGCAGCTCACTTCAGCCTAAGGGGGTGCAATAAATTAACAACAAATGTACAAATGAATCTTTTTCGAAGTTTTTGAGGATGATAAATCAAGTCTGTGAAGTTAAGGAAACCTAGGGAAGAAGGCACTGGACGTGTGGGATGATGTCTGAGGGGCGTAGGCGAGCCAGGGCAGGCCCAGTCTGTACCTCCCCAAACCAGCTGCGGTGTCAGGACGGCCCGCGGGACACGCCCCTCCACCCTGCTGTTTTCCTCTGAGGATGAACCGCTCTGGGGGGTGTGCACATGCACAGGCTTTGGAAAAGCATGAAGTTTCCATTGAGTCGCGCGTTACAAGAAAAGGTCAGACAGCGTCTCGGGTTACACCCTGCAAGGTGGGCGTTTCGGTTACGCTGAAAACGACGATGTTGATAATGTAAGTGCACCAACACACACTGAAACTAAACACTTTTCAGCAGCGTTCTGATTGAGCTTTTTTTTGTGTTTTTTTTTACTGCTACATTACAACATCAATGCACCAAAATCTTTCAAATGGAAACAACAAATAATACATTCTTTGTGACTGTGGTCCTATACCAGCATTTAAAAGAATAAACAATGTATAAAAGCCAAAAGGACAGAGCACTAAGTGTGATGTGTGAACAAGAAGAATCCATCTTTAACCGTGCGAGTAATCACACATTTAGGGCTCTGCATCGTCCTTCGAAACAGCGGTTTGACCACCACCCATCAGCTAAGCTTAAAACCCTGATACTCCTGCCAGGGTCAACAGCAGAAAGTCACTGTCCTCACAAGGACAAAAGACAAAGGTTCACAATGATGCTTCTTATCACTTTGTTGATACTATAAGTAAAGGTCCAGTATTAGCAAAGGATGCTATCAGAGGCTTTACCACACATTCTGTTGGAAAAAATAAAGACAGAAAGAGCTACATTTAGCCATATCCATACTGAGACGAATCACTGAACCTCTGGCACTTTACCGGCGGCTCAACTCGGCAGCGTTCCAGCGGACGCTGCGACACGGCATGGGTGTGACAGCGGTTTGGCGTCACTGTGCCGCCTGGCGTCTCTGTGCCGCCTGGCGTCTCTGACAGTGAGCGGGTGAGGCTGTCTCTGTGCCGTTTGGCGTCTCTGTGCCGTTTGGCGTCTCTGACAGTGAGCGGGTGAGGCTGTCTCTGTGCCGTTTGGCGTCTCTGTGCCGCCTGGCGTCTCTGTGCCGTTTGGCGTCTCTGTGCCGTTTGGCGTCTCTGTGCCGCCTGGCGTCACTGTGCCGCCTGGCGTCACTGTGCCGTTTGTGCCGCGTGGTTCCTGTCGTTGCCGCCGCCGCGGTGGCCGGACGCGTTGAGCGAGCTCCTCTTCAGCAGCCTGTTAATGATGTCGCTGCAGGTCTTCCTGTACTGGAGCCGCAGCAGCGAGTACACGAATGGGTCGCAGGCTGCCTTGCTGTACGCCAAGCACTTGGAGACCACGCCCCAGTGGTGGCTGATAGGCACTGCCGGAAACAGCTCCACCATCCTGCCAGGACACGGAGTCAGAGAGCAGGATTCAGACAGGAGCAGTGGAGACAGAGAGCAGGATTCAGACAGGAGCAGCAGAGTCAGACAGGAGCAGCAGAGTCAGAGAACAGGATTCAGACAGGAGCAGCAGAGTCAGAGAGCAGGATTCAGACAGGAGCAGCGGAGTCAGACAGGAGCAGCAGAGTCAGAGAACAGGATTCAGACAGGAGCAGCAGAGTCAGACAGAGCAGTAGAGTCAGAGAGCAGGATTCAGACAGGAGCAGCAGAGTCAGAGAGCAGGATTCAGACAGGAGCAGCAGAGTCAGAGAACAGGATTCAGACAGGAGCAGCAGAGTCAGAGAGCAGGATTCAGACAGGAGCAGCAGAGTCAGAGAACAGGATTCAGACAGGAGCAGCAGAGTCAGAGAGCAGGATTCAGACAGGAGCAGCAGAGTCAGAGAGCAGGATTCAGACAGGAGCAGTGTATACAGCAGTCACAGAGAGTACAGCCATTTTCGAGCATTCACTGTCTGAGACAGTAGCCTCAGTGGTTATTATTCCTAAAATATGGAGCGATGGGGCAGAGGTTAATGTGCTGCACTTTAAGCACTAGCTGTGGAATTGACTCCCAGCTGTTGGTCCCCTGGGTAAAGAACTTAACCTGCAGTGTTTCAGTCATATAGCCAGCTATTTAAATTGGTAATGCTCTCTGCTCAGAAAATACTGAAAAGCATGTAATATACAGTGTAGCAACAATTGTCAAAAAAGTTATTCATTTCTCACAGAATGTTTTGCATGTGATCAGTTGTTGCACTTATTGTAATTACAATAAATGTAACTGTAATTTGTATTTCTCTTAATTCCTGCATGGGCTACACTGAAGACATATCCTTGCTACAAAGCACCATATGTTGACATCACAGACCAATTCAACTGCAGAGCTTGACATGTATGGTTTTATTTGTTTCAATCCTGGCAGTGTTCCCCTTTTATGTGATCCTATTATGGAACTGCTATACTTGGCTTGTCTTATGGCAGCAACCTCTGCACTTGCACGGGAACACTGCGGTGAGATGAAAGCAATCCTCCTGTACACTTGCATGAAGTCAATGGCTATTTTTCACATTACAGGTCACACAGCACTCTGCCACCCCAGCTGAACGGCTCAGCTTGCATCACGGTGAGCAGCTTAACCACTGAGCTGCTCAGAATCCTCATATCCTGGGAGTTCTGGCACCATGGCATGAGATGATGGTTCAGTCGGCATACAATGAGCCGCATTTGATTCGGAACACAACGCAAACGCCACAGGTCAGCATTTTTCAATTAATTGCATAACTCCTTAATATTAATCCTGAGCTCAAATCCTGTAAGCAGATTCCATGCCTTGGTAATGAAGGAAAACAGCTACTAACGCTACTAGGCCTCTTTTTATGAAAGTTAATTAATTGTGACCCTGCACAGCGAGGATTTTGTGTTTGATTACTGTCTGTTATTGTCTTTCCTAATAATCTTGGCAGGCATTTTGAACATTGTATTATCCATTGCCAGTTTTTGCACATTCCTGCACACTCAACATATAGGCCATAGGCTTTCTCTCTGTAGAACAATAAATGGTCCTACTACATTAGAGCATAATGATAAAAATGTAATTGGCAAGTTTTAGATATTTCAGAACTAGATTTAGATGAATGTGTGGGCTGGGAGATTGGACCAGTTTGACGAAAAAAAAAAAAAAAAACATCAGAGACAGTCAGACAGATTTTTTTTTTTAGGATTATTCTTATGAAGGGTTTTGTAAGCAAACAGTTGTTACACAGCAAGATTTTATAATTGCATTTTAGTAGCATTTCAGCAGAATAAACATTAAATATATTAGTACTTTTAAGAGTACTGGTTAAACATTGCGTGCCCATAGTTCTTCCCTGTCATTGAGGACCCTCTCCGTCAGGCTTTAACCACAGGAACCAACTCTGACTTTCAAAGGAAAAACATGTTGACTTCCTGCTGCAGTGCAAACCTTGACATATGCAACATAATATTAGACAGGAAACAAAAATATAAAATCAAAGTAAAAGCTATATTTTGCTTTTTTGTGTGTTTTTTCCCAGGAGGATCTTTAAATTTCATACAGTTTGTTTCTGCTTTAAAACATGGGCCTGTATTCAGGTCTGTCAAACATCACAATCTTATTTAATTATGTCCATAACTGTTTACACACAATGTTTCTTTCCTAACTGACTCAAAATGTTTCCTTCATTTCTTTTCAAATTCAACGAGCTGAGAGATCAATAGAATTCCTTTGATGCTTTTTCAGACTAATAAAAAACAGTGCAAGCTAACCCAAACCACAAGTTTCACTGATCAACCCAAACCAGAGGTTGCATTGATCTACCTCCAAAGCCAGGATTTAACCCCTTTTACCATACATTTCTACAAACCTCAACCCATCCTCCCATATTCTTATCATTAGAAAGAAAGGAAAACAGCAAAACCAGCCACACCTCCTCTGCTGGGGAATGAAATGATTGGACGCAGCAAAGTGGGCTATAGGTGGAACAGAAAATCAATCAAGCAATATTAGACTGGAAGTAGAGGTAGGGCACTCAGTAGGGTAGAAAGCCTAGGCAAAGGATGTACCACCTGAGGCTGCTGTGTAAATTCAGGGTTCTCCCAGTGATTCTGAAAACTTTCTATACCGGGGCTATAGAAAGCATATTGACTCAGTGCATCTCAGTGTGGTATGCAACCTGTTCTGTCCAGGACCGCAAAGCCCTGCAGAGAGTGGTGCACTTAGCTAAGCGCATTTCCAGGACTGCCTTCCCCTCTCTGCAGGACATCTACACCAGGCGATGCAGTACCAGAGCTGTCAAAATTATTGCCCAGTAACTGCCTGTTCAGCTTGCTGAAATACGGCAAGCGCTTCCGCTATCTGATGGCCAAAACTGAGAGGCTCAGGAGGAGCTTCTTCCCCCAGGCCGTCAGACCCAATACGGACATGCCCGAACACATACTCTGGACTTTAATGATGTGGTACTTTCTAGTTTTTATTCTTATTATTCTTATTCTTACTGTACATATTTTTTCCTTTTATCTATTTTATCTATTCTTATCTAATTTATTTTTATCTCTGCTATTTTACACAGTCTAAGGAGTTAGACCAGTTTTACATTTCACTACAAGTTGTATACTGTTTATAACTGTGTATGTGACAAATAAAGTTCTTGAACTGAATAGAAATTACAGTCATTAAAGTCAACTATTTTTTCGGCCCAGTAAGAAAACGCCCCTTTGTGGGAAAGGCATGAGAGATTTTGTACTGATCTGAGACACACACAGGAAGCACTAGACCATACACTACCCTCCACTGGCTCTATGATACAGGGCACATACAGGAAGGACTAGTCTATGCCTCACCTCCTCTGGATTTATGACACTGGCTTCCTGAAGAGTCTCTCAACTGTAATATACCACAACACTAATTACTGATATTAAGAAGCTCTCGTTTATTTTTAGTGCAGTGCTTCATTTTAACTTTATGATCACTGGCCCCCCGTAGCAGGCTGTCATATTGAGAGGACTCTCACTTTCAGTGGGAAGTCACCCCAGCGGCGTCGTGCACAGGAACAGAGAAGTGTTAGAACAGCACAAGTGGACTAGGATCTACCATGCACCACCTGGTCTCACAGCCCAAATACATATGACACTTAACCTGGACTGGGGACATCTGAGACATTTGTGGGAGGTATCACTTTGGAAGCTTCTGATATTAACAGAAAAGTGAATAAAACTGAATCAGATGTGCAGGGATGTTTTAGTGTCAGCAAAACAAAACAAAATAAAACAAGTTTCAAGAATATTCGCCTGATGTATGCATGCGCATGCACATGCATATATAATATCCTAATATCACATATTATAAATGATATCCTCATTTATATGCTTATAAACATATTTTATTTATTTCTAAATGGATAACTCTCCAGCATGCTTTGTGCTGCAGCATTGTTTGTTGCTCTCTCGGGTGAAACTCTTAATGACCTTAATGGGCATACTGAAGTGTAGAGTGCAGCTGGTGGAGCCTGTGACCCAGGAGTGACCTCCGTGCTGACTCTGCTGCAGCCATTTGGCACAGCTCCCCCTGCAGGCCGGGGGAGGGGCTGGAGCACACCAGCATGGAGTTTTCCCTCAGTGTGATTACTCTCATTCCTGATTAGGAGCTGCTCTGCTTTAGCACGTGCTAAAAGCTCTGGAGTTCAGAAGGTGAAAGCTGTCCATGAGACTTCACTGATATACTGGGAAATGCACCTAAACCAGACAAAACTGAAATTACAACTGGATACAGAGCTATATGAATGACAACAATATGGCAACGTTAAATAGAGATATTGATTATCAGACAACTTAAGAGTGTCACAGACTTGTTCTTTTGGCAATGTGCGTATTTTAACACAATGTGACATTTTGTGTAAATGCAGTACTTTCACTGGGTTCTCACTGGCACTTAAAACCACCACATTTACAATGGTAAACACAAATGTGGCAGCCCTGACCACTGATCTCATACCATTCGCCACACAGAGCTGCGTGCGCTGTATGAACAAGCGGCAAAATCAAACCTGATCCTCTGAGGAGAAAAAGTGGCAAAGCTCTCCGAGCGCAAAATGAAAATGTGTAGGGATTTATGATAAATCATGAGGTTGTAACTTTAAACTATATCAGCTACATAAACAGGTATAGGTCTAATCATAGACAGAATATGCTGACTCATAAATATATATTACAGTATGAAAGAGCATAATCCCTACTGCATTCTCAGAGAAAGCACATTTTGCTTTTCCCTGCATGGAATTACCTACAGCAATACAAACCTGAATCATAAACTGTCAGATATTTTCAAGTATTACTGGTCTCTACATTACAGCTGAGAAATATCTGAGCATGGAGTTCTTAACAATAAAAAACAGATATTATACTACTTTCTTATGAATATCCATGAAAACCCACCTCACTGATATGGTTCATTTTCCCACCTGATGCAGATGTGTCTGCAGTCTGTCATTATTCACACGGGACTAGAGTTTTGTCCACTATATAGGAACAAAAAGCCCAGTGTGCCCATTTTAATATATGATCTGGAATAGTAGTACAATACAATATCACACTAATTTGAAGTGCATGTCCCTACTCCTTGTCTGATATAGCTGCTGCAGCTTGATTTTCTGAAAGAGCCACATAGCTTTTCTATTGATTTCCTTTCACAGCAGAAAGAACCAAAGTGGCCTCATAAGCACCTGGGTATCCATTACATCACTGTCAGGTGCTGCGGTGCTGCTGCCTGGGACCGAGGCAGCAGAGCAGGGCTGGAGTTAGCATGGGGCTGGGGTTAGCACGGAGCTGGGGCTAGTGTTAGGTTAGGTTTAGGGTTAACGCAGGGCTGGGGTTAGCATAGCACAGGGCTGGGGTATAGTGCAGTGACTGGGGTTTAGTGAGGGACTGGGGTTAAGTGAAGGACTGGCATTAGCATAGCACAGTGCTGGGGCTAGCATAGTGTGGGGCTGGCGTTAGCATAGCGCAGGGCTAGCGTTAGCGTAGCGCAGGGCTGGGATTATCGTAGGGCTGGGATTAGTGTAGGGCTGGGATTAGCGTAGTGCGGGGCTGGGGTTAGCGTAGTGCGGGGCTGGGGTTAGCGTAGCGCAGGGCTGGGGTTAGTGCGGGGCTGGGGTTAGCGTAGTGCGGGGCTGGGGTTAGCGTAGCGCAGGGCTGGGGTTAGTGCGGGGCTGGGGTTAGCGTAGTGCGGGGCTGGGGTTAGCGAGTGGGGGGCTGGGGTTAGCGCGGGGCTGGGGTTAGCGAGTGCGGGGCTGGGGTTAGCGTAGCGCGGGGCTGGGGTTAGCGTAGTGCGGGGCTGGGGTTAGCGTAGTGCGGGGCTGGGGTTAGCATAGTGCGGGGCTGGGGTTAGCATAGCGCGGGGCTGGGGTTAGCGTGGGGTAGGCCTCAGCAGGCTCAGGGTGCTGTGCACTGCACGGGACCATCCTGCCCAGGAAGTCACCTGATCCTCGCTGCTCACCTGGTTATCACGTAGGGAGCGAAGCAGAGCACGAAGGTGCCGATGAAGGTGCTGATTTTCCGGGTGGCCCTCTGCCTGCGCCTCTTCTGCTCCTCCAGACACCGCTGCCGAACACTGCCAAAGCAGGAGCGTGAGGGCCAGCTGAATCAGGCAAGATCACAGCCCAGACCAGACACAGACCAGCGAGGCTTCATCAACCCTGCAGGCGGTGGAGCTACCTGAGGCTGTCAATCACTGACCCACACGAACCAATCAGAATACTCTGCCCTCCACAGCAGAACACTGTGTTTGGTACAAGTCAGTGAGTCAATGGTAACTGTTGAGAGCTCCATGGATTCTGGGGTTCATGAAGCCTCATTCTTCCACCACTAAAGCAGACCTGTGTGTGAGTGGCTGCAAAGCTATGAGGGAGGGGGGGTTGGTACTGTCATGTCACTGAACATAATGTTCTCTACTTCACCCCGAAAGCAAGAGGCAAGCCGGTCTGTGACTGTGTTTAACATGCTTGTACACAGAGGAATACCAGCACATACAGTATATACACAAAATTATTTTTTAAACAAGCATGTTAATGAGTCCAAGTTGAATAAATAACGCTCCCTCTTTAAAATATTGTAGTAATTTTCAAACTGCTGTTACTTCAACAAAATAATGAAACTGTTTTTCTTCAAATCTACAACTGCTGTTATCAGACTGAGGGAAATGAATTATAACGGTACAATATTATAATGATAATAAGCAGAAGAAGAATTTGTAGTATTATCATGTAAGGTCGTTGCAAGAATAGTCTAAATACATCATTATCTTAGATGCAGCAAAATATTCATCTTCCTTGCCAAGGCTAATATCGTCAAAAAAAACCTCTTCAGCAATGTTGCAGCACGGCGCAATCCTTTTCTCAAAGGAAAGTTAAAAATGTATAACTCTGTAAACAAGAATACGTTTATCATTGAAATAATTTACAAGAATCTGCGCAATTGCTTCAATACGAATATCCTGCAGTTCTGCGAAAAGCTGCTCAGATAAGCAGGAACATCTGAATCTCACCGTTAAATCGTTTTTTTTCTTTTTTGTGTGCCTGTGAGACTTATGAATTCTGTAGTGTATATATTTCATCATATCTGGATAACGGGAAACATAACTCAGGCTTTCAGGCATTACTAGAAGTTTTATGGGTCGTTAGAAATCCTCAGTCCATGGATCTCGAGATCACCATTTTGATTACCTCAGAATTTGGAATTTATCTCCTGATCTGAAACAATTTTTTGGTTATACCGAAATCTTGCGACAATTATCTCGGAAATACCAGGACTGATAGACATTGACAAGTCGAGTAAAGTTACCGCGTACAGAGTTAGCTGCATTAAATATGAAAGACGCCCAAGTGTATATGTGCGTAAAAATGGTGCGTTTTGAGATTCCTTTAACTTTTAAAGTTGCATAGCTTTGCTGTTTACAAAATGCGTAATATCTATAGTTTTTTAACAAGCAATGTGCCTTTATACATGTACGGATATCGCATTATAGATGACGCGCTAACGAGGAAATAAATAAGGTAGTCTCAAAATAATGTGGAATATCATTACACAAATAAGAGAGATCGGGCCAATAAAGATGATTACAGACGTCCCATTAAATCGTTAATGACCAAACTGCGAAAAATGTTAATTCAGTCGTGGTAATTAGAGGTCGCAGGACCGCAGAATATTTAAGGCTGACCTGAAAGAGATTTAGTCAGGCCTGTTATTGCAGAGAAGTCAAAAGTGGGACTGGCAGAACAGTTGGTTATCCCAACTCCAATTAACCTTTGAATGAATGAATGCCGCTTAATAAAAACAAAGGTGGAAAATAATGCTTTCATGACTCAAATAATGCATGCATGTACACACACTGAAAACTGAAACAAATTCACCAGGGCGATTGCCTTTACGGGGTGATGTCTAGATTCCTTACCTTGGATGAATGTCCACAAGAAGCACTAAGGTCTGCATTGTAATAATGTCAATCCGTTTACAGTGAAACCGCGCCACTTTAAGCACTTTAAGGTAAGTAACACACAGCACAACTAAAGACAAAAAGAACGTGAGGGAGTGGAAAACCACAGTAAAGATAACGAACTGGGTCCGGATGCTGTTCGCCCTGGTGTTACAGAGTGTGCAGGAGGCGTAAAGATGATGGTACCCCACCCAGGAGAAACAAGCCGCTACTGTTGAGAAGGATATGGAATGCACCCACGAGTAGCCCAGAACGAGCGCTGCATCTCGGTGCCGCATTTTTGAGCTGTAACTCAGCGGAAAAACCACGGCAATCCATCTGTCGATGCTAAGAGCTGCCATGCTCAGCATTGAATTTGTCGTCAGGAAGGTGTCCAAAAAGCCAACGACGTGACAGAACCCTTCTCCGCCTGGGTTGCCCTTGTTGATGAGACCAACCAGAGTCAGCGGCATGTTGGACACGGTGAGCAACAAGTTGCAGAAGGTCAAGTTGAGGATAAACAGCCCCGGCGCTTGCTTTCGGATTTCGGGACTGTACAAAAAGCAGATCAGCACCAGCACGTTGGACAGCAACGACACAATTATAATCACTACCACCAGGAGAGAGGCAATCACCTCCACTGTGTCCATGGTGCGTCCCGCTTAAATATCCGGAGTTTCCACAGTTGTATCCAGCCACCAACTACTGCAGCAGAGTGGCATGGTGTTAGCAACGATATTCGCCGACCACCGTGACCCGATACCCCCCGTTATTGCCTGAGGAGAGACGCAGATCTGCCTCCTCCACGTCACTGCTCTCAGCTTTGTGCAGGAGTCAGTGGGGAAGCCCTTCAATCCACGAGGGACCGAAATCATCACGATCGAAGCACATTCTCTCGAGACGCGAGATTAGAGCCCGGACGCTCCACCTCTCTCCGCAGAAGAGCATAAAGCTCCTCAAACATCCTCCCGCGCCGTGTCCGCAGCGACTGACTTTCACGCTCCGCATTCCTGAGGGCACTGCCTCGCGCTGTCACGGGCGAGCCTTTCCGTTCTTTGATCATGAATAAACTATGGTTGTGGCTTGTCCGAAATGCAAACAGTTTTCTCATGAGAAATGGTTTCGCCCCTTAATACTTAGTTTCTTTAGTTCCACACCAGTTTCAATCTACCATCCAACCGCAACCCCTCGCTTCCTGAAAAACGCAAATGCAAAACACGAATCAGCTTTAGTAGAGGACAAGGTGCAGCCACAATATTCAAAAGATAAATAAATCTCTTACTACCTCCCCGCTGTTCATACCAGTTAACAGTAGCGAATAAGTACTGATCTAGGACCAGTTTTGCCGTTTGGCTAATAATGGTTAAGGCTAGAACCATGGTTGGGGAACCTGGTCCTAGATCAGCACTTACGGGCAACTTTTGCCTCGATTATGCGGTAAAATGGACTCTGATCCGATCAAACTGCACCCTGTGGCGTTTTAGAGTAAAGTGATATGTAAACTGGGTGATAGGCTGTTAGTGACTGGTACTTCAAATCTGGGAGCATTTTATTATTAAAGTCAAAATAATTTACTGGCAGATTGTGTTCAAAATAATCAGGCTGGATGTTTTTATTTCTGTGTTATTGCTGCATTTATTTATGTTGTTATGTTATATTATATATGGAATATAAATGTCATAATGCAGAGTAACACAAACCATATCCTGCCCATCTTTAATCTCTACCAGGCTGACTGTTTAATTGTAAGCCATTATCCTTGTTCCTAGGCAGTATAATTTTGTGCTTAGGACTGTCATTCTTTCGATAGCATGGCTTTTCAATTATTGATGCCTAGCTTGTCTCTGCCTATTAGTCTGCTTCATCAAGTCAATGCAGCTCAAGATTTAGAGGCACAAAGACATGGCTTGCGGCACTCAGAACTGTTGTGAAGATTAGCAGAAGGGCGAACATATTAGGCAGCATGTCCTTAAAGCACAGATATTGATCTAAAAGCATTACACGTGAGACAGTAGCATGCCAATATGTGTGTGTACAATGCACGTATCTAAGGATGCATGTGTTTTCATGTGTGTGTGCGTGCGTGTATGTATGTGTGAGTGGACAGTCATTGCTATACATGGAGTGACCATTATTGGCATTCTGTTTCAGCATCACATTCTGAAATCAATAATACTATCTAGGAGGAAGAGGGGGCAGGTGTTTGATGAAAGATATTGCAAAATTATTCACTGTTGAATTCTGAATCATGCTTTAGATAGTATGAACATGTTCGGTGAGGCAGAACCACAACATTACCCTGACAACAAAGAAAGCAGTGAAATTTTCAGCGAAAAGCATTTGCTTTGAAAGTCTGCGCAAGTGGGAACCTTGCAGTGCACTCAGCCCTCACCAACCAACAGAAAAATAGCGACTGGATGTAGCCTTCAAACACAAGGCTGATGAGGAGGCAGGGCGCATGAGCAGCAGCTACAGTGGCACTTTGAGGGTGTTGGGTGACGTGCAGGGAGCAGACCTGCAGATTAGGGTTTCTGAAATGCCCCTGCATCCCCTTGCAGACTGAGGGGCGCTGCACTGAGGGGGATTACAGGCAGCTGATGGAGCACGAATCTGCAGTTTCCCTGCAGGGTCTCAGGCTGCCTGAGTTTGGGTGAGGCAGTCCAAAGGTCTGCTGTCTGCGGGTGCTCTCCCACATTTTTTAATTATTCAGTTTTCTATAATGTCATTTTTGTGTAGCTGTTTGCAGTCCTTATCGTTTAGGGTCACAGCTGTAATGGAAGTCAAAATCCATAATGAAAGATTGATTCTCTTTTTGAGAAGTCCAATACCTGCTCTGCTCTACTCTGAGGGCTTTGGTGTCTCAGACGGCTGAATGATAAAGACTCCATCGAGCAGAGAGAGACACACTGACCTCCAGGTTCACTCTATTCTTTCAGAGAGGGAAAGTAATCTTTAGGAACAACTGCACATTTGTCAGTTTTGAGTAAATCTATGTTTACTTGACACCAATGACTTCAGAACAATTTCTCCTCATATCTGCAGCGCCTAACACAGAGGGAGGGAAGCCTGTCTGCTCTCTGTGGCAGGCAATTTATTAATCTCATATTTTACCCAGATGACAATGACAGCAAATTGATAGCCTGCAGTGTGACTCATGAAGTATTACAAGGGCAGGCAAAGAGGGAGGAATCCCTTTCAAATCCTCAGTCAGACAATCCAGGACCTGCATCAGACTCCCGTTTCCTTTATTGTTGCATGGAAAGGAATATAACAGGTTTCAAATTTTCTGAGCCCCTGTGAAGAATCAATTTCAATTCAGATTCTTGTTGAAAAAAAAGGATTGGATAAGTGTGAGCTCAAAAGGATGAGAAGAAAAGGGAATCTGAATTAACATGGATCAACACAGAAAAGATCATGAGAGAAAAGGTTTAAATGACAAAGTTATGCAGAATCATTAATATCACTGGAGTGTCAACCAGGATTAAATGCATCCGTTTAATCTCAAAAATGGCATTGCAAAGTAATTTGGATAAAATAGCTCCAGCTGTTTGGAATTAAAAGGGAGCCCAACATCTTTGAGTTAGGATCTAAAAATCACTGCATTGAGCTGGGGGCTTACAGCAGGTAATGATATGGCATGGATGGCTACTGTTGGGGTAAGAGGGATAGTTTGTAATAAATATCAGAGAGTGAGCTCTCATGGGCTTGTTTGCTAATATCCTTTATGAGTATGAAGTTATCACAATAGAATACTAATATCAATTGTTAGGCAGCAATGGTGGCAGACAAAATCAGAGTTATGATACTCTATCTAAATACACAGGTCATGGACTCATGGGCACCAGTTTATTGTAGGTGCTGCATAGATCATCTAATTCCTATATCATATGGATGTGTCACTCTTTGTGTATGCTGTTAGCCATCGAGATTAGTTTAAGATCAGTGGATCTGTGCAGCATTTGTTATGAACAGATGCCCTTGCACAAGCACAGTGCTCAGCGGAGAAGGACACTGTCCTAAGAACAGGTGTGTGGGTTCACCGGCTCTGCAGAACAGCCGTGGGTTTGGCAGTCAGGGGAAACACAGAGTCATGGCACTGAAGGACATTCAGGATTCCAGCAGGTACAGTGTTGCGTTTGCGCTTGAGAATTCATGTTAATGATTTTAGATCTTGCAATGTCTCGGGTAACCTCATTATGGATATGCCCACCAAAATTCACCTTAGATCTCATCTTTGGCCAAACAATAATATTGTAGCCATCATGCCGTGTGACACAGCGGCATAGCTAGCAAGAGTCTGTAGCAGGATGCTTCTGCCATGTTGGGAGGCCCGGCCGGTCAGCACTCTGCTAATGTTTCTGTGCTGTGGAGCAGCAGGACAGGGGTTTCGTCTCCAGCTCCAGAATTATGCAACAGGAATTATACTTGCTCACTCAGTTTCTGCTGCAAACCTCCAGCTGTTTAAATTAATGAATGTCATCTAGGTGTTTACGGAAATCTGGAAATATTAAATTCATTTGCATCCCTCAGTGACAATACATTGGCTGTCATTAGCATAATATGCATAAAGTAACAGGCACACCATCATCCCTCAAATTTAAGCATTACATTACATTATTGTCATTTAGCAGACATATCCAGGAGTGACTTACATAGGTTAAAATTTTATCCATTTATACAGCTAGCAATTTTAGGTTAAGTACCTTACCCGATGGTACAGCAGCAGTTCCACAGCAGGGAATCGAACCACCACTATGCCACATTGCCAGCCTGAACATCAGGAAATAATTCCTAGTTATCTTCTTGTGTGATATACGGGCAAAGAAAAACTCTTAAACAGGAAATTGTAGAGATAACAGACTTAATTGATGTCTAATGTCTAATGTATGCCTTGGTGTTTTGGTGTAAAAGTACACTTTTCACAATAAGTAAAGAACAGAGATTCATTGATAATAACTTATCACACTTTCTGAGTTGCACTCAGAGAGTGCTGAAAGAGTTTTGTCAGATGGGCTAACACACAGTAATCTGCTGCACTGAAAGTCACCATTAAAGTGCTCTCAGTTTTTAAATGGCCGTTCCAGCCCTGTGTTTACCACGGCTTTAAGTGTCCGAATGGCAGGACAGAGACAGATTCTGAGATTGAAAGGACATCCCTGTCAGACAGGAGCAGGAATTATAAAGGAAAGTTTAGCTTCTCAGTTGAAAAGAGCACAGACAACAACCAGTACATAAACATCCCTCAACACAATGCTGCTTAACGCAAGACAAGCCCACAGCCACTGAACCTGCTGTGGAACCGTTTCACAAATCGAATATTCCCAAATGGATAGCATAATAACATGGACATAACATGGACATTCAGTGGAAAGAACCATACTTTACAGTTTCTGGTAAAAAAAAAATGGCAACACAGGCAAAAGGACTGAGGGACTGAATTATGACCCGTAGAGGCAGATCGTTGGTCATGTGATGTGATCCACAGGCTTGTGCCAGAAATTCCAGCTGGGAGGCTCAGATCAGCTATCATACCTGTGGCATGCTAGCTCAGGTAATTTGGTGCAAAATAGTGATGCTCAAGCAGAAATTTTATAGTCTTGCCATAAAGGAGAGAATCTTAACAGAGCACTCTGGCAGCCTGCAGATGATCTTTGGCATATGAAACACAGTGTTCCATAGTTACACAAACAATAACATAAGGGTGTAATATTCAGATGCTTATGCCAGGTCCTACACAGGATACTCCTACAGCACTCTAATGCACCTATATAAAACCATCCAAATTAGTTTCTATTCACACTGTGATATGATGCTAAGAACTGTGTGCCTCACTCGCTTAGCATGTTTTGGGCAAAATAATTACCCTGCTAGCACAGACAGCAGTGTTTTTATCTAGGATACAGTACATCACATTAGCACTTCTATTGCAAGATATTACTGATTTTTTAAGATGGGACAAACATCGTGTTTTAAACAGAGGATGGTATCCTGGCCATCTGAGACATGCTTTTTGTCCTGTGTTCTGTTTTAATCAGAATGTCCCTGTTCACAGTGTCCCCAATGCCAGCTGCTCGGCTGGTGCCAGCAGGCACAGAGAACCGCTCCCTAAAACCGGCTGCCTGTACAGGCCTGAAATTAGGGAGCGTCTGTAAACGAACGTGTTCTCACCACATGGTGAATATGCCTGAGAGAGGGGGCGGGAGGGCACCATGGCCTGGGACAGTGCTCCTCTCTCTGGGACAACCTCTTACAGCTCCCCTCCTACGGCTGATTGTTTCCTGTGAGCCAGCTGCACCCTTGGAGAGACAATCTGGAGTATTTGAGTCTGGTGCAGCGACATATATTTTTTCCTATAACAAGCTGTCATTCACATAGCCATATGAGAGCTGTTTTCAGCATTAAATACTTTGTGCATCTGCCAGGATATTTTTTGGCTTTTCGGCTTTGGGTCCCAGTGTTAATGTTATTAAGTGATTTGGGGAAGGGGAGGTGGGAGGCTCTGCTACCGGCTTGGCTCACCCAGCTCTGTTTCCATGGAGAACATCTGCTTATTACTGGCCCGCTCTGTCTTGGCTTCCTGGGGTTGGCTCACTAAGACAGGAACACCATGGAGCTCTTTTTCCTTTCAAACAGCATGTCTGAGTTTGAGTTTAGTCTATTCATCAGAGGTTACTGTATGCTTTTTTCGAGAAAATGATAAATGTTTACTACCTACAGGAAATCTGTCTGTTACAACGCTGAGTGATGTCTCTTGTGTTTTTATATATCAGCACATCACTAATCTGATTTCATCTGAAAGAAAATAAACATTTAAAATGAAAATGTCCATTTGCTTCATTGGAAAATTAGGAGAGGATTAGTGCATTAGTCTTTTTATACAAAAGGATAAAATCTGAAGAGGAGTCCCACAATCCTTCCCTACATCCAAAAAGCGTTTTAGTTAAATGTCAAGACCCTTTAGTCTTTAGACCAAATCATCGGACCAAACATTTCTTCTGAAATTATCACTGTTTAAAAAGCAATCCCTCATCAGTGTTCCTGGCTGGCTCAGAAGAAACTCTCCTAACTGATCCTGGGACAGGTTCTATCGACAGGTCACAGAGGGGAAGCCGTGTATCAATATCTCAGGTGAGTTCTGTAAATGCAGAGAGGCCCAGCACACACACACACACACACACACACACACACACACACACACACACACACAGTCTGAACACCTTGGAAAAATGCCATTGAACAAGTAAGTATCTTTACTTTCAGTTTGATTTTTCTTCATTAACTGAGTGTCTCCTGACAGGTCATGTTCATCTCAAGGGCTTATTTCCACTAAATACATGTCATGACACACTAACAAAAGAGTTACTCACTTTGCAAGTGCCAGACATGTGTCTTCTGTTTGGTACAACAGACATCTCCTGAAAGCATGGGCGTTCTTCAGACAATGTGATTTTTCTTTTATGAACCATATCAAGTGCTACTGGCAGATATGCTCAGGAATATGATCTAGAGTTGTTTCTGAAATATAAAACACCACAGCATATTATGTGGATGTCATGACTGATTCTAAATGGATGATTTGATAGAGCTGCATTTATATCCATGTTGCCAAAGGTGATGTTATGAATATGAAAAAAAAGCATAAACTAAAAAGAAAAAAAAAGAGCTAATGTCACAAACATCACAACAACCAAGGTATTTTAGGATGATTTACAGTTTAATGATTTACAGTATGTACAGTGTGTTGCTGTATGAGGGGGTATGCATTAAGCACCTCTCGCTCCCCCTTCTCTCCCTCTCTCTCCCCCTCTCTCTCTCCTTCTCCCCCCTTCTCTCTCTCTCTCTCTCTCTCCCCCTCTCTGTGGAGAGGGGTGAGTCATTCCCATGGTGGACCGAACCCCTGGCTGAGCAGCGTGGTCCTCACTGACAGCCCTGGAGTCCTGTACTTTCCCATCAGCCCCTGCAGGTGTGGGGAACCCCGCCCCCCTGTGGTGGGGGCAGGGAGGCATTTCCCTCTTGTGTCCATGGCTCTCTCCGCCAGGCTCGGGGGGGTGTAGCGTGAGCAGAGGGCATGAGATTTTAAATGTCCTGCTATGGTGTGAATCCCAGGCTGTTCATTATGTTCTGACGGGGATGTCCCGCTCAGAGTCTCCCAGACACAGCCTCCACAGTGAGCCTCAGAGGGCCATCAGCTGACAGGGTGATTCATATGTTTACTTACTGTCTCAGCTACAGAGGTATCCCTGGGCTCTCCCTCGTTGCTGCACTCCATACTGGCCATCAGTCCCTGTGAATTGGTTGCGTGCTGCTTGCTGAAATGCAGGTGCTGTTTGAGGTTGCAGGTGGTTATGGCTGCTGCGGCGCTGTGTGGCCGTTTGGCTCAGGTCCAGGTGGGGCAGAAGAGGAAGGTCTGAGCGCATAGCTGCATCCGTCCAGCAGGGGGAACCTCTCAGCATCCCACTACACATGGAGGACCCCTCACACCCTCCTAACCCCACCCCTAACCCCAACCCACAAGTTTCGACACCACTTCTATAGTACCTCTGTCACCAATGGCACCAGAGGTACTCAATATTTGCTGCAGAAGTTGGGAGCGTTGCATTCAGGACAACACCAGAAGGTCATGGGATTGAATATTGGTTTATGGACTGTGACACATGTGAATGGGGGATTGTTACAGGGTTATGAGTTACGACAGCCTTCGACCAAAGTGCTCAAGTTCGATAAAGGTTTTTCATGACAAATGAAACATCATTTCAACCCAGATTTCTTAGCCTTTGTGTTTGTCAGATGCATTCTCATGTCTGTATTTTGCACTAGAAACATCAACCATCTCTGAATGACCTGATGAATTTATTAATGTCAGCAAGAACTTTTACTCTCTTTAAACAAATGTGATCTGGGAGTATTAAGATAACATCCTAGGTTATCATAATAACCAGAGAAAATTTAAAGTAATTTCAAGTAGGGCACTTTGAAAAGCCACCTCAAAGTCTGCCTGTTTGCGTGCAGGAATCAACCATTATTTTGATCTTTAAATCTAGATAAAAAAGATTTTTTAATCAATTTTATAGCTAAAAATAATCTAGATTGAGGACAACGTTTCACAGTCTTAAAATGCACAATGTTTACAATAAACCTCATCAAGAACATTTATTCAAATTTTGGGACTTACAGCTAGTGACAAGACAGGGCCCATCTACTGGCTGAGACCTGCTGCCAGGCTGTCAGTTTCTAAACAGACCACACGTCTCCGTATTATTAAGAGGTAGTCACGTTCTGCAAAAGAGCTGATCAACCATGTCATTCTGCCAAATGAATAAATGTAAATGTCATTCTAAACTGAGTCATAGGCCACTTCTACAGGCCCTGACTCACAGCTTTGCTCTTAAGCATGAGTCAGTCAGAAGATAGGGGAGGTGATTCTGCCATGTCTTTCTGGGGAGGGAACCCCCCCCCACCAATTCCCCCAAACTCATCATTCCTAAAATGAGCCAGGGTCAGCCATTACAGGACTTCATTCACAATTATTCCTAAAAATAATTCTGCAGTGCTTCAGAGTCTGCTTCTACAGGACCCAGAGAACCATTCGAGAGCCATGTTCCTGGTAAAACTCGACCTTATTGAATAGCCGGGAAGGCTCAGTGCCACTTATACACTTGAGTTCATTCATGATTTCTGTATACCTGAGTTCCTTTAGAAATACTGCACTTAAAAACTCAAGCAAAAATTGGTTTGCAACCGGTGCTATACCAAACAAAACTAATTTTATATCAGCACGCACCGCAAAGAAAACTGCAGGAATGAGAATGATTAAAAAAAAGAAAAACTAAGAAAGTTAAATTAATTCCAATAATCCTGCAGTCATACAGCCAACCCCCAGCCCATGCAAAATCACCAAGTGCTCATTGCCAGTTGCCACACCTTTAAACTTCACTGATTAGGCAGGTGTGGCACGTTATCCAATGGCTGGCCTCACAGGCACACACATTCCTCACACAGACACTTAACCACATCCGTTGTTAATTCTGGGAAGTGGAAACTCAAGGTCCCATTTAAACAGTTACACACACACAATGATACAAAAATAAAGTGTTACTGACCATTATTTTTTTAATCAGCACACCTTATGTGGGGATAAGTGAAAGCCTCTCACTCATTGATTAATTGGCTATTTGATTGACAGACTGAAGAAAAGCATGCTTATCATTTATGATCCCTGATATGTCTCTGACAAGACACAGAGCGCTTTGGTCTCCTTACCGCTTGCGTTCCCATAAACCTTTGGCCTCCACAGCAACGCTGTGACTCCTTCATCCTGGCTGGAGGAGAGGAAATAGCATTGTAAACAGCAGAGCAATCTCAGGCCTTAGCGTGCCTTATCACACTGCTCACCCTGTGGTGCTTTAATTATCTAAACACTCCTCTTAACACCACACATCTACAGGAGGCATATTATGAAGATTAAAAAGCAATCTCTTTGCCCTCCAGAGGGATCCAGGAATAGTCAGCACAATTCTCATCACACTGTTATTATCATACCCATTTTGGAATTATGGACATGGTATGTGTTGTAATGGTTAAGTACTCATATTTAAGATAAATAGACTTCATGGATTAATGGAACTCTGAATTAAACCCAGTATATTTACTCAATGTGATGATCACAAATTGAAGCACATAATTTTCTCTTTTTCTGGTCTTACAAACTAAATTGCAAGTGAATGAATGATTTTAATTTTTTTTTCCTCTTAAGGCAGTAATGTTTTCCCATGGGTAGAACTGGGTTAAAGATAATCTCCAGATATAACAGCCAGGATTATATCAAGGAACACAGTGTTCCACAAAGACTTCACACAGAACAAGGTGGACAGTTTTAGGCTGGTGATATCTGCTGTGTACAGGTTTGGCATGAAATCCAGCACCTTTCCTTACAATCTAGAAGGTGAGATCATGGTGGGGTGGTTTACTGAATGCTAAATGCCCATCTTGGTATCGCCTGTTTAGGAAGGTGGCACTTTGGGATAATCAACACAACTGGTCTACAGTGCAATGCCAGCCTCCACTCTATCCCAGGATGCACCTCTTTCTTCATAGTGCATGGAAGTGAGGCCAGATTGCCCGTACATCATCTGCTCTTGACTGGGCAACCTCAGTCACCTGTTTCTTCAGACCCAGATCAGCATGTCTCTGAACTTCTACATAACCTGCACTTTGCTTTCCAGAGAGCAGCTCATCACAGCTCCCCAGCTCCAGAGAAACAACAGCATTGCAATCACAGCTACTTCCCCCCTCCACCCCTCACCCTTCTCCCTTTCAAACCCTCTACCCCTCCACCCCTCTATCTGGCTTAGTACTGCATCAGTAACTTAAAAACAACAGCAGCTCTGAATATGGTCTTTGGTTCACTGTTAAAGCCAAGCCTCCAGGTGAGTGCACCTGGATCTCATTGTGTAATCAGCTCCTAGCTGCACAATGCAGAGGAAACTCCCAGCATTCACATGCCAGTAGCATGGCATGCAGTAGTGTCACCAGGCAGGCATGTCAATCTGATCACGCCCGTGTTCTGAAGTCCCCTGCAGTTTCTTTCCTATGTAACATCCCTGCAGTCTGACAGTGGGTGAATAGGCATGAAACACAGGTACAGATGTCTCTCACTTGAACTTAAAATGATCTGTGTCTGTGTGTGTGCGCTCGTGCATGTGTGTGTGTGTGTGTGCACGTGTGATAGCATGCTGCATTCATCAAATTTCAAGTCTCACTGGTCAATAACTGCACAACTGGAGTTATTTACTTTGCCTGGTAAAATGAAAACACATGCACACTCACACACACACACACACACACATACACATGCACAAGCGTGCGCACACACACACACAGATATAAAAGTATGTGGTTTTTGGTATCCATTATCAGTTTTAACTTCTGATCTTAAGTATGTGCTTTGGTTTCTGGAAAGGAAGAGCTTCAAGTGCTTTGCATAATTGTGAGGGCAGCTGCGCCCTGGCTTCCTCTCAGGCACTCCATCTGATCCAGGGCTGTTTGCTTTGTCACCGGCTCTCTCCCGGGTGCCCCCAGGACTTCTGTGGGTGCGTGGGAGGGATTCACTTCTTCCTGAATAGGGACGATTCCCTCTGAAAGCTGGCAACAACAGCAGTCCGTTTGCGGCTGAGTCAAAGTGCGTGCCCATCTAGGCATGCTAACAAAAGCCATGCGTATTGGCTGCCAGTGCCCAAGGCCAGCATCGCTGGTCCAATGTTTGGAGTTATTAATAGAAGCAGCTTGTCTCTTGATGTCATGTTTTATTGTGCAGGTTCTGATGTTTCTGCTCTCGGTGACAGAGCTGCTTTTGAGCAGTTTGTACAGTACCGCACTCCACAGGGACGCCTGACTGCGCCTGCACAGATAAACAGGTTCTCTACCATAATAGCGGAAGTAATTTCAACTTGGCTGCTGGCACGTATTTATGGGAAACTGATGTTGTGTTGACAGTGCCATTACAGCTATTATTCTTGCCCTTTCCCTGTCTCAGCTTCCTTCAGATACTCTAAAAATGGACTTGAATTTACACCCTTAAAGCATGTATCCAATACACATACTACAAAACATTTCTGTAAAATATAGCATATTTGCCAGAGTAATCATGCAGTGATGATTACACAAAATAAGCGACGCAGGGGGCTGCAGAAACCCGGGCTCAGTGCTCTGAACCGCAGCATGCCTGTGGAGTCACTCTGTGGAGGGTGATTTCACGCAGGGCTCTGCTGTGTTCTCCCAGCCCTCACTGTAATCCCCCGGGACTTCCAGCCCTAAAGACAGAGGCTGGTGAGAAAAGGGGTCACTGCATCTACGTTTAACACGCGTTCTTGTGGAATCTGGTGGAAGTGAACTTCTTTGAAGAAAAACAGATTTATTCTGTCAGCAGTTTTATTCAGAGAGAGAGAGAGAGAGTAAGAGAGTGGGGTTGACACTGAAATGGTAGGAAGGCTTGAACTCTGCCTTTCCTCTTTAAGCAAAGATCTCCATCCATCACTGTCACTCTGTCCAGGTGAGAAAGACAGACAGGGGAGGCTTCTTAACTCAAATACCAGCTGGAAATGGGGTGAGGAGTTTGGTAAATTCTCAAGATTACTGAACTGAGCAGAGCTATTGGCTTTGTTGTTCAAATTGTCAGAACCATCAAAAAGTTATAAGAGATACTGCCACAGAAGCTGCAAGTTCAATTGAAAGTGCTAATTAAAACTGATTTAAAGTGCAATTATTAGTGTTTGGTAAAGTATTTATAAACCTGTGGCAGAACCTTTATAGGTGCTGCTGTAACCTATGGTGGTACCAGTTCACCATCTCGTGGGTGGGCTTCATTTGTTTCCATTGGTGAATCCTGCCCCCTTTTCCCTCGGTCAGCTCTCATTGGTCCATGTGTCAGTGCTGCCCATACATTACAATCAGAGATGTGCTGATTGGACAGTCATAGCAAAATATATTGCCTTAAAACTCATCATCTGTCCCTAAATGAGGTCACCATATAGTGCCTTTTCAATGTCTTCGTAGTCCTGCCAATCAGCTGGCTCTGTTTGAATCTCTTTGATTACCGTTTAGCCTCAGAGAGTCAGCCAGCCTGCAGTGTTTCACACTCACCCTGTTCCTGCTGTGCTTTCCGCTGGTTAAGCTCTGTGGTTTGTTTTGTTCACCACTAACAGCTTTAAATGTAACTTATGATAATATGCTGCACACAGTGGAGAGAATCCACAGCACGAGCACAGAGGGGAACCGTGTAAGACTGTAATCATGAGCCCGGCTGACTTGCGGCTTCCAGCACATTCAGGGAGAGTGAATGCAGATGATGTGAGGCACACAGTTCTGCCACCCAGGCATTCTGTGCCGAAAGAAAATCAGCAACATGCCATCACGCTGCACGTGCCAAGAAAAGCACTGAATAGCTTTATCAAACCCCGGGAAAAAGGCCAGGCCTGAAGCGCAAGCAACTGCCGGCAAGATCAAACAATGGCACTGATGGCGAGAACTGGAGGAGAGGGCATATCGTTAGAATCCCAGCTCCTCTGCAGTTCCGCTCCTCGCTGGTGACTGGCTGTCTGCTGACAGGAGTCTGTGACATCAGTGGCGTCAGTGTGGAAGTGCTGGCTGTGTGAGCAAGTTTGCTTTTTACCATGGCTGCTGTATCTTCATGCGCTGTGTGAAACTCTTTTAAACTGTGTGAAACTGCATCCGGTACAGTATCCATCTTCAGTTTGTGCAGAATGAGTGATGAAAATGGGTTTCCTGCAGTTCCTCCTGATGTAGGAATATCACCTGAAAGCAGAGAAAACGCCTCCAGTACAGGCAGGCTGCCGGGGAGAGGGCAAAGGGGGGGGGCAGTGATCCCATCTGTACGAACAGAATCAGCACAGACTGTGGCGAATGTGGGCTTACATTACGCAACACATGAAGCAAAACTTCTCTTAAGGGTGACGTCAGAGGAGGCGACAACAGAGCAGTCAGAAGATCTGTTTTTAATTTTTTCAATACTTTCAATTCAAATAAGTCACAGGGATTGAAATATGTCTGTCTTTATGTCTTTGCATGCTTTATAACCAACAACAAACGAATCACCAATTATGTGGCGAAATTATTATTTGTGTATTTCTTGCCCATTTTATGTCAACTGTGTTTAAATCAGGAGGGCCTCAAATGTGTTTTCGTTTTCTCTCAAAAAGACATTACAGATCTCTTTTCATGTCATAAGAGGTCAACACGCCTATATCACCTCTCTTTTGTAGTGCATGGTTCCAATAAATAAGTGAAACAATAGCGCTACTGTGTGGATGTATAAGGTATTGCTGCCTTGCAGACTGCACTTACTGATAATATCAATAATAATGTAAAGACAAAACCTAATTTCAGTTGTAACTACTGTTTAACTTTCTGCAGAATTTAGGGTGATTTGATGAATCGTACAATAATACAATACTGTGAGTGTAGAGGATCTATAGAACACATACTAAAGGTTAAATATGTTTCAACTTTCTGCTGCAGCAACCCCAGGCAAGATTAACACTAATACAGACTTTATCTGATGGAATCACAAAACATAATTTGTACTTGAGCAGAATCACTTACACGGTGGAGAAATATGTCAACAGGATTAAGTGGTGATGAAGAAGATGATGATGATCATGATGATCATGATCATTTTTGTTATTGGCAGTAACATGTGCCCAACATATGTAATGAAATATGCCTGGTGTATGGATTATTCTGCACAACAAACTTGCTGATGTGTTTGTGTCTTGTACTTTTTCCCAACAGTATAAATACAGAATTGTAGTTGCTTGAATTAACACATATAATGTTAATGAATCACAGAATTAAAAAGATCTCTGCATAAAGTAGAGCGTGAAAGGACAGGGAAGCTCTGGCAGACTGTGTAACGCAGAGAAATGAGGGTGAGAGAGAGAGGAAACCGGAGGCATAAGGCATCAGGGCCGTGCCTTTTGCCACTGGACTGAGTGCCTGGAAAAGGTTTCATCTCCGTGGCGACAGGGGAGGTGAAAGCGCTATTAGCGCTAATTTGAATGGTGCACGGTCAGTGTGAAGGACCCAAGACAGACCCCCATTTAAATGCTGCACCTTTGTGACAGCGTGAGGCCCCAGTGCCTGGCTGTGAGGGAGGCTCTTCTCCCTGCGAGTGTTAATGCCGGCGCAGCCCTGCGGCCTCTTCAGGACCGCTACAGCCGCTTTAAGAGCTCCCTGCAGGAATGGGCCTCATAACGGCTCCACTTTTTACATTAACTGTATTTAGCGAGTGTGTGAAAAGGAGCATTTTTAATTACAGGCCTGTCGCTGCAGGAACGCCTTCAGCTGCACCTCAGACATGGTGCTGTGTGTTTAAAGCAGGATCCTCTCAGACCTACTGCGCTGCCACTGCGGGTTTGCTGCTGGGGAAATTATACATGTATCACATATCATAAAAGTTAAAAAAAAAAATTAAAAATGATGTGACACTTTTTCCTTTAGATGTCAGTGTCAGTTTCAACCATCTGAATAAGCGGTTAATTTAATGAGTTTGGTGTTTGTTCATACTCTATCACAATTTTTTATCAGATGCTACACAGTATTTCAGAAACTGGAAGAAACACCTTTTAAAGAATTCTAAATTAAAGAATAATTGTATACATATTATTATAACACAATATGGGGTGCAGGACTACATAGCTAATTTACATCTCATATATGAATACAGCCAAACTTTTTTAATGCCAGTGGGTTCAATTACCTTATATTTAATACAGAAATTTGCCACCAGAGGGCACTATTTACATCTTCAACAAGCCCTGCTGTGTTTCCCTCAGCCTGCCAGCTTGGCAGGACTTAAAAGAATATTGCGCTTTATACATTATTGACATTATTGTCTATGATCGGAGTGTGGATTAGCAAACTGTATTCACCATGCACATGGACAGGAAAGGAAAGATCTTGTTGGTTCAGCTGCCCAAGTTTACACAAAAAGGTGGTTTTATCATGATTAGTTATTGGTTTGTGCTCCAGTCATTTCAAGTGTCTACAACTGCTTTAGTAGTAGTATACTAGTAGTGCACAACTGCTGTGGTATCAGAACACTATTGAGATTTTTTTCCAGCAAAGGAGGGTTTGCTTGTTCAGTTGTTGCCTCATGCATAAGGTCATCAACTCAAGTTTAAAGCACAAAAGCATTGATCAGATCATTCTCACCAGAGAGTCACCACATAGCTCTAAACAAACTATAAATATGCCCCCTGAGGACAAGGAAGTGTGAAATTTCAGATGTGAGCACAAGTAACTACTGTACCCAAAGTTGAGGCAGTTTTGGCCCATATTTTTATTGTCTGAATTTTGCTGGAATGTCTTCCAGTCAGAGCTACACACATCTGTTTATTACCTTGATGACCTGGACGCTTCTGGTACAGCCCAGTGCTGACCCCCGCCTCATTCTGAGTTATATTAGCCTCATTCTAATGCTCCTGCATTAAATGGTCTCCTTCAGTTCTGCCACCGGTAAGACACAGAAAGCTGGCCGTAATACCTTATGACTGGACATATTAACGAGTAATATCTCTAAAGAGGATTAAAGGTTGAAGAGGAGAGCTAGGCTCTGAATGAAAGGAGGAATCCTGACATTTGATCTGACTTTTCCCTTCCTCTTTCTCCACTGCAGATTTCCCTGAAACACACAGCAAACGGGCGGATGACGGCATGGGAGCAGTCAGAAGCATCAGGATCAACTGTCACAGGCCTCTGGGCTTCCCCTCCTCTAAGAGGGGCTCCCTGTGTGCATGCGTGTGTGTGTGTGTGTGCGCGCGCATGTATGTGTGTGTCTATGCATGCATGTGTATGTGTGTGTCTGCATGTATTTGTGCGTGTGTATGTGTGTCTGTGCATGCCTGTGCGTGTGTTTTGTGTGTGAATGTGTGTGTGTGTGCTTTGCTTTTGCTTGTGTGTTCAGCAGACAGAGGGACCCTCTTGGGGACAGATTGAGTGACAGCTCAGTATGAAGGAGTTCAGTGGAGGAGCATTCCCCTCCAGGGGTTGTCCACACACCCACACACACACACACACACACACAAACACACACACACACACACACACACACACACACACACACACACACTCACACACACGCGCGCGCGCGCACACGCACGCACACACACACACACGCACACACACCACCCCCAGGCCACATGTGAACTTCCTGTAGACCTCTCTGCAGATCAGGATCTGCCAGCTACCCTCTCATCTCTTCCCAGGCCTTACTTCCTCCTGTCTGGCCATCACTCCCGTTTAAAGAAGACACAGACAGAATAAATCTTAAGTAAATAATTAAAAATAATAATTGTTATCTAATAAATCTTTATCCCAGGCTTTCACATACATCCAATGTGTTACAACCTGCCCATAATCCTGATCAGCCCTTCCATTCGGTGGGCATGGATGTAACAGGAAAATGATTGGATCATCCCTGTCCCATGATCAGGTGTCTAAATTGCACTGCCAATCAGATGGGGATGTTATGTTTTATTTATCATGCATCCATTAGCATTTATTGCAGTTGTGGTCTCTGAGGGTGAATGGCAGACAGAGCTCTTGCAGTGAGCAGTAACAACAGTGTACTCACAGCATATACAGGTGCAGGTGAAGGCTGCCCCAGCTGCCAGCTGACTGCTTTTGCTTAAACACGCCTGTGATTCCTGGCCAGACGTGGGACGTGTACCTGTGGGACATCTTATTTACCTTGCTCTTCTTTATTTAAACACTGTAACCTCAGTCTGTGTGCTGAACTTTATGAGGATAAAAGCTAATGGATATTCACTGTAGTTAGTGGCCTTACACTCGTTGATCTTAAATAAACATCCCAATCCTACTCTGAGCAAACGAAACAAGAGCAAACACAATAGTAATGGCTGCATCCTCACCAGAAGGTGTGGAACATCTTCTGATTAATGGCTTCTTCAGAGCTCATATGAGCCTGACTGTAAGACCTAGACCTAGTATAGGCATCAGATTCAGTATGGCTTTGGTTAACACACAGCTTTAATTATGACCATATAGCATAACAATGTGAATGCACTGTAACTACCTTTCCAATCTGCCATTCATCTGTAGGTACCTGCAGGGTGTAACCGCTTACATACCTACAGGTTGTACTTCAAGGCAGTGACAGTAATTACACACCGTTCAACATCTGACTGGTACGAGGAACAAGATCGCTCCATGGCTCTAGGGCTTACATAATTCAATAATGATTTTGCTATGGTATATAGGCATCTTGTGTAGTCTTGGGAGAAATTGAATTTATTCTCCTTTTTGTTGAAACAAACAAATTTAGTGCCTGAAAAGATTACATCAACAGCGTAGTTGGCCACATAATTTTCTACAAATATCCACTGCGTGATTGCTGGGGAAAAGGTAAACCAAGCCACAAACTGTCAGGAAAAGCCATTCACTCCTGTAGGCCATTTGCACCTGCTTTATAATGCACTGTCTAGTAACTTGTTTGTAATCTGCAGCCACACACATAGTTTACCTCAAGGCTATGAGGAATTATTCAAAGCCAGCTGTGTCAGACATGTCCTGCTGGGGGGAGAGGTCTGGGTTCGCTGTTTAACGGGGGTTTCTGTTTGATTCTCTGTATTTGTGCCACATTGCAGACTGAGATGAGTCTGCATTTAGCTGGCCACTGTGCCACTGCTACAGAACAGCAACAATGTGAAATAATGCAGAAACACCCCAAAGCTCAGAGCACGTCACGCTCCTGCTGCACTGTGACCTCACACTGTGACCTCGCGCTGTGATGTCACACTGTGACCTCACACTGTGACGTCACACTGTGACCTTGAACTGTGACCTCACACTGTGACCTTACACTGTGACCCTGCACTGTGACCTTGCACTGTGACCTCGCGCTGTGACGTCACACTGTGACCTCGCACTGTGACCTCACACTGTAACATGCAGGGTGATGTGAGCAAATGAAGAACCTCACAACTTGAAAGTTAGGCATCCTGCTGAGAGTAAACCTGCCAGTTAAAATCAGTGACTCCCAGTGAAATCCCACTACATCATTTCAAGATGTTCAATTCTTGACATCTGAAATATAATTTTTTTTTTTCAGATTTCCAGCAAAGGCTGAAACAACTTATTACCCTCCTAACTTGAGCAAAATAAAGACAGGGTATTGCCAATATCTGCAGAATCTTCAGATGAAACTCTGCATACAGACTTCTTTGGTATTGAAGTATGTTTTTAATGACTCTTAGAACATTTTTTCGTATACTGTGATGTCTGTGATGTTGCACCGCCTGATAGGAGTAGACAGGGAAGAAAGGGCCAGTGCATGGTAAGGTATGCGCTTTGAGATCACTGCTGTTAAGAGAATGTTTCAGTATTCATGAATGAGTCATTCCAGCCAAAGCACGACGTCCCAGCCATGCAGACATCTCTAAAAGCACCTTTAAAAGAATGGCTTCTCTCTCAGCTCCTGAATGGAGGCAAAACCCGGGATAAGAAAGGAGCATTGTGGAGCCGCCAATCTGACATTATGCTGTATGGCCAATTGACTTCTTTTCCCATTAATCAAGTGCACTGTTTACTTAATCTTTCATACCATTTCAAAACCATTAAAAGTAAGGAGATTAGCATTGCATTCCTGACAAAGTGTACTTTTATTTCAGAAAAGGCTACTTTCACTCTCTGCAGGGATTAGATACTGCTCAGAATGCATTCTGTAAAGCTCTACCACATCTCACCGAAGAACAATTTTATCTGGCTTCAAAATAAATAAAGTATTATTGTCCGGTTAAAGAGGATTAAGTCGGGGGTAAATCTGAAATTGAGTTTAATGCAGAGCTTATCTGAATTCTCCTCTGTTTTTATAGTGTACACTTTGGTATCATTAAGCAGGAAGTGGGAGAGGGGGCCTTTGCACAGGTAGAGGATATCTTACTGTAGGACTAAAAGAGGAAATTGTGTGTTGAATTGCACTTAAAGCCTCTCTTTGTAAAACAAGATTGATTGCAAAGTGAATTCGCATGCCAGAACAGTCAGGCTGGATTTGCTGCTCGGTGTCACTTTGCAGTTTTTTACTGAAACCTGTTGGGACCCGATTCTGAACAAAGAATAATATTACGCTGGTCACATTTTGTATAATAAGGTTATATACAGAATGTATGCTATGCACTGCTCTTTTATACGGTGCAAAATATCAACGCAATGTTCACCAGGTTTATGTGAATGAAACTAATATTTAATTAATGCTGGTGCATCAGCTCTCTTGACTAAGGTCAGACTCTTCTCGTTTTCACTACCCATGGTGCTTCTCTGATGGGATATAAAATAACAGCTTAGAGCTTTTGGGGCCAATCAGTCTGACCACCATAGCATTTGTCCTTAACTTAGAGTTCTACAGTCACACAGAAATGACGTTTTATTATATTTTTACACATTTTTCATTTCAGTGACTACCAAGCTCATGGTATTTTCTAGGTAGCATTTTAGTTCAAGGCCTGGATGTTTCTCTTAGAGTGTAGGACACAGTGTCCTAGTGGTTAGACTGAAAATGGCATGGTCATGTATGAATAGCACACTCAAAAGTGAATTACACTTTTTAGCAATTTCTGAAAGAAGAAAAAGAAATAAAAATAAGAGGCAGAGACATAAAATGCACGGCTGTCATGAAACCGTTCAAATGACTAACTCAATATTTTCATAAAACAGATCTACAGACAGCAATTCCTCAAAAAGTGGAATTGTGGGATTGCTAACAAAATTAAATGATTCAGATTAAGGTTTCCAATTCACTCAGATTGCCCACCATACTTCACTAAATTTACTCAGAGCTCAGAGACACGGAGCTGAAAGCCTTCATCTCAGCAGTTTCACTTAACAGCGGCAGGTGGCTTTTAACTTTGACTTAAGCCCATGATTTAAAGGTCAAAGGAGAGCGGAAATGAGAGTTCCAGAAACTGTAATCACGGAGCCTTTTTCACTTAAGGCAAAAATTTTTAACCAAACCGCGTTTCCCATTTCCCAGAGCGCCGCTGCCTCGTTGCCGTGGCGACGGAGGGCGAACATTCCGAGGAGGTTCTGTCTCGGTGCTGTGATCTTTCAGCCCAGGCCTCTGGCCAGGTATTCATGCTGGAGCTGGGTGATGAAGACTGGGCGGATAATCGCCATATTTATTAGGAGTATCCGGATCCTATTGCTTTCCCTGGAATATTTTAAGTCGAAAGGAGATGTGTGGAGCACTTTCCAAATGACACTTACTGGAATGTAGCATTCCTTTTGCTCCTGGTTTCTGAAGAGTTAAGTTAATACTGTTAGAAAAAAAGTTAAACAAAGGTGCTGTTGTATATGATAGATAGATATATGATTGAATAATAGAATCTGAGCAGCACCTCATGTTGTATGAGCAACAGGTGGCTTTTATATACAATAACACCGTTTGTACAGTAATAATAATGCGGTTTGTACAGTACATTGGTACTATAGTTTTGCAACTTGCTCTTACTGTCACTCGACACGACTTTGTGAAGCCTCAGCACTTATTATTAGCAAGGTATACACATCACCTGAAACATTACGGAATGCATTAAAAAATACAGTACATAACATGACTCTTGTCACTCAGAATGGATTGCATGGTTTTCTGCACTGTGTTACAGACAGAGAGAGGGTGGAAAGGGATAGAGATTTGAAAAACAGCGTCTGCAGGCAGTTATGTGAGAGGTCTGACTCGCTGGAGTCTGAAGAGAGGACTGTAGGTTTACATGAAAGGCTGTGGGCTTAATTGGAAATGATAACCCGCTGACGGAGGAGATCCACAGCCACACAAACGCAGGCTGTGTGTGTGCCAGTGCTGCCACTGTATCCAGCAGGAGATTGGCTGATAGGGCCGGCTGTCATCGCCCGCCGCACTGACCGCTCCCCCACAGACTCCCCTCCGTCACTCACACGGGTTACCGGCGGCAACGGGGCGGCATGAGGCACGGCCACACCGGGCTGAGCCGGGCCGGGCCGGGCCGGGCCAAGCTGGGCTCGACTGGGCCAGAGTGGGCCGGGCCTAAGGCACAGTTTGGCCAATAGCAGACCCGGGGCAAGCTTTCACCCACAGGGTAAGGAGAGCAGTGGCAGGAATCAGGGGAAGCCTGTGTTAGGAAACCTCACCAATCACCTAGGAGATTCTAAAAGCAGAAAACACCAAACGTTACCACAATAGGTTGAAGTTATTTTATATAGATCTTTTTATATAGATTTATATTCATCTTTCAAAAGAATATTGTTGTGGCATACACCATAGTAAACAGACAGCAAGCTGAAAAAGAATGTCATAAATTGCAATTATATACAACAGAAACTACATGAGCATACTGCCAAAGTTATCTGCAACAGGGCTGCATGATACTAGCAGGCATATAGAATTTAATAATGATCTATAAAAATGACATTGCCTTATATCATAATCACCCCATGATGCCAAACAAAATCAAAACATACACAATTAAACAGAGCACTGTTTCTGCTAGTTATGAAAGTGCATGTGTATCAGCCTAGTGTAGACTTGTGCGGGGAATTAGTAATGTGTTTCCTGAAATCCAAAACACGGACAGTCATTTAACAGTGTGAATACTGTTCCCTAAAGCCCAGAGCTTCCTACATTTCAGGTGAAATGTATGTTATATGTATGACTACACTGTGTCTACAAGCTGCCCAGAGAAAGAAGGGGTCAGGTGTCAGGTGTATTCAGGTCAGCAGAGCACTTCAGCTCTCTATCAACATCAAAGACACTTAAATATTTTTCATTCCTGCTGCTGTAATAACTCAGGCAGTATGACAGACACACAAAAGCTCCCCAGTTTCCTCCTGGACTTTGCAGTGGTGTTGACATGAGCAGAAATTAAGTTAGCACCCCTTTCATGGCCCAGACGGCTGTCAGACAGGCCCCACTGACAGGAGACGGGGGTCTTTGGCATAGTGGGGCGCCACTCCCCCCCATCCCCAACTCATAATTGCGGCCTGTGCTGCTGATTTCAATGAACACTGCTGTTAGAAATGCAGCCAATCAAAACAAAGTACCTTACAAGCGATTCCTGATGTCACACTAAGGAGGATTTGACTCTGTCTGATGTAATGAGGTGCAATGTACAAGGAGCAGGTTTTGTGGTGGAACCCCCGTCCTGTAACAATTTGGAGTATTTTTTTACTTTGTATCAGTTTGATATTCCGACTTGGAATCAGTGCAGAGAGAGGAATCTGAAAAAGGAAAGTGTGATTTCCAGATGTGTCCTGTAGGGGGCAGGTGAGCACAGCTGTGGCTGCAGCAGCAGGCCTTGGCTGGAAACCCGAGAGGCTCCTGCTAAAGGCAGTCACTTGCAATCAGAAAGCCACCATTTAATTACAACACACAGGAAATTACCCGCTGAATGGGCGCGGCCGTGATAAGGGGCCGAACCCAGGGGATGACAGCTCCGAAACTCGAGCGCCCCATCACAAAGCTACTTATCACAAAAGGCCTGTCTGGAAGGCGGACAATCTGATTGTACTGTCAACCCAATTCATAATTAATATATTTATCAAATTAATTACTGAAAAAATCCAGCCTCCGCCGCTGGTCAGTGAACAGTGGCTAAATTCATGGGGTTCTGGCTCCGCTTTCGGCTAATAAGAGTACTGTCAGCTTAATGGGGCCGGAGAGGGCTGCTGCCTCAGGTCCATGACAGACAAATTGCTCCCCTGCGCAGAATGATACCGAGAATTTAAAGGAAGAAAAGAAATATGTCATTGTTTGGTGACAACCACAATCGCGGCCTTGTCTCGGAAACTTAGCATCAAGTTGGGGGCACATGAAAGCGGGCTCTTCTGAGGGGGTTGGACGTGGCACTTGTTAAAAATAGTTCATGAATTTCTCTCTTAAGCCCTTCATGGAGAAACCCTGGAGAGGATATCCCTCCTTCCCACACAGACAGGTATGCAGGGCTGTCAGAGCCCTGCCATTACATTGCCGCTGTGGTCCAGAGAGCAGCTGAGATGCTGAGGTCCATTACAGAGACTTCACAAAAACTGTTCTTTATTATTATTATCTAACACATGCATCTTGAGTAGCCAGATTAGACTGACTTAAAATCTGCATTGGAAAATTATATTAATGAAAATACTGTAGCACAAACTAAATTATTTTAACCCAGAGAAATTATAAGAGAAATTATAACTTTATTCATTATTTTTCATTTATTATTTTACATGTCACAAAATTTACAATTACAACGACTATTGCTATTGCTATTATTATTATTGCGCAGGGATAAATTGTTCTTGTTGAAGAGCCTTGAAGACCAGACTAAAAATATTCATGCTGTCAGTGCTGAAACCAAAAAAGAAGAACAAGAGTAACCTACATTTCATGGAGATAACTCTAACAGAGCAAAACCAAGGCCTGACTGACCAAGGCCATTTAATCAGTACAAAAAAGCAAAAAACACTAAAAACAGTCAAAGTTTATTCCTGCTATACTATGCGTAGTTACCCTGCCTGCTCTGATCTCTCTCTTTAATGTCTCACAGTATTTCTTTGAGCACTGGGATAGTTCACTTTGCTGTACCACTCTGCAGACTGTGCCATGTGTGCATCCTAAATATACATCAGTATTACCTTTGTGAATAAAATCTCAGATAAAATAAACCATGAAACTGGACCTGTGAGCCGACCTGTGTTGGCTTTGATATTTTACTGAAGTCGTTATGGATGTTTATGTAACACGCTTGTTAGTGAGTCATTTCCCTCTATGTATTTACAGTATGACACATCGATGATGTGTTTGCATGGGTGAGCTGATGCAGTTCGCATGCAAACTACATGCAGATGCAGCTTGAAGGTACATGAAGGTGTAGCTGTTTGGTGCAGATGAATAGGGCTTTGTTACAGCTTGTCACTATAGCGCTTGCTAACCACGGTTACCTGCTCTCAACAAATACACCCCAATTGCAGTTAAAAGCAGCAATTAAGGGGCCAGTTGGAGCAGTCTGTTGTCTTTCAGAATATCCTCAGCTTTTCTGGTAGCACCTCTCAAGAAATGACATGCGACTTCAGTTCATCTGCTTGTATTTTCATCAGTCACCCAGAGGCCTTGCATGAGAGAGCTGGCTCAAACAACATATTCAGCAAAACCCCTGGCCACTGAAATTCACTGATACAGTAGAACAGCTATAGAAGAATGTGTCATATTCAGTCTCTCAAGTACATTGGAATCACATTAATTTTATATCCTTTTAAAAGCTTATGTGCATGCAAATTTCAGAAAGTGAAGCATGTTTGGGTTCATAGAAGAGGGAATATTCCTCTGAAATGTCTGCAAAAGTTTGTGTCCATACTCAGAGATGACTGCTTCATTTCCTCACAGTAGAATGCTTTATGAAGCACATTAAACTACAAGAGCTCCGCCAAGAGAAAACAAAGGTGTCTTTGTCTCCCTATTCAAACGGCAGAGGTCAAGGTTGTGCAGTACCCCTGTGCCGTCTGTAGGTGGCAGCATTCTGCCACACTACAGGACCAGGGTGCGTGTAACAGGGTACTGAAGGACAGCGACAGGCCACAGCAGAGAATGTGCAATAGGGGTTTTGCAAATGAAATTCTCCGTATAAAACGTCTTTCATGCACGTCATAAGTACAGCCGGATATAGCCGACTGATTCCTGTGAAGAACTCTGTTCACAGGAAATACTGCAGTAAAATGTGTTTTCCCACACATGCGAGTGTGTTATTTTTGCAATGCTGTGTACTGAGCCCTGTGAATTTTCCATGTGATTATTCACTGGAAATGATTGCTTAGTCACCTACAGGACCTCTATCCCGTCAGACACAAGCAGTGTTACCACAAGATGAACATCCAGGTTGGGTCGAGTCATGTGCTCCGGGTTGCTATGAGTCAATGCTGAGGTGTGGTTGATAGGCAGCTTTCAAAAGAAACTTAAAAAAGACACTTTTGTATTAGACAGACAAGTCTTTTGTGCTGCCCTGAGGTGCTCCATGACAGCTCTCCATGGTCAAATCCAAGAACGTCCAAGAAGAAAGAAAACATCCCACAGAAGACAGGACTTCAGCAAGCATGACCTGCACAGCCATGTTTTACACACTTTTATGATTAAGCAGTTGTGTGAGAAGCACAGTGTGTATTTCCAACATTGCTACCTTACATTAAAACCAAAGAAATGAACAACCTTTTCCATGTTCATTTACAATTGAGCAGCCTTCATAACCTCTGACTCTGGACTTCATTTCCCATCAATACACTCACATAATGCAGATGTTCAACACAAACAAAATACAATGATAATTTCTGCAGTACTCTGTGATGCGGAACACACCTCAGATGCCATATTCTGTGTTGTGATAGAGTCAATGGTGCCACACATAACTGTAGAGTACTCTCCTGCACATCCTCATCTACTACTTGGTTTTAAAAGCTTTAAATATTTTTAAAGATTTAAAAATTTTTAAAAGATGTGCTAGCAGTTCCAAGGTAAAAAATGATAGGGAGTTTGGTAAAACTTTGTTACACGGTACTAATTAACAGGAAATCTGTACAGGTGTATGGCACTTTTGAATGCTGAGGTGCTTTTGATAGTTACTTTGGTTCAGTGTGGATAACAACGGCTTCAATAAATAAGCAAGTAAGTAAATAAGTACCTTGAAGCAATGCTAAAGGTGAACTAGAGAATACCTAACCAAGTCAGCCGATGGTCAATTGATTGATTGACAGGCATTTGGAATAGGCCTTTGTACACAAGTAAGATAGGATAATGTGGAATGAAATTACAGGCAGAGGAATGACACCTGCCAGCAGCACAAAGCAAATTTTGATCAGTGGCAAATAAATGCAACTGCCAAACATAAAGTTAACTGAGGGTCCTTTCAGACAGCAGCCATGACCAGTACAGTTACCGTCCACACCGACACAGGTGCTGCGAAATACTGGAATGTGCCATTAATTTCCTTGAGAGCTTCTGCATTATTCAAATGCTGCAATCTCACCGGCACTCACACAATGCTCAATGCATCCTCTCACTGTTCAGTGCACAAATGCGCTCCCCGTATTCAAATGCCGATCACTTGCACTGTCCAAGACGTTGTTAGCCGCAGTATGAAAATCACGTATTTTAATTCCTCATGACTTCCTGGTGCTAAGCGCCTGTTAATGCCAGAGAACGGGAACGCCGCAGGCAACATTTTGTTTACTGCGCTGGTCTCCGCTCCAGCGCAGGTGAACCACCAGGACTGCCCGCCATCTGGCATTCCTGCTGCCCAACAGGAAGGGGAGGTGGACGGAAACACAATAGGGTGTCGCTGCAGTCACAGGGGTATCGCTTTCTCTAAGCCGCATCCACCGGGCGGAAGATTAAGGCACGGATTACTGAGCGTTTGCTCGGAGTGGTACACAGGAGGGCCGGGTCCTCCGTGCATATACATACAGACAAATGCATTCATGTTATAATGGACCTACACACCTGTAATTAAGCTGTCACAGTCACAGTGGGCTGGTTTACCTAATGTGATGAAATTTAGACAGCCTTGACTGCTCAGCCTTGCAAATGTACATGAATGTCCAATATACCTGCCATAACTGAGTTATTTCTCAGTTATTATGTGTGTATATCTACCTGTGTGGGACAGGTGTTGTGATGACCATTTGACCACCAGTTCCTCTTTGCCCTTCATTTCTCCTCTTCTGACCTTTCACCCCTGAGAGAGTTTCACTGATCTTAGATTCCATCACTCCAATCAGCTCTCAGCAGCTATTGCAGGACTGTAAACCAATCCCCCAGCTTCAGGGGTTGACCTCTGACACTTACACTTGACCCCTCACTCCATGAGTAAACCTGAGGTAGTAAAGCCTTCTCAGGCTTTGACCCACATTTCTGCTTGACCAGACTCAGGTTGAATGAGAGGACAAGGCAGGTGGGGGAGACCCAGTGCTGCTCTGGTTATTGTCTGGTTTCAGAATCCTCTGCAATGCAGACACTACACACACACACACACACACACACACACCCACACACACACCCACACACACACACACACACACACACACACACACACACACACACACACACACACACACACACACACACACACACACACACACACACACATACACACACACACACACACACACACACACACACACACACACACACACACACACACACACACACACACACATGCACACACATACACACTCTGATATAATTATATTGTAGTACTGTGATACTCAACCTTTTTATTTGATCATATGATCACCATTTTATATGATTTTATACGATCATAGCTTTGGTTATGAGTTCTTCGCCATAAAGAATGCAGACAAGAACAAGGTTTTTAAAACAAAAACAAATGCACTTAATTCCAAGATCCTTTAATCAGAAAGATTCTTGATGCATTTCATCATAATCAAGTACAAAAACTGTCAGTCACCACCGCGGAGCAGGTCAGCGCTTCTCTGGTCTGTGACCTTTTGCATGTCAACATGAAAGCCGGGCATTGAAGGGTAAGACGGATCCCTCCTGCCATTCTATATGCTGAGTCCAGTTGGACGTATGTTCCGGGGAGCCCTGCTTCCTCTGTTGGAAATGCCTTTGAGAGCGGGCTCCTGAAACACAGCCCCCCTCCCCAGTAATGTGTGGCCCTTGTCGTTCCTCAGGAGAGGGGGAGCAGGCAGCCCAACAAGCTCTCTTTCAGGCCGGGCGGAGAGGGGAGGGTCGGCCGCGTCTCGCTCACTGAGCTCCAACAAGACGGCCATTCATGGCCCCGGCCCGCAGCTGAGCCGTTTCCACCCGGGCCAGAATTACAGACCTTTAATCTTGCAGAATGTAGCAGGCACCTGAACTACTTAACCGCTGTGCTTGTTCGGGGGGCTAAGATAACCAAGTGTAACAAAAAGCCTGAACTTTATCCTCCCCAGGATGAGTACATTTCCTTTCTGTTGTTCCCAACAAAGGGCACCGGGTACAAATGGCCCACTATCTGTGTCACCGGGAAGTGGAGAGCAATTTGTTTCTATTAAACAGGACGGTTCCATTTTTTTGGGGGTGGGTGGGGGTGGGGAGGGGGCTTGTTGGCTTTTGTTCTGAGGGGCAGCCTGTGCCAGTCATAGCCTTTAATGTGAGCCACCCCTGACCAGGGGGTTTGCGTGGCCGAAGAAGAATTCCCTGTTTCTTGTTCAGGTAATTGTGAGAATTCGGAGGGGAGACCCCTGGGCATTGGATTGTAAAAAGAGTAAACTTGAATGCAACATTGAGTTCTGTCAGGCCGCACCTGCTGTGGTTTGTCTCTCCCCCGGTTCACAGCGGGGTCACAGTGGCTGAGAGCGGGCTGCTCCCAGACCCCCCCCCCCCGACTCAGCCTGATCACATCTGCGCCTGCTTGACCCCTCTGATTTATACCGGGCCCTGCAGAGCAGAAATACAATGCCACGACCCAATATATCTCTCACAGGCCCGGCACACATGCAGTCACGCTCGTACACTCTGACAGAAACAAGAGGCTCCCTCTAACATGGAAATAGAATCCCTTTCTCCTTCATTATTACTTTTTTACCCCCTCTCTTCATTCATAAATTTAAGATAGAAATTTAGACAGTAAACCACAAAAGCAAAAAATTTCTGATCCCTGAAAGAAGATGGGAATTTCAGCACTGCATTTCTCAGTGTGTGCAGTGCTTGTATGTGTGACACACTGGGCAGCAGTCTTTGCAGCATTGCAGTTATTATTCTATAGCACCATGCGGGAGTACCTGCCTCACCCACATCTCCTTGTCTATCTCATGAAGGCTCGGGTGCCAGTCTGTATTTTCCCAGTGGTGTTTGGCATAAGTAAATGATTGGTGGGAATGAGGCTTTCTAAGCTGTGATGTGGTTTGTCTTAGCCGGGGGTCAGGACTTTGAGGTCTCCTGTATTAAAGGAGCCGAGGTATTTTAGAGGAATGAAGACGTGTAATTTTTCAGCGATGCAGAACCTGGAATGCTACCTGGCGAAGCAGGCGGCAGAGTTACGGTCAAGCGGCAGAGTTGGTTTGCATGTGGGGGCCGCCTGCTTTATCAGAACAGGGATTTGGAGAACCAAGGCAGAGACATGTCAGTCAATTTGCATAGAGGTGATGAGCACAAGAGATAAAAAGATGAAGCAGAGGAAATATCTCAGCTTGAAGAGCAAACCATAACGCCAAGCCATGCCCCTGGGCATACCTCCAGTAAACAACTGCTGTCTGTGTGTTTACAAAAAGGAACTCTGTTGTAAGGACACACTCAGCCAACCACCATATTCCCCATGTAAAGGACATTCCAGAAAAAATATGTTAGCGGTTTACGAGTACATTCTCCTCCGCTGGTAAAATTAAGCTTATATAACAAACTTCCTCATCCTTCAGTAACAACCATTGTTGTGGGAAGTGAAAGTCATGCATGTTTAGTGTAAAAGATGCATAGTGGATGATTTCGTCTTATTCACTACACTGGGTTTTGGAAGCAAAAAATATACATGTGACATGCACAACAGGGACCTAAGAATGAAGAAAACGTAGCTACGCTAGCTAAAAAAATCACTAGCTGAAAACATGTGGGTTCATCTTTGCTGTAAATGACAGGGAGGGACGTGCTGGTAGGGACAGGTTCAGAGTGGTTAACCTCACAGCCCCCGGCCTGGGGGGGGGCTCAGGCCCTCCCCTGCTCAGCCCTGCTAATTAGCCACTGGACACATATGGTTCAATTCATTAAGCTAATGAGCACCTCTACAGAGTGAGCGGAAAAAACTCCCTTTGTGCTCCAGCCTTGGAACCCCATCTGGGCCTTTTAGAGGCGTGAAATGCACAGTAATTATTAGTAATCATCACAGGCCATCAGAAACTGATCCTAAAGCTGTAATTACATGATAAATGTCTGTGTAACACATGCCCCCTATTTTACTGCACCCAGGAGACTGGGGATAATAGACAACTAAGAGTCTTTTATCCCGGGCCGGTCTATTGTTTTTTGTGTCAATGCCTTCTCCGGCCGTTTAGCAGCACACAGGCCACAATCAAAGCCTTCCTGGCCTTCGCTGAGAGCGGCGTCTATCTCCAGGTTACAGCGGTAAAAGCAGCAGAGCTCTGGAATTAGAGAAATTACAGCAATTTGTTCATTTGAGGCGTCTGTGCAGTAACTCTGTCTGCCATCGGCTGCGCTGTTTAACCCCGGGAGACGGGCGCAGAAACCAGCCGAACCGCAGGTGAAATATCTGCACTCCTCACCCCCGGCTCTCTCCAGATGAAAGCACTCCCTATTTACTACAGCTCCAAACACTGCCGATTGCCCGAGCGGGAAGTTTTATTTGTCTGGCCTCTCCATCCTGACTTGTGCAGAAATATAGATGGGGCCACATGTGCATGCACTGAGCCCGTAAATCTAAGATTTTCATTTCTCTGTTTCTCAAAGAAATTTAGAGAGTGTTATCCGCGGGATGGGCTTTATTTCAGAGACTGCCACTCAGGCCACAGTTTACAGTCAGACTGGAATTACTGCATTCTCATGAAGGGAAGCCTACATTTGGCCCTGTAGGCTCACTCACTGGTACTTTCACAAGGTAATATGGTGTACAGTAAAATATACAGTAAAATATTAAAATCAAACATTGGAAATATATTTTAAGAATTGTAAAAAAACATAGATTAAATTAAATAGGATTAAATTATAGATGACATATTTGTCATCTATAATTTAATCCTATTTTCATCAATGCTGTATTATTTGTACATTATCCATGTTATCAGCTATACATATTTGACAGCTTCCAATATGGTAACAGTAGCAAAATAATAATTTTCCAATATTCAATAATTTTGCATCTATTAAAATACACTTCACAACTATTCAGCCATTTTACCTCATGGATATATATTATATATATAATATATATTATATTTTTTGTCACTTTTTATTATCATTCTAATTTTCTATACTGTATACTTTGTGCGCATATATGCTAAAGCTAATTGATTTACCCATTCCTTTCTGTTACTTTTCATTTGTGCCAGTAACTTACTGATATTTAAAAAATATTACACTAAGTTAAACTGCACAAGGGCTTTCTTTTCCACAGAAGAAACAGTTGGGACGTTCTCAAAGCAAGGAACACAGAGTCCAAGAGCAACCACTTCAGTATAGTGCTGCAGTTTTAATGCAAATGAGCAAAGGCAGTGCAAACAGTGAATAAGATGTTTGTTATTTTTTAAAATGTGCATTTATATATACTGAGCCATAATGTAGGGTATTTTTGACTTTCCAAAGAATTGTTTTGTGGTATCAGGCAATAATCATATTTTAATTTTAGTAAGTCTAAGAAGATCAGATATGCATGCAAAATTTTTTTGTGTGTAATGTTGACTGCAAAAGAGAAATTTATATTAATGAAAAAACAGAGTATATTTGCCTGAGATTTGCCTACTCCTTTAAACAATAACTGTGTCGTTGGAAATATAACATACGTTAGTCGGGAAGCCAATGGTATGTTAGCCGTTAAACAAATTTCACATGAGCTTGTTTATTCTCTGAGGATATTGACAATAATGATTTTATTGTACTTAAATTTAACAGTTTATTTATTAACCTTTGGGTGAAAAACAGGTAACTGATTTTTGAAGGTGACGGTTGCTGTGGTGTACCGGGCCCTCTGGGAGCATCCTGTCTCTCTGAGAGCACACCTGCCCTTTGGTCGTCTTTAATCAGAACAACAAGCATTCAGCTTCCAATTCACCCCGTTTGGATAACGCTGTGAAACCCCTGATGCATGGGACTCCACGCTCAGCAGTATGGTAACCCACACTGGCTTGGCTATCTATGGCATGGTCCCTTCCTGCAATGTATGAGTGACTAACAGACTGGCATTACCAGCCGTTAAATGTAACTGGTTTACTGGTACTCTCAGGTATGCTTGGCCAAATGGATTGGCAGAAAGATGGCAAAAAGCCCTGCCATCAGTGGTCTTCTGTGGTTCTGCAGTTCAGTTTTGCATGTTAGGATACAGTACTTCACTCTGTAATGAGGACTTTAATTTTACAGTTACACACCTTTCTGTCCAGGTAAAGTATAGCTTCACTCATCCATTTGGTGACTGTGAACACGAGACTCACCAAAATATGCATTGTATTGGCAATTCACATTTTGGCAATTCATCTTTCTTCACAGCATGCCAACATTTAGGACTATGACAGGACAGACCTGGCTAAACCGGGCTCCACTGAAGCTCCAGCTTAAACAAAAATACAATTCCATGCATCCAAACCCAAATGCACATGCTTTTTACATGAGCAATGTTGTCAGAACACATAATGTAATCTTTTTTCCATGGGCAAGCAAGGACAAGCCTTCAAAAGAAGGGAGTGAAGAGCCGTCATGGCTGCCAAGTTCATCACTGGACGGTGACATTAGCAGGCCTTCAATGCAGTGATGTAAGCATAACTTCTGTAATTCCTCTGCCCTTAGCAGAGCTCTTTCTACCATGCAACCAACGCATGCAGTCTCTCAGAGGTCAGTGAGGGTGTCTATCAATGCAAAAGGAAAGAAATACCCCTCCCTCCAGCTAAATTGTAGACATTTCTGGGGAAAACTGCTTCTGCCTCTATACATGCTCCTATACCCTGAGAGTGTGACCCCCTCTGAAGACTACATTACACTTCCCCTTAAATTTCATCCTATGCCTTCATCTTCTGCAGTTTAAGTACTGCATTTCAAACTCCAAGTCATATTCACTTCAGAAAGTTTCGGTTGTCCCTTCTAGCACGTGAAGCTATGATACGGCAACAGTGGTAACCTGATACTAACATCTCAGCTGTCTTCAGCTGCCTGCACATCCTGGTTCCTTTCTGTGTCAACATCAGTTCACAGCGGGATTCGGATGATCTCATCTTTATTGGTTACATTAAGGTGTACCTGTTCTCCAGTGCTACCTTAAACGTTCCATTTTTGCTCATCTAAAATAACACAGAGCAGCCATTCTGTGTGGGATGCAACAGACTGCAGACGATTCCGATGATAAACACTTAATTAATATTAGCGATTAAAAAGGTTCACTGGATGCCCATAGCTTTAGGCAAATGTGTTTGACAACAACAACAAGAAAAAAGGAAAACGAAAGGACACCAAACACAAAAAGCGCAGCGATTTCAGACAGAGTCAACAGCACAATGCCGTGGACATGCCAGGAATTCTCTAATTGATACGACGATCTCTATAATGGCACGAGCCCGACTGTGAGGAAAGCCAAGGCTCTTTTCTCTTTCACGTCCCCCGGTTGGGGTAATGAAGGCTGCGCTTGCTTTCTGTCCCGGCAGGGTTGCGCCAGGGACAACGCTGCTCATTACCTCCAGGACAGTCTGACGAGGAATGCGCAACAATTGTTCTCTGTGCCATTGGTGCCATCTGCAAAGGAGACGGCTCGCCTTCAATGTGTGCAGTCCGCTCTTCAACCCCCTTAATTAAGAACGGAGGCCTTTCTTCCGGCCGAGACATGGATGCACGACATTCCAGTCTGTCGCCACAGCAACACGCTGCGCAATCCCTGCCCAAGTTTTTTTTTTTTTTTTTTTATCTGGAATACTTGCAGAAAAAGAGTAAAACTGCAGTATAACTGCAGGATAACTCCTGAAGTTCCACAAAAATTCTCAGACTCAGATTCTTGTGACTTATTTAGCAATAAATCAAATGCTGTGATAAATCCCAAGCATGTGACCTGAATGACACCAGTACATCTTTGATCACACATCTTATAATGTCAGTGATAGTTGCCTCCTATGTGGCTCAGCCCATTAAAGCCCCTGCAGCCCGGGTCAGAGCCCGGCTAAGCCCAACGCCCACAGTGACCGGGAGCCACCTGCAGCAGAACACACTGTCTCCTGCAGAGGGCTGACACGGGGTCTCACCAGCCCCCTGCATGGCATGTGAGGAGTCTGACAAACACCTGTGATGTCAGAGAGGATCTGCCTATCCTCCAATCAGTGCACACCCTGCTGTGGTGCAGGGGTCCAGGTGTACAGGACAATGGTGCAAAAAGGGGTGAGCGTAGTTTACAAATGGGTGGAAAAAGTGTAAAAAAGCTATTAGGATAATACTTTCCATCTTTCCCCTTGTATCACAAAGAACATGTTTCATATTTATCTTGCTTCTGTAAATTTACTGTTTTTTTACACAGCTTATCAGGCTTTCCTAGGTCTTTTCACATGCAAGCAAGCCTGATGTCCACAAATGAGAAAGAACAAAACAACCTAAGAGCTTCATGGACGAAGAGTTGCATGGAAGCCAGCACACAGCACTGTGTCCTCCGGCCTTTTTATCGGCACTGATGCCATGCAGCTGGTCTCAAAGTCACATCCCTGCCTATCAGCCTGCATTGGCATTTAACACAACACACCACACTGACAGAGACTGAAGCCTAATGTAGTGCCATTTTAAAATCCCTAATTACTGTAATTAATTTTTGCAAAGCCATCCTTAAAGGATTAAGTTTTAGTACCATACGTCTGACCATGTAGCCTGTTGGATTTCATGCGCAGCAGGGGGTTATTTCTAACTGGAAACAGCCCCTGTTAGCTGCCTCTGACATCAGTGGGACTAAATGAATGTGAAAAAGCATAAATTCTCCTCCCTGCTCAGTGTGCCGCCTTCACACGCTGAAATAACCTATAATTTGACAACAGCAGCTGGTTTAGGCTGAACAGTCGCAGCGTTACGTTTGGCTGGCCTGTGAGAGGAACACCTTAGCGAGAGGGCCCTTTCTCTAATTGCTCATGAGTTTACATAATGTAGTGGGGGTTGGGCCAAGGGCTGTTTTCTCTGTAAAATCGGGCCTTTGCTCCTACAAAAAGCTGTTAATAATTAAACAATGAAACTTTTCTGGCGTAATCGCCACTTAACCACACCAAACTGGACTGCAAATTACAGACAACCTGATCTGTCCAAATAAAGTCTGCGGAGGTGTATTCAGCGCCGTCAGGCAACAGCGCAGAGCACCCTAACGATATCCATCTTCCGCTACCTAACCCTAACCCTAACCTCTTCAGCACTGAAACTCCACAGCTGATTCCTGGCAGAGTTAACATTCTACATTTTAATCCACAGCAATTCATCAGAAAATATTTTCGTAGCCTATGAATACAAAAAAAGTCACGTCTCACTGTAGCTCTGTTTTTCTCGCATTGAAAACCCACCTCCTCCCCATGTTCCTAAGAGCCATTTGTGCTAACCAGTGCGGGTTTATAATTTACAAATAAATCCTTATACATATAATGTTTATACATTCACTGTGGGTCAATCATTTCTTTCAGATGGCCTTGCTCTAGGTAGGAATACATCTACGCAGAGGGCTTTTGTGGATGTGGACTCATCGTGATGCTAATCAGAAATTTGCATTTCAAGATGGGCTGCAGTGCTTAGAGGGAATAATTACCCTGTCCTTTTCTGCCGTGGTCCCGCTCCACGCGGGGCGGTGAGGAGCGCGGCCCGTTTCGGCTCTCACCCGATCCGGCGCAGCCGCATGTCCCATGGAAGGCGGGTCCGGGCCCATCTCAGCAGTGACCTTTCCCTTTTCATGCAGAGCCGGCTCCATTCACCCACACAAAAACAGCAAGGTGACAGTACTTGAGTCGCAATTCATGTTTCAAATCAGCAGGTGTGTTTTTCCTTGTTTTTCAATAAAGGCCCCTGCAGCAGGTCACTGTGGAGTCTTAACCCCGAATCAAAAGACACAAAGGGACGATCTAAGGCTAGTTTTCCTTTTGTCTGTTTTCTTGCATCTGAAAGCAAGCCTGAAATCTCCATCAATTAATGTGTTTGTAATCTTTTTTGATCTTGCAATTGGCACAGTCTGCACACATAATAGTTCTTTTTGTTTCTGTTTTATTTTATTCATCTACTGTAAACCTTCAGAGGACTCTTATTGGCCATCATGATTTCACACAGGTCTGGAGAACAGTGCCAAAATATGAATATCCATCTTTAGAGCAGAGAATAAAGAATATCTATCTTTAAAATCATAGGAATGAATATCAAGCTTTAACAGCTCAGGAAAAACATCAACCTTATCTTATTATTATTCTTATTCTTATTCTAACACAGGGAGAATATCTATCATTAATAGCACAGGGAAAATTCTATCTTTAATAACACAAGAAGAATATCTCTTTCATAGTGCAGGGAGAATATCTAGCTTTAATAGCACAGGGAGAATTCTATCTTTATTAACACAGGGAGAATTCTATCTTTATTAACACAGGGAGAATATCTATCATTAATTGCACAGGGAGAGTTCTATCTTTGTGATGGTTTTATTACTTTCTCCTTTTGGTTTGGTCTCAATTTATCTGTAGCAGAATTTTTACTTGCATAAAACATGTTTGATATCTATCTATAACTATAGATATAGATGTAGATATAGATAACTGACAGTAAGACAGTGGTTCACGTGCATTTAAAATAACATTACAACTAATTTTAAGCCTAGCATGACCCTCCTTCTAATAATGTACCCCATGGATTTTCTGAACAAAAATACCTGTCAACATGCCTTTCGCATTCTGTTTCAGTTAAACAGGTGAATAACAGGGCTCTTCTCAGAGAAGTTCTGTCTTTCCCTTATCCAACAGTAAGGCCAAACAGCTTTGATAGTTATCTACATGCCGCATATGGTATCAGCAAATTTCAATGCCATTTCCCTACCCGCATAATATGTTTGCAAGAGAAGAACGCTTCTACTGTTATAGTTCCAGGTAAATGGTAAGCATTTGTTATTTACCAAAGGAATATGAGGCTGTATTGCTTTGCATTATTTAGGCATACTAGACAAATATAATTCATTTATGCAAAGCTGCTGGAGGCTTTCTCAAAGGTGAGAGCTTACTGCACCAGGAAATTTGCCATTTTACAATTTATCGATAAACCCAAAAGCCTAATCTGATCCTTGAACGGCGTTTGTCAGGCAACAGAACATGCCGCCTGTTCCAGTTTTCACAAGCCAAGGACTGTTGTCTAGATTTTCATTTTTACATGCAGCAATGACATTAACAGGGAGCCAACTGGCCAGGCCTGCATCCTGCCTGTCAGGAAGAACACAGAACAGCAGCACAGAGAGCAGTGCCTCCAAACACAGGGGCACCAAGCAAGAATGCAGATACAGCTTATTTTATTTTACACTTAGCAGACTCTCAAGAGGCTTTAATACAACTATGAAACAAATGCAATTCATGTTTATCTAACAGAAATTAAAAGACATGCATCAGTAAGAGTGGAATAACATTTGCTGGGTTTGGGCATTCATATATATCTAATGTACAGAAGTGTATGGTTAATAATAACATTAGTCATAATTATTTATCACAATCCATAGCATCAGTGATACTGCTGACTGCCTGCGCTGATGTGGACCTACAGTAATGCTCACTGGCCACTAGGTGGCAACCCATGTCTTTATGAAGAAATGATCATGATTATATCTTTCATGTTCAATACTTCCATTTTTATAAGACTTGTTATTGTTTTTTATACATTATCAATCAGTTAACTGTAGTCAAAAGCACGTGCTCAGAACAATATGTTGCTATTTTATTTCAGAGTTAAATTCAGAGTCTGTGCAGTTTTATTTGAAGAGCCATGTATATTTATCTCATATCAATTAGAGAAAGGTTATGGTTGACTGCAGTTGTGCATTTGGATAAATAAAACATGAATAATCAAACAACTCACATAATTAGTGATACACATGAAAATCTTGCCAAAAAGCATACTCTGGGTCTCTTTGGCTGTATTCTCCAAGGCACCTGTAACACACAACAGGTTTGCTGTCAGGTCCTAGAGCGGCCATATTTAGTAATCCTTGCAATTGTTAAAACAAAATTTTGTGTTGGATTATTCAGTCATAATTCATGTGGCATTATGGCAGTCAACATTTCAACATATCAACTTCTCTTTTTCGTTTTTGTGTCATATTCAGTTTAGTCTTTTTTTTGTACTTACTTTTTAATAATAATAGTTGGAGTCCCACCGTCTGTCACCACATGGAAAGTGACAGTGTGTCTGTGATGCTTAAGTTCACAGGGCTGCTGTGTGGCTAATGCTCAGCTCTCATCTTCCCACCTTCCTGTGCATTTACAGCACGCGGAACCCATGGTTCCTGTGAGCACAGCTGATGAGAAGTGAAAGCAGAGATACAGATGACCACAGGAGGCACGGAAAGTTGCCACTAAGTTCAGATTTGTCAATAAACACCTTCACTCCTCCCTGATTCTTCAACACCTCCTTTCATTATCCAGACATCCCCGCACACCATCCGCGCTGAAGCTGATTCTGTGATCGTCCCATACAGGTGAACCGCGACGTGGGACAGAGCAGGCAGAGTGTTTCTGAGGGCACGGGGGAGTGCGGGTCACTGGAGTTAAACTCTTTCACTGCTAATTAAACAGTAAAGCCGTGAGAGAGAGCAGGGGGCGGGACAGACGACGGCAGAGCGCTGGAACTCCTTCCGCTCCCGTTTCACGGCCCGATCCCAGTCCCGTTAGCGGGAAATATTACCCAAACTCATAATAACATGATGTGAGGAAAACTAATGACAGCTGATTAAAGCAAATCAGGTGATGGAGGCCCATGAGCTGCGAGAGCTGCCGGCATTACGTTCCCCAGCAGCTGTGACCCTAATTACACAGGCTGATTTATACCTGATTAAATCCCTGTATAAGTCACCTCTTTTGAAAGCAGTTAGGCTACTTATAGTCTTCACTAAACAGTAGCAATTTTGTTTGAAATAAATGTATGTAGCTCTTCAGGGAGCATATGGTATATTTCTCTCTTATTAATAATTCAGATGAAATGAGCAAAAATGAGTTGGCTCGGTTACTGACGCGTTTGTCCTGCATTAATTTGGTAGACGTTTTGTAAATGGGGCTATTAAGTTAAAAACAAAGCTGAGTGCTGTGCTCTGTTTAGCTTTGCTTGTGTGTGAGGAAGGTGTGGAGCCGCCACTCCCAGCTCTCTCATGTTTCCAAACGCAGTTCATCATGGCAATTTGTTAGTCAGAACTCAAACTGAGATGTCAAAAAAGTCCTTAATGTTGACTTTCAATTACATGAAATTGTTTCCTGTTTTTCAAAGCTAACTTTATTTTTTTTTTTTTTTTGAAAAACTGGCAGCTGCATTTAATAGTAAGCAAATCACATTCTGGTAAGATCACATTCTGAAAGCCCTGAATCAATAAAAGACTAATAAACATTCTGCTGTGAGTAAAAACCTGTCTTTACTTTTGTTAGGCAGACATCAGTCAGTATAATATCAGTACTGCCTGATTCCATCCCCAGCTGTGAGTGTTAAGAAAGAAATGTTGAGGGTTAAGACCGGCCCGAGTCTTTGAAACCATTCCTAAATGTGTGTTTTTTTCTCACAGTGTCCTGGTATGTGTGGCTTGCTGTGTCATGGATGGTGCCCAGGTGTAGACCCTGCCTGTGGGGAGTTTGGGACAAGCAGCACAGAGGTCCTTCATTCCCCCAGCCTTACCTGGAAACCTGGGCAGGTGTTTCCTGCATGCAGGAACTGTGACATGGACAGGTGGCTGCCATGCTCTGCACAGGTAGCTCTGAGGCCTTCCCCTGCCCCACCCCGCCCTGCACCTTTGTGGGGGCCACACTGACGGCACAGCCAGCCTTCAGCGGAGATAATCCCTCAGTCCTCAAGCACCGCCCATGTCCTGGCTTTTGTCCTGTGAAATCTCAGGATTTGGGGAAGGAGTGCAGAAAAGGTGAGAAAATGGCTGCTTTCACACCTTTTCTCGCTGGAGAGCCGGAGGTATCAGTAAAGTGCAGGCTTGGTGAAAGGGCATGAGCACAGTGCCATTAACTCAGAGGCATCATTAAGCTGCGGAACGCACCGGAACACACCAAGCTGCTCTCCACCGTGAATTACACACTATCAGAAAACAGGTCTAACAGTGTGCTGATAGCCGGGTGGCAAGAACCAGAGCCCTCCTCCATCTCCAGGATCCCTTACAAGTGGTTAAAGATATGGTCAGCTGTTGAGCAGGCCTGCAGGTCAGCCAGGTCCGCTGTGGGGACGGAGCTCCCACACACACGCATGGAGAGGGAGGACACTGTACCCCTGAGCCCCCTGATAAGGACTGGACTGCGGTCAGAGCTGTGGGCAGATGTACAGACTCACATCATGCATCTTTTACCTCAGCAGTAGATGGAAATGGTCTTTATCTGACCTGCTCAGAGCCCCCATAATTACATAAACAAACAGGGATGATCATCATTATATCATTTTGCATTTTTCTGTTTTATTATTTGTCAGAATAAAATTAGATTCATGCCACTGAGGTCTGTAACAAACACTGTTGATAACAGTAATGTAAAATCACTCAGTTATAATTATGGCCTATGCAGGAGGCAGGAATTCAGGGCCTACACACAGTTACTTCAGTAGGCTTCCAATATACAACTATTAATGACCTACTTCATTCCAATATCGTGAAATCAGCGGTCTGTTGTTACGTACCAGTGCTTTAATGTAATGCCATGGTGTACACACAGTTTTGGAGCCGAGGCACATGCAGGTGGGCGCTCCTCCATTCAGGTTACCCCACTCACTCAGGTTACCTGGAAACAGATCAGGGACAGGAAGACAAAAGTGACCGCACAATGGTCATTTATTTAATGGCTGGTCATCCCAAACTCGGGCCGAGCTGGAAATTCAGCGGGGGAAAGTGTGGCACGATGCGAAAGCTTTATAAACTGCAGGCGAAGTTCTCCCGCTGCAGCGTGAATGTCACTCTGCGGGTGAAATTAATGTTGCTTTTAACCTGTACTGCCATGTAATTACATTGACATTTACCCTACATTAAATCAACTTCATAACAGGAGATTCATTCCAATGAGTTCTTGTATTGCAGTGTCCATCGTGGCAGCAATTATGCATGCAAAAATGGGGCCTCATACGTGCAGCGTTCATATCTACATCTATCTATCAATCTATAGATAGAACACTGAATTCAAATATGTGTATTACTGGAAGCTTTATAAAAAGTCTGGTGTAAGAGATTCTATTAAATAAAGCACTGCAGGAGGCAGCAGCTAGGAGGTAGTTGTGAATGTAATTGATACCTCTCTTTCTCCTTCCCCTGTAGTTATCATCACAACTGCAGGAGGACGGGCAGGACAGGCAGACAGGAGCTGTAACGATCCATTGGGGACTCGTCAATCACGACAAACTGCAACCAGAATTGAAATTACATCTGCATTTGAATTAGCAACATTATTCGCCAATTTAGCTCAGAGTGAACATTTTTCCATTGGAGATGGAATTAAATTAGAAAATGAGTGAGTCTTTAATTTCCAGATTATAAATCACAGAATATAATTCACCTCCTCATACCTTAAGGCCAATTACATTATCCTAAGCGACATTTTATCTTCCAACCGGCAAGTGATATCATGATGGGGAGCCATCTCACAAATCACATTTTCTCTGGTAGCAAGAAATATATCTTTCTCCTGAATTAGACATAAAATATTAGTATCATTTCCTGCACGAAAGCTTATTTTACATGAAATTTGATAGTCTTTTTTTAACTCATAAACATATTACAGTGTTACTCTGTTGAACTGAAGTAGTCACCTTTCAGAGCGATGAATCTGATCTGTTCTCAGACCACAGCTCGGATTAAAAGGGGGCTTTTTAATCTGCCTGGCTGTCAAGGAAATGTCTGCAGAATGCAGAGGAGGATATTGTTCTGCGTTTTTACCGCTGTTGAACTTCATTTTACATTTTAGTGGCAGGGAGAAGGGGAATTCACAAGTATCTCTGACAGGTATCTGTATCTGCAGTCAATGTTTGGGCAAATTGGTTTAAACATGAAGCGCCTGTGGTGGGACTGCATCTGATGCAGGCTGACAGGGGGCCTCTCCTGCTGCAGTATCATGTCACTGTGTGGAGAAATGGCTTTTGTGGTGATACAGCAACGCTGCAGCAAAAGCCAAGATTAAACTATGGAAAGTATTTGACTTGAAAAAAAAATGCTACGTGTCAATTATTACTGAAACCCCTGCTATTGCATTTCCTTCTGATGGCCACATCAAATGCCCTAATTCCCCTCTGTGTGAATGAGGTGTGTATTACATACATATATATTTTATATAAGTGATTAATTCTTTAATTATTCTATAGATCTACTATTGTATGGAGGACATTGAGAAACAAGAAAACAAGGTCGCTGAATAACAATAAAATAACAGGGTTAATTTCTCTCGAAGAGTGAGTTTACTATAATTACTAGTATTCCAGATCTCTGTATGATTCTAATTAACTGCTAACTGTTGCACATTTACTGGCAAGATTGGAAAATATGATTTGGCCTCTCATAGCCTGATTTCAAAGGCTAAACTTGCTCCCTGTTCTGCGCTGTGACTTGTGCCCAGACCTTATTAAAAATGAATAAGCTCCCTTAAATACAAATAATGTGCCAGTTCCATTAGACGGAGAGATTTTCGGGTGATAAATATTATTTGTGAACGGCAGTGATCGGATGTGTATTGTGTGCGGATTGGAGACGATATTAAAGTCCACAAAAAGCCATTGTGTTTGAATTCCTCGCGCGGTTCCTGCAATATTGCCGCTGCTTAATTTGATTTCTATTTCTTTTTTTCCATTGTTGTGCTTTTATTGAGGTGGTGCCTGTTTTATCAAACAAATCTGGACTGGAAATAGGGTCAGGAGAGCTGGTCTTGACTCTTTTTATTAGCTTTCAGGGAGTTGATATGAGCTGATTTGGGTATCTGTATCCTACATTAAACTCCTCCACTCCCATCTGTGCTTTCTGGGGATGATATTTATCACTGCTTCAAAATTTTCCATGACAATTTCAGCCTGTATTTAATGCTCACTATCACTCTACTAATAATATCCTCCTCTTTTGTCTCTGCAGTGTGTGTGCATGCTTGTGTGTGTGAGCGTCTGTGCATGCGCGTGGATGTGTGTGTGTGTGTGTGTGTGTGTGTGTGTGTGAAGGAGAGTGGGATGGGTGATATACAGGTTTATATTTTCATCGAAACAATGCATTGGTAGTTCTCCCATAAAAAGCAATAAACCCTGACGGCAGGTTGGATCCTCACCCAGGAGCTCAGAATAGATAAGATTGCAGATATATACATTTTATATTCCTCAGGAAGCCTTTTCGCTTGTAATGAATGATTGATTTTATGAGCCGTGGCTAACGTCATCATCAACGCAAGCTGCCCAGCCTGCAAAGCCATTCTGATTGGAACGCCCGTTTGTTTTTCTGTTTTTTGTTGGGTTTTTTTTTTTTTGCACACAATAGATATGCAGCTCTCAACTTATTGACAAGCAATGCAACATTTTTACAACTGACACGGTTATTGCGGTTTGTAGTGTTTGCGATTTCACTTACTGGGCAGAATAATTGAGGTCCATTCTGTGTCTGATATTTCAGTGTTTCAATGAATAGTTCTGTGGCTGGAATTTTCTGCCGGCTTTGTGGCAGTGTGAGCAGGCCGGTAATGGCAATTTCAGGACCCCAGGGCCACAGGCTGTAGAAACGATGGGCTCCAGCACAGGCTCATATTAATATTAATATTTCAAAAAGCAGTGGATCTGAAGCTAAACATCTGCAAGCCATGCTTGGTAAAAGCCTATTACAGCTTTACTGTGGACAGTGCTGTTCTGAAGGTCAGTTTGTCTTCTGTGTAGGATTTTGTTAGTGATTTTTCCGTTATTCACGCCATTTCAGAAACACGCATTATGTAAATGGTTCTTTTTTGTAGGGAGTAAAAACTAGAATCGATATTTTAATGAGCATAATGTCCCGCTTTTTGTGGCACTCTTTAATGCGAGCATTAGACAAAGCGTTCATTTGCTTAAACTTTCGGAAATCTGAACGTTTACACGAATGGGGCACTGCAAAATAGGGAAGCTTTTCTGCTTTTTTTTCAGGTTTAATGCTTTGATTAATTTTTTTCAGCTCTTTGTTGTAAAGAACAGTGTTTCAAGCCTATGCACTGAACACGTGCAGATGTAGCAGTAGAGCATCCTGCATGAGACCGAAGCTCACACAACAACGCTGAAGGTCAGAGAGGTCAGGCTGCACATGTCCCTTCACACTCACGGGAGGAGGCGGGCGCTGAAGTAACAGCGATGAACACTCACATACTCATCAATCCACCATAATGATGCAGCACGTTGCTAAACTGCGGGAAGTAATGAGCCACAAGAAAGCAAGTGAAGGCCATGACAGACACATTATGACTATGACACGATTTTCAGTGGTAAAGAAACATACGATGGTCCCTCAGTGCAACTGCAGGAAATATGAAAATCGCAAGTTTCTTTGAAATGAGAGTTTTTACCAAAGGTGACTGAGAAAACCTACAGAATTTACTGAAAACATTAAAGAAAAGACACTTAAGAGACAGTGCAACAGAACAGTGGCAGGATTTTTAAGGAATCCTCACATGAAATTCTATGGGCTCAAAAATTTTGTGTGATTTCAAAACTGCATCAAGCTACGGACCTAGGAGAGAAGGAACTCCCATGGAGCCAAGCATTACAGCATTAGTGGACAGAAGAAAGCATGTGTCAATCACACGTCAGAGACACCTTAACCCAATCAATGCAATAATATAACATACCACTTATCTCCCTCCTGAACTTTAAAAATGTGTACTTTCAGTTCAAAACAAGCATTGGAGAAAATAAATGTGAGTTAATGTCCTCAATGTTAGTTAATGTTAATGTTTCATACACAGGATTTAGTGTAGTTGGTATGGCTCTGTGATAATCCAGGGTTTTTTCATGCATGTATTTGTGAGGTATATGGCTGTGGTTGCATCCATGACTAAAACTCCAGCAAGCCAATGGTGTCACAGGCATTGCAAGATGAGAGTGGACCTTATGGCAGGTTTCATATTCAATTCAATTTCATATTCAATCTCATACATGACACTTTGCTGTTATCATATTATTATTTGCCTTACAGTGCTCTGGTTTTATAATGTTTTATATCGGTTTTACAATGGAAACCATGATGGGAGTGCTCTGCTTTTAACTGGTTGAATTATGTCACAAACCATGTTTATTTCAGCATGCAGAAAAATGTATTTCAGTGAAACACCAATTCTCTCATTTGATTTTTGCACTTCATGGCCACGTCAGCCAACCAAAACGCCGTGAGTTGGGTCTCTGTGGAACTCCTGCAGTCACTGCAGGTCACCCTGTTCAGACTCTCTAAAGCCAATCTGTAAAAAGAGGACCAGTAAAGTCCAGGTTATCCACCCCTCTGAATCTGATTCTCAGATTACTGTGCTGCGGTACAGAGCCCATTCAGCTCGACTGGCTGAAAGACGCTTCGCTCTGAGTTTATCACTCTCAGGTTCTTATCTCAGGGTGAGGAGCACTTCCTCTGGCCAGCGAGGATCTGCCTCCATTACGGCTCCACAGCCTGTCTGAGGAACAGTGTGTTTCATGGCTGCAAGTGTGCAGCACAGCTGAATTCACCCTGCAGGCCGTGCTGCAGCTCCAAACAGGGGGGGCACAGAACCCACTGCCATGTGGTAAATACCCCTGGACCTGTGTTTGACTGCTCTGGACCACTAAAAAGCATTCCACTTCAAACAGTCCACTCATTGCAAGCTGATTACTTTAACACTTGATTGCATCTGATGTAGCAGCTCTGCCTTTATGACCTTGTCATGAATTAATTTCAGTTCTATTACAAAAAGTTGGTTTTAATGCAAAAAAAACCTCAGCTGTGTTTGTTATAATAAAAAAAAACTTAGCATTAATCCAATCTCTTGGCAATTAACCAAGTGATACAGCTAAGTGAGAAGTAATCAGCTGATGATCATTGATGATCCTTTAGAAAGTTGACAAGCTCTAGTAAAAACAATAGTAAAAACATGTCCAGGACTGCTATCAGTTTAAAGGGAGGCGTAGCCTGCAGCCTGTACAGGTTTACCCAGCTCACCTAGTGCCAGGTTTCACCACCTGCGCGTGTGAAAGTCTGTCAGGCCAGACCTTTGTGTATCAATATGCGGAGTAAATCCACCCTCCCCAACCACACCAGTCACACAGATTTGTTTATAAAGGGCGTTTCTATCACTTTTTATTGGAACAAATCAGACTCTGGACTCCTGCGGCTGATCAGTCGGGATGATACCTGACTCTCTCACTGCCTACATAAAGACAGACAGGGAGCAGTCCGATTACCCCCAACCCCCCGGGGAATACCCCAGCTCTGATCCCACACCCCACTGGGTGGACGCAGTTCGGAGACACACAGTAATCTTCAGCGTAAATGACCGCGCTACACCACAGTGCTCAGAGAGGGAGAGGGAGGGGGGTAGCTGCAGGAGTTAGCGCTGAGGCGTGTGGAAGCAGGGGCCTCTCGACAGGAGTCACACAATCTCTCATTACCCATGTGCCCACTGTACGCCGCTGTGATAAATTGCTGGAAACATGATTGAAATCTGACAAAATAACACCGTGTTTTATAATAATGTCCCCAAGCAGAAATATGGTCCCTATAACTAAATAGTGCTTCATCACCCTTGCCAGTCTCAACAGCTCCCATTAGTAGCGAGATCATTGTGTTATGGCTTCTATTCCCCAGCTGACCGTGCTAGTGACAGGGCCGGCTTTAGCAATGACATTGAAAAATATTTGCACTGACAAGGCCACAAATCACGATAAGACAAGTTTAAAACTCAATATTCACTGAATGTGCATCTAGTATATTCTTGTTAAAAGTGTAATACGATACTCTCTGCCCTCAGCATTCCTTTATTATTACGGTATTGACAGCAACTATAATAAAGTTGTGTTCCTTGATGCCAGAAGAGAATAAGGCTGCCGGAAGAAAAAAGATACACACACACACACGCACACACACACACACGCGCGCGCACACGCGTGCACACGCGTGCGCGCGCGCGCACACACACACACACACACTCACTCACTCACTCACTCACTCACTCACTCACTCACTCACTCACTCACTCACTCACTCACTACACACACGTGCACACTTACACACACAAATGTATGCACAGACAAACACACACATACAAACACACACACACACACAATTATAATCACAGTGGTCAAGCACTATATGGCATCCTGAATGTAAAAACTCTCTGCTGATTTGACTATGATGTATCTACGCAACAAAATTACAATACAAGTAGTATAGTCAATACGTATTTTTATTATTTTTCTTGAATGATGCAATGATGTAATTCCTCACAGAAGTGGCATGTGAGATAAATAAAAAATAAATGTAAGGGACACATTTTAATTTCCTAAGAATGTGTGGCATAAATTAGTTTACTAAAAATGGTAAATTGTAAAATGACATACGTAAACATACATGTTTAATATACCACAAAGTGGCAGCAAATTGTATTAAATATAGTCCATATACTAGTATTTGAAAAAATATAGATTTATATTCATTCACATATTCTTTATTTTTTAATGCATTTAAAGTTATGGTTTACCATGTATTAAAATATTACTTTGTCACAAGGTATTATTTCCTGGGGTATTGACATGAGAATGAAGGAGATATTATTCAGCAGCATGCTAGACTGTAATTAGGTCTGTAGTGGTTATGCAGCACTCCTGTCTGCTTTGAATTGGTTTTCTACATCACACCACATCATTAAACACATGACACAATCAAATGCATTTTGATGAAGTGAATATCATATTTACTTAAGTATGTGAATCATTCTCTTTGTTCCCACTTAATTAACACATTCTGACTTAATACCTTAATTTTTATGACTGTGTATGAGTGACTAATCTTAGCGAAAGAAGTGGTGTAATTATCTTTATTGCAAATGGAACTTTCTGCCAACCTCTATCTTAAACAGGAACAGTCTTGCCACAGCTGAAATATGTATATTAGGGCTCTTCTGTGATAGCTGAAGTAGGTGGTCGCAGAAGTCTTCATGAGATGGCTTTATACAGGTGCTTCTCCATCTTCCACTGAGCGTTATAATGCAATATGCATTTGCTTATCTCTCTCTTTTCAAAGCAAAAACACAAATATTTTGTGCTGATACTAGAGTATATGTACAGAAGATCAAAGCTCTCTAAGACCTTTCAGGGTTTATTTTTTCCTTAGTGGGAACATTCTTTTAAAGAAGAACTCCTCTGCAAGTCCTTGTGTCCAATTCATATCTGTTTGGCCTGTCCTCGGCTGAGAGACGTGTCCTGTCTGTTATTCATAGACACCCCCAAAAGTACGACTCTTCCACACTGTAGCCCAGACCCCTCCTGTCTTGTGTTCCCAGCCACTGCAAGCACAGGCAGGGAAGCTCTTTGATTATTGCGGTCTAATTTCCGCCTGTGTTTTAAGCCTTATTGGCCACGTTTAGTTTAATATGTGTGCGATATGCTCCAGTCAGTGTGCTTAAGGCACATTGTTAACATAAGGCCAAATCTGTAATATAGCATGGACAATTAAGTGCACAATTTTTGTATAAATGCAAAATCCCTCACTGTGAATTATTTAATCCACCCTCTACAGTTCATTTAATAGAGCTCTTTTGCTAGCGGTTTCAGTCACAGAAAACTAATTCCCTTCTGCTCTTTGATTTAATTAGATTTTATGATGTATGGTGGTGCTAATTCGGTGGCTCTCTGCAGAGTGTCTCGGCTTGTCCCCTGCACTGGCGCTCAGCTGTCACCGCCGCCATTTTTAACAGTATTGAAAAATTCAAGCTTTATTATTGCCTGCTCACTCATTTTCTCCCATCAGAGGGAAAGTAATGAGCTTTTCCCCTTCGGAGAACTACCAGAGAGTGGAGGAAGGAGAGAGAGGGAGAGAAGGAAGGAGAGAGAGAGACAGAAGGAATGAGAGAGAGAGAGGGAGAGAGAGATTGTCGTGAGCCCACACGGCTTCAAGCATCAAGCAGCATTAACAGTGTGATTCATGAGTTAAGTTTCTAACTGCCTGTGGCTATTAGCTTTCAGTCCTTTGGCTGTCATTTAGTTAAAAAGAGTCTTTGGTTAATGCACTGTTTTAATGAGACCGCGCTGTTCTAATATATTTTACTGTATGAAAGGTCACAACAGGAAACCAAACAGATTGGGGGGAATGTAGCGCGACGACGGCTGTCAGGGTTTCGGGGGGATGGGGGGGTGTGTATGGGGGGCTGGCAGCGGCCCCCCCCCCCCCGCGCCGCGCACCCGCGCCGTAATGGGCTGCGGAACTGATGGGCTCTCTCTCACCTCACCAGTTGAGCACCATCCATCACGGTGCAGAGCGCGGTACGCAGAGCAGGGTGGGAGGGGCGGGGAGCCGGGGGGGTATGGGGAGCACGGAGGGGGCGCGCCCCATCGCGGGGCACGGGCGCGGGAGGAGCCCCCTCTTTCATTACCCATACAATCACCTGCATGATCGCCGTACACGCCGCCGCGGCCCCGACAATTCAGGCCCACCTGAGTGTGAAATTTTAAACCTTTTTAATATCCATGGGGCTCTGGGCAGAAATGGGGGATGTCTAACTCGGGGGTGGGGGGGGGGGGAGCGGGTATCTCTTTCCATCCTGGTAAGATGTCATACAAAAGGCATCTACAGTTGGCATAGGAACGATATTCCAAACCACATTTTTCTTTAAATTTTGGATTCAGCTTGTAGCACTTGTAAGACATTGGTCGATGAGTGAATTCCATGCATTATTTAAGGCGCAGTGCCTGCTGTATCCGAGTCTTTTAAAGTGGATTTTATCCCTCACTGTTTCAAAACCACAGTGCAACGCTGACATCAAAGGGATGTCTGTGAGTGGCAGAAGGATCTTAACTTATCTTAATCATAATTAAGCTGTCGATTCTCTATATATTGAGTTGCTGGCAGCTGTTTACATTTCCAGTGTACAGCAGTCTTCTTTGCCACAGATTGTGATAGCCCATCACTCCGTGCCTGTTTGCAAGGGGTAAGTAGCCAGGCTGCCGAGAACAAGGAAATACTAAATGATCATCTCTGTTGATGATTAAATTGCTCGGACAGACAAATATGTGCCTCTTATTTGTGCAGGTTAATTTTGTACTGTCTGTGCGTGTGTGTGTGCGTATGTGTGTTTGTTCCACTGACACGTGTTGAATTTGTATCTCGTAAATATGAATTTGATCATGAGTAAAGAAGAGGAGAGCTTCAGCGGTGTCTGACACCACATTACCGTCAGCGGTGGAGGCACTTCTGCCCAAAAATTCACCCGCAACAGGGTACCCCCTCTCCCCGTCTCCGCCAGCACCCGCCCGCCGAGCTGTCAGGGGAAGATCAGCCCAACAGTGGGAGCAGGAGAGGTGTCTGTGTTAACCCCTGAACCACATAATCTAACAGTAATCCATTCAAAACTAATCAAACATTTACAGAACTGCGGTGGCAGCTAGAGAGGCCTATTTATCATCCCTGCTCTCATTACACCTCCTGCATCTCAATCTGCCTATGCAAATGAGACAGGGGAGCTGACATGACCACTGTGTACAGAAATTATAAACAAATATTCATCCATTATGCCGGCGGAGCCCAGCAGCTGAAGCACTAGCGCTAGCTGAACTTGCAGCCCTGGGTATCAATTATTTATGGAGCTTGAACTGACAAGACTGTCAAGGTGAATTAGCAGCATATGTCAAGCTTTTGTTATAAATCCCAGCCTACTGTAACACACATTTTCCAAGAATGTATGTACACGGTTGATGATATATCAACAGTTCTGGATTAATAATTCAATGGAATGATTCCGCCAGGGAGTTGCCTGGGAAGTGGGTTTTGTACCATAGTTGAGATTGTGGTTGGCAGCAGTGGGAGTGGTGTCGGGGGGTGTTAAAGGGGGGGGGGGGTTGGTCCCTTCAAAGTAATCCTCCAGCAGGGCCATTTGGACCAATGTGTATTCCCCCATTACCAAAACCATTTCTTTATTGCGCAGTAATTACAGAGTGCAAGCCTGCAGGCAAGTGCGGTGGCTGCCTTTCATATTTTCACTTTCGATGCTGAGGAAAGAAGTCGATCATACAGTGCAATACCTGCTGAATATTCTCACAATGAATTTCAATAAAGTAGCCATGTCCGCTAACTGCCGTAACACAAATGTTCTGGAGGACGTCTCTTCATTAGGAGCAGACATTCCTATGTATTACTTTTTTTTTGTTTTTGTTTTTGATTTTGTTGATGCAGAAGATTTTCCACACAAATAACTGAAATGGTCAGAATTTAAAACGAACAATTTGTGCAACGCTAAAAAGCCACCTTCTGCTGCAGCACTCCAGATACCATCCTTTGTAAGGGTGGAAGAAATCCAATCCTTATTACCACTGGATAAAGTGTACCCTTTTTTATTTCAAATGAAAATGTCAGTAATTTCTTTAAGATTAATGGCTCCTTACATTTGTACCCAATAAATGAAAAATAGATGAGGCGCAGTTCTCTCTTTTAATATTTAAGGCAATATTAAAGTCCCTTACATCTCGCGGAAATGCTTTTATTCAAAAGGAATGCGGCCATTGGGCATTGTTTGCTGAAGATCTCATGCATATTTGATGCGATTTGTTGGTTCTTGGAGAAATTCAAGGGCTTTGAAATTGTTACTGTTTTGCAGCGAGTATAAAAAGACTTAAGAGGGAATAAAATGACATTGCTTTACTCCCTCGTTACTTGATATGTTCTAATGGGGCGATAGCACAATAGTCGACTGTGGTTTTATTTCCTCCATCAGACTGTAATGTGCTGGGAGAGGAAACTGATGTACAATATGGCTGAGCTGGGTGAACAAGCCACCATTTTGAATCCAAGGCCCATGAGGACAGGAACAAGAACAGAGGGAAATGGATATAGTTTGTTTCACATTTTATAATGTATATATGTACAGAAACACATACACACACACACACACACACACACACACACACACACAAACAAAAAAGAAGTCTATGTGTGGGGATTCTAAATGATAGGTTTCATCCAACTATTGTGATACTTGCACTTAAGAAGGCTGTGAGGACATGCAAAACAGTATGTACAAAACAGTATGGTTGTTCACATATACATTTTTGAACGCTATCTAGCCACTGATGTTTGGCCGCTAAAAGAAATTCACTCATACGATGGATGGATAATTTGATAACCCCTAAGAGAAAGAGAAACCGAGAGACAGAGAGAGAGAGACAGAGAGAGAGAGAAAAGTAACTCAGCTGAAATGCAGCTTTGACTGAACCCTTCATTACTGAGTCAATGTGACCTCTTAGGAAATGAGAGCCCCTGTTCTAACGGCCTTTCCCAACTCAACACTATAATCAGAGACACACAAAGCTGAGCTGCCCTTTATATTGTAGTGGTGGTTAACAGAAATATTCAAAGTAATTGCTCAACCGAAGTAAGAGATTCAGTCCCCCATTTGAAAAATTAAATCAAGTTCCACATTTTGTCCTCTGGGCTGTACTGAAGCAGCCCTAATGGAGGGGAAATAGTTTAATTTGTGTGCTGCTATTGGGGACTTTATTTGGCAAGCAGAACCAAGGCAGGAGTTTCACAGTCCTCCTATATGTTCTGATTGATCTAAATTATGCCACAAGAGCTATTTTTCAGAGTCAGAGCAACATGATCTATACAGAGATAGCAAACACTTGTACTTTATTAAACTCTCAAAGCGCAGCTCTTCATCTCGATTGCTGTAATTACGTTCATTGGGGGGGAAACAAGTGGCCAAAAACAGCTGCCAGCCTGTGTACCAGGACTGGATGGGATTAATTGTTTCGGAACAGGAGCTAAATTTTGGCAGGGGTTGGGATAAGCGGGGTTGCGGAAACATCTTAGTGCCGCATCTGACAGAACTAATGCACTTCACAGGCGGCAGGCTAATTCTCCCGCTGGCAGGTCCGGGTGGTTATCCCAGCCAACCCCATCCGTCTCCCTTAAACAGCTCCTTTCCATGCAGTGAGGGGACCAGGGAGCCCCACACGGTCACACACACCCCTGATGACAACCATGTTTTTCTGGATAATAGTAATGTGTCACGATGTCAATTTTGATTTTTGTTCTTGGAAAAATAAGAATATACTGGAGGGAATAAACGCATTAAAATAATTTTATAAAAAACACACTGTGGCACATTTTGTCTGTGCTGTCATTCTGCTGGATGCATTTATCATTCAGTGACAGGAGATCATAGAGTCATTTTATTCTTTTAGCATCTGTGCTTTTTTAAATGAATAGTGAACATTAGAAAGAAACTTTTTCCATGCTGCATCTAGCAATAAAGTGCAGAATACAAAAATCAGCTCATATCCACTGACCTTTGACTGCAAGTAATATCAATCATCTGAAATGTCATCTAATGCAACTGGAAAGGATCCTCATTTTGGATGAACTAACTTGTACTGTAAGGATAGCAGAACACTCAAACATCAAAAAGGCATGACTCATAATTTCATGGTTACATAAACGATATGACGCATGTCTGAAACGCAGATTTGGGGTCTAATGGATTTATCCAAGCCAAAAGCACAGATCACAGGTAGTGTTCACCATGGCTGGAGGATGGCCTCTCCATTTTGTGTTTTATACCCTTTTATGCAACCCTGTTTTTGGAATTGCCAGCTCTATACCATCGTAGCTAGGATGTAAGTTTTCTTTGAACACTGATGGCGGAAAAACAATTTCCTGATGGACAGTGGCACTGCTGCCTTCCAATCAATCCCAATGTTAGCGTAACTGCCCTGATGCTCTGACGTGAATAGTACAGTGGAGTGGGTGCTCATTGGATGATAGGTGCCATTCCGCTGATGTCCAGCCAATCCGAGGGCAGGGTGCTGGAGAGCAGCGGGATGACCAGCCCATGAAGACACACCCAACCCTATCAGCGGCGGAATGAAGCCAATTTATCCTGCCACAGTGGGATCATTGGCTGATGACACAGCAGAGACCCGGGCCAAATAGCTCAGCTTGTGCTCATGGTAAAAGCCTTAACCACTGAGTCACTCAGGAGCCCAGGACCTGCGATAAACACCAAATAAACACTGCCAAACTGTCGCTCCAGATATAGCGAGGTGTTCCTGCACCTGCGGCACTTCCTGCCAGAAAGCACTTCCTCTCTGTAGAGCGCAAGCAACATGAGGAACTGAGGAAGAGGAGGATGATGGAGGCAGTATTCGATGGCAACCAAGAGGCCTCTCCTGCTCTTTCAGAGACGACCACATGGCATGGATCTCCTACACACTCACTCCATGGGTATGGAGTGATGCTGTCTGAATGAGAAAAACTTTGTGCCATTGAAAATGTAAGACCTGCTCCCTGGCCTGCTGTGATCACTCGCTTCCTGTACCCCCCGATACAGTGGACCCTGGGGATTTTTAGAGATCCAGCGTGATATCTCTCTCCTGGTTAGTTTGGGGTTTGATAACATTAACTGATATGTCTTATCTGGAAATGGAGAATTTAAAAACTAGGACATCTAATGACTCATGATCATGTACCACAAAATAGAGACATGGTGAAAAGAAATAAAGTCCAAATATGAATTCATTGCTGAAATTCATTGTGGATCCTACAGAACTGATGGGTGATCATGTCACCAATCCACTCTTCTCTTAGGGCCCTAACTGAGGATGCAGAAGTGTGTACGTATTGACAGAGGTCCCGCTACACACACACACACACACACACACACACACACACACACACACACACACACACACACACACACACACACACACACACACACACACACACACACACACACACACACACACACACACGATGATGACAGATAAAACCCAGCACACCACATAAGATCCTCCCTTCAGATGGAGAGTGCTGGTAAGTTTGCGTTTTTCGGTTTATCGCTGTATGTTTTCCGAGCCCCCCTCGTGTTTGTGTTTTATGGTTGCCCATGAAAATGAGGTATGTCCAGCAGGCTGGCATGTTCAATCAGAGCTCTGGCAACGAGGGACAGGTCCCATTGCAGCTGTAATAAATTACCTACAAGTGCTGCAGAACAATAACAAAAAAGTGTGGGCCATCCATTCCAGCACCATTTACAAGAAATCAATATCAATACTTAATGCAATACCGGTGAAAAATGAGCAAAGATCAGCAGGGAATAATAAAGCACAAATGAAAGACCTTGGAGTGCCTCACTCCGGGGGGAGGGGACCGAAAACACGCTTTTAGCTTTTCTTTTGTATCATTTTGATGTTTGCGGCGGCGAGGTGGAAAGCGAACAACGCCATGTTCAACGGCGGCCGCGTGCGGCACATCAGGCGGGAAGCACGGCAGAGAGAGACCCAAACGCAGGCCAAAGACTGCTTCCCTCCCCGTCCCCACGCTGCTGCCGACTGCTCTCAGCTTTCACTCAGATATTTTTGAACCCAGAGTCTTTCCTACCATGTTAAACATCAATCATCTCTCTGTTGCAATATTAGCTCTCAGTTTACTGCAGTAATATAGTAGCCATAACCTGAGAACAAAAATACCGGTATCTGTCAGCAAGATTTTCTTTAACGCTCTTCACATTTCCCACTGTACTCTTTGTTGTCTGGCTGCATCTCTGTATGTCAGCACAGATACACAGGTAGGCTGGTGTAGCCTGGGATTCACAGATTAATTTTCTGTGTGCATCAACGACCAGTATGGTGATGCATCTGGTCAGTAATACTGCACTGATGCCCAGCATTGGGGCAAGTTACTGTGTACTCCTTACTTAAAACTAAGTTCCTTTCAGTTCTTTTCTAATACCCTGCTAGTCTGCTCACATTTCTCTGATGTGGAAAAGATGCCAACACTACACATGTAACTACTTTCTCCTTGCATCTCACATTGACCTGTTTTGTAATCATTGTGAATATTACAAACACAAGGTATGAGAGCCACTTGTGTTATGCAACCGTCCCAGGTCAATATATGCCAAAAGTAAGCTTCATATTGGACACAGTGGCTGCAAGCACTTGCTGCTTTTGGTGCAGCCAGTGGACAGATAAACATGTTAACACACACTGATGTTGTACAGATCAAACAACGGCAAACCTTTCAACTTTCACTGCTACTGAAGCTCCCGTTGCCAAAACACAATCCAGTGTACCAGTCAGCCCTTGGCCGCGCGGTGCGCTGTGTCCGGCCCTTTGTCGGGAGCGGTTACGGCTGCTCACTGCCTGGGGAGACAGACGCTGAGGCTGAGTAATAGGAGTTCAGGTCGCAACCCCTCTGCCATCAGGTATCGCTGTGCAGCCCAGAGGCGGTGCTCCCAGAGAGCCCCCTGACCCCCCTGCAGCCTGCGGACTTGCCGGGGTCATTAATACCACTGCCACCTCACCGGTCACTCACACATTGTTTTACAAGCTGCGGTATTCCTGTGCTAGCAGCCCTCACAACACAAACCCTAACCCTGACACCATTAAACGTGCAAAACTGCCTCACTATCAAGCACAACTATCAGGCAACACACTGAATCAGACATAATCATATTAATCAATGTTCAGTTTACCCAGCTGAATATTTACTTCATTTAGAAACAAGGAATCCACCAGGGATTCAAACTTGGAATCTCCTAGTGACTTGTTCACTTACCACTAACTGACCGCTGCACATGTAATGTGATGTATTTCAAAGATATCTTTTTTGTCCTCACATTGCCACTGATTTTTATAAATGCATTTAATTCAATTACTGCAGTAATTTCAGGGACCACATATGCATTCTGCTGTTCTGTGAATGTAACCCATGAAAATGTGATATGCTGATTTGAATACTGCGCTCTGACGGACTCTGAAGAAACATTCATTTGACTAAACAAATTGTTGACAGTAAGGAATACATTTTCATTTTCTGTCTTCTATGCAAAAAACTAGGCTGCATTTGGACTTTAACAAGGACCTTTTAACTGACACCCTTTTGTCTTTTGTCACAAGTCTTCAGATCAGGCAGGAATGTACAGAACATCGGAAACTAGAAGGCTGGGGACTGTGATGATATCACTGATACCATCTCAAATTGGAAGCACTGAGGCAAATGAAACTGCCAAATTCCAAGTAGAACTAAAGCTGTCTTTTGTTTGTTTGTGCTCATGTTGCACAAACAGGTTGCATTTTTCAGAACTGCTTATTTTTTCTGGGCCGAGCTCGATCTGGACGTGGCCTCAGACCTTAGGCTCAGCTTAAAAGGCCAGCAGATGGCACTGCAACCAAGTTTTAAAAGCTGAACTATGCCACCCTTCATATCCTGCCTTGAAATAGAAATGTACAAATGTATTTACTTTCCTTGAATACTATAGACTGTTTCCAGTCGCTGGTTGCACAGGGATGTTGGGAGGTGCGCGCACACACACACACACACACACACACACACAGACAGAATATCAGTAACAAAGGCAGAGGCCATGTGTGAAGACATCCGCTGAATCCTGCTCCAGTTGTACTCCGATTTTCCTTACAGACCACCTGATCGGATTACTCTCTCTATCCGAGACACACAAACGTCTTTGGTCAAATAATAAACAAAGTGACGGATTTTTGTTCTCTTCTTTATTACCAAGTTACCCAGGTTTCAGATCTTCAAAAGCAGTGCAAATATGCTTAAGACTATGAATATCCCTGTCTGAATAATCAAAAGGTGAACAGCTCCAATTAGTCTTTAGAGGATAGAGTATTTTTGTATTGTTGTGGAAGGTATTGGGTTCAGGAAGGAAACTTTGTCACTGCTTGAGGTAAGGCCTTTGGAGAGATGCTGAGTGTTTATTAGCTTGGATGGAAAAGCACAGAACAAAGCCAGCAGATATTCTTACTGACTTGCATAGTTGTATCGTAATTTCAATATAAGCTACAGCAATCACTCTGATAGAAATTTGGCAGTCATTCAAATGTGAGTCTTTGAACCCGTTGGCCCAGTTGTATTATATTTTACACCTGGGTATGCTGGAGGACCGATATTATGAGAACAATGCTGTTGACTTTGCCAGTGTTATGTATTACGTTGCTGGTATACGAAGAGGTTAGTTTGATTTGGGAATGGAGCAGGATGACCTGCACTGTCACAGGATCGCAGGGTTATAAGACAGGTTTCTCTTTCATTTGAGTGCTGCGCTGCCACAGCGCTAACAGGGCTACAGACTGGCTTTACACAGCCTGCAGGAGGCAGAGACCGGAGCCTGGAGACTGGCACACTCGGAGGACTGGTGTCAAACAATGCCAGGTGCATATTGCACAATCAAGCCAAAACTAATCCCAGCCACCTCTGAAACCTTAGATGTGACAACAGATGGCAAGCTGTTCTAACTGTTCTTTCCATATAAAATACCTGTTACATACAATATATATATATAAATACTGCGGTATTCACATAGGAATAATATTGTGCCAAAGATAAATGGAAATCATACTCATATCAAATAATTAGTCACGATTCCAAGAAACAAAGTATAATTCAAGTAGAAGAAAAATGAAAACACCTGCATACTTTTTAAATCCTCTTGAGTATTTCATTACAAAAGAACGACACTCCAACCTATATGGCCTTCCAGGTCAATCTGACAAAGACCATGTAGAAGGAAATGTTGCTCTTTTGTAATAAATCACTTGGGAGCATTTAAGCAGTGTGCATGTGCATTCAGATTTAATCTTAATTTCATTGTACTTCATGCATTTTAGATGGTCTTGTTTAACACCCATAACTTGCAGTGATAGGAAAAAATAATGGTAATAGGAGAAAGCCCCCCTCATTTCCCAAGAGAGAAGCAGGAAAGCACCACATTATTGAAACACAGTTCAAATCCCACATTTCCCTTTTTAACAGACCAAATCCTAAGTACTACCTTTCACACACTAGATTCAGGGAAAATGCAAGAGAAAGCGAGAGAGACTACAGGTCCCTTCAGTTCAGCAAAGCCAATGGACCAGACTGCACTTCCAATGAGATGCTGTAACACAGCCATCACAAACCCCAGGAGGCACTGCTAGAAATGTTCATTCTGGTTCTGAATGTGGGCTGTTTCCCTTAAATCTGAAACAAAGGACTAATAACCCTCAGGGTCAAGAAAGGAGACAAATTTGACCCCTAAAGCTGCTGATGTAGAAAATATGAAGAGAACAATAATTTTGGTATTAAACACAGACTTACAGAATTTACATTGATAAATAAAAAAACAAAATGCCACACAACCTAAACATATGAAGGACTAAAATTGAGTCCAAAAAATCAACTTCAACTTCACAGTAACAAAATGAAAGGAAACACATGTAGGGTACCATAAAGGCAACACTCAGGTTAAAATACCACCTAAAGTAAGCTGAAAATATTTGAATCTGTCTTAGCTGTATAGGGCATTGAAGTTGGACAGAGAAAAGCTCCAAACAATATGTGCAGGATTATCAATACACCAGGGCTGTGTTCTTCCAACCTGCAGAATTTTAATCTGCAAAAAATTAGATGTGCAGTGTATCCTGTTTAATATCCCCTCTGCCATGCAGACCATGTAAGTGATATCAAGAGGGGTGTGATTTTCAAGTATTACCCAATGGCAAAGATACTGCCATACAGGAAAAAAAGATTTTTGTAAACAACACATTAGATTATTTTGACCAAAACACTTTAAGAGTAGCAAGTATATTCATGTGTTTCATACTTTTATTATTTTATTGTACTACTGTAGCCATACTGCACTACTGTTACGAGTACCACATGGCAATTTTTGCCAAATCCAGGGCCCTACCTCACCAAATGCAATCCTCTGATAAACACATACTGACCATCACTATCCCACAATGCACCACACCAAACTGAGGACAGGCACCTGACACCATCTGAGTGACTCATAGGGCCTTGGTCCTACCCCAGTGGAAAGAAGGTAACTGTGCTCCAGTCATTTTCGGCACAGGAAACAGCTCAGACTCAAACCCAGGTCTGAGCTGTAGGACTCCACCTGTGCTTGGAAACATTTTGCATGTAAATCAAACAGAATTAAAAGATTTTTATTTTATTTTGTTGATTTTCTTGATACAGTCAACTACTGTGGTGAACAGCTTTGAACAACAATCCCTACCATCAAGAGTCCCTCTTATTTCTATTAGTGGGGCCTGGTTGAGTTTGGCATCTGGAGGAACATTTTTGGCCAAATCACTCTAAAATCGTTGGCCTTGGTGACTTCGGGGGGAAAGATATACAGGTATTTCCAAAGCTGAATCCTGTCCTCTTGCCAAACTGCCTACTCCCAATAAACATACATATTGTTTCTAAGGCATGAAAATAAATAAGACACAACAGTAAACAGTAAAATAAACTTCAAATATCTAAGTCTGGGAGGATTCCCTTAACATCGACATAATGTAGGATAATGGAGAGTTGGGCACGACAGGAAATGTCCATAATTTCATCTATCTTCCATGCTAAGAAGGACTGCGATAACTTTGGTCTCTTTAGCACGGCAGCAAAATTGAGGCCGTTAGTTTATTCTGGGTTATTATTCACCGAAAAACCTGCCCCCTCAGAACTTCGTCACAAAGGGCAATTACTTCGACTAACTTCTTATCCTGACAGTCACAATAAAAACTCCAATTCCTGTTAACCCTGCAAGGATAGTGCACCCATCAGACGTTATTTTTCCGTCTATTTCCTCTACTATATCCACACCAATCCGTATTTTGCCCAGTGCACTTAACTGAACAATTCTACTGACGTGATCTAAGGAATTCTTATGTCTTTTGTAAGCTCTATTAAACTTATAGAGATCAAATCCCGTTCTTTACCATGTCAAGCAGACTGGGTCAACAGAACATAACGACCACGCTACCAGTAAGCAATTCTAGATTCTTACAGCAGAGGGACTGAAAAGACAGATTTGTAGATCCCGACATTAGGACTAAATAAATAGGTTTTGTTCTATGCTCTGGTTTAATGCGATAGATTCAACCAAGTTAATTGATAGTTAAAATAGCCAGCTAGCTAGTAGTGAGGGAATCCAACAGTGAAAATAGCTCGCTAACTGCAACTGTAAATGTAAATCAAAAATCTCTGCAGCCTCAATCGTTCCCACCCTAATCCCGCAGTATCTTTATCTAATTTGTTACAACCAGTTACCCCGGGAAGAAAATAAAAGATGTTAAATGGCTGTTTAAAGGGCATTAGCATTTTGTGATGCATGAGTATATGCATTTATAAATAAAAACAAACAAACCCAGAAGTGGAAGGAGGCATACCTCCCAATCCAAGATAACCAAGGTGCACACACTGACTTCAGGGATCTCCTGGTGGGCCAGGTCAGTCCTCTGGGCTCCACAGCGATGGTTTGTTTAGTTTACTCTTTTTCATTTACAATGGCGACAATCAGACGCTGGGCTTCAAGGACCCAAACGGGAATGGGCGCCTCCGAAAATACACAGTATTGTGATTTTCAGTAAAACAAATCTGCGTCCCGGCGAAAACAGCGGTGACCAACCTAAGAAACTGCTGAACAGCGTACGGATCTCCCCATCCAAACGGCACTAACGCCCGCTTTCGGTTAGAAGTTGCCGCGGCGTTTTTTTTCTCCTCCCTCCTTCCGGTCAATGGCTCACCTGTACCTGTGTATCAACAAAAGTGGACCTAACCCTAACCCGTTCCCGGAACAGTATTCCATACACCAACAGTTTTTTTTCCCAAACATTTTACTTTTTATTGATGAAACTATCAGTTGTTGTCCTGTTAAATAAAACGCATTCTTCAACCAGAAAGAATTAGCCTATTTGCTGCATGACCAAATTTAGGTTATGACTATAGGCTATATAATGCGACTTTCGCCAGCTGTTAGCATTAGTTTCAGCCATGACTCGGTAACAGTCAAGCAAGTGATAGAGAAGTGGATAGGGTAGGCCAACGAGCGGCAGCCAGGACGCATTATCTTAGCGCGACCGTGATAATCGGTTACCAAGTATAGGCTATTTTAGAAAATCAGGCTTTTTCTGATTTTAGAGTGAACAAAATACAAATACAATCATGATTAATTAGTTACAGTATCTCGCGTGGGTCTCAAAGGTTCTTCTTGACCGGCCGCAGCAGGCCAAAAGTGTCCTGCTGCCGCACAAATTCTCGCAGGTGCTTCAGAAATCCCGCCTTGCGTCAGTACTGAATTCAGTGGGAAGCCCTGCTCCCATGGGCGGATTTGAACAGTGCAGTAGGCAATTTTAAGATGCTGGATAGCTGGTGCTACTTTGCCAAGTATTTCAAGTCAAAACGAGAGCCGTAAGCGCATGTTATGCTTCATATTTAAGCATTTTTAATTATGTAACAAGAAAATATTACATAACGTTTAACAATAGATTAAATATTAAAATGTATTAAAAATATCTTTAAAACTTCTTGGATTCATTTCAGAGGAGACTTGGCTTTATCTGGCTTCTCTAAGGAGCTAGCACTGATTTCAATTGCAATGTAGTATAAAATAAAGTTCGCAAAGCACCAGAGAAGTAGCCTACATGTAGCTTGGTTTAGGTGTCTGCACTGACTAAAGTAAAAATTAAAGTAAAGTAAAAATTAATTTAACATGATAGCTATTTATACAACAGAGAAAATAAATATTACATTTAATAATTCCCTTCCCCAAGCAATTCAAGCTGGCTTGCTGTCAAGTCAAGATGCTTTCCCCAGCCTCTCTCTTCTGTAAAACTCTTACATTTGCAGTTCAGTGGCAAGTGATATGTTGCTGTTGTATTTTATCTGGGTGTTGCACTCGACTCCTCCTAAATTTTTCTGTTTGTTCCATTTCTAGAAAAAATGCTGAGCTGAACATCAAAACAGAAGATGATTAATTTTGATAAAATGGTTTAATCTCAGATGGTGCCAATGGGCCTCAGAAGTGAGCAGCAACTCTTACATTTAGCTTATTTAACACAACAACAGCACATATGATTCCATGAAATGATTTCATATTTAAAGAAAGATCAGAGTTATCATACTTTAATGAGTGAAATCAAAGGGGTGTTTTGTTTCAGCAGTCTCCTCTAAAAGTTGGGGTTCCCTTACTAAGTATGATCAGATTTCATCAATTTCATTGATGGGAAAAAGCAACCAGCTGAGGCCTCCTTTCAGCCCTTCAGTTCACAGAAACAGAGGTGTTTCATGTGCATTTCCAAAAAACCACAGTCATTTAAATACATGTCAGATTAGGTTTAAAACAAATGAACTAATGAGCCACGATGGGTGATCAAGAGCAACCCTTTTGTAAGCACAAAGACATTTAATGAAAAGTTGATTATTCCAGGTCAGTTAGTTGAGATCAACCTGTCCACAGAAGACACAGGGAGTTCTATGAGAGGAAACATAGATGGCAATAACAAGACATGGTGGATTGAAAATCTCAGAGAAAAAGTGCTTACAGACAGAGGACAGTGACAGGTAACAGGACAGGGGCTGCATTTAGACTCTCTGGTGCAGTTTAACATGATGATGTTTAATACAACTCCTATGCACATGCACACCCTGATAATACATTCAAATGGTTTGCTTATCTTACTTTTTCTGCACAAACACGATTTGGCAAGTTCAGCAATCATCCAAATTAAAAACGTATTTATATTAAAAAAAAATTTCAAAGTTGGGGAGAAGTGTTGATTGAATCCAAGAATTATTGTAGTTATGGTTGAGAGCATAGAAAAGATAACAATGAAGAAAAAGATCAAAGGTACATTAAGGTAATTAATACAATCTTCCTTTTTCCATTTTCTGTTGCACATGACAAGCATCAACATGCAGAGAGTTTAACCTGAAAATGACTGATCCCTTTGGGGGAACTGCTGTGTTCATTTCACTTTGTGTCTGTGTTCTACTCGTGTGCTCCTGTGTGCTACTCCTGTCTGGCAGGAGAGAGTCCCGCCCCCACCCCCCACTCCCCTTTAATTTCCCAGCCCCATCTTCCCCACGCTAATATTTTTTTTTAGATCACTTCCATTAACATGGGCTTGCAGAGTGCTAATTACTCACTCAGTGTTCTCCGCTGCAGAACGCTCGTCTGGGAAAGCAATGCTGCCCGCCTGCAAGACGGCTGTTAACTGAAAGCAGTTAATTATATAAGACGATAATTACATGTAAATGTTGCATCTAAAAGCAGCTATCTAGCCCGCTTGCTGTTTTAATAGGCTGGTGGTTGGGATTTCTGTTGTGTTTGTTTTAGAGTGAGGCAATTAATTGACTTAGCTTCTGAAGTAAATATACTAGATACTCTCTCCAGGCTAGGTGGCAGCAGATCAAATTGGACACAGATAATTGGTATGCAGTTGCCAATTTTTTTTTCTTTTTTTTTCTTTTGTTTTTAGATAATATCCTGAAAGGCACTATAAATACGCAAACAAAAATGCATGCATTATATTTATTTAATCTGACTCAACACCATGCCTAGCAGTGAGAGGTACCTGATGTCCAGGTCAAAGGATGTGCAAAAACATGCAAATTCCACCCACCATATGCAATTTTTAAAAGAGAAAAAGAATGCAAGCATTGGATTGCTGGTTGAATGGACTGCTGGTTGAATGTTTTTTTTTTCCCCACACACAGCCTGTCCTATGATCCATAGCTAATTTCTACAGTCTTTATTGAATTTAATGAAATAAAACATTGAACATGTACAATTAAGCATCTTTGTGTGTTGAACAGGGAGGGTTGTTTCGCTGCAGGAGGAGTCTGGCCCCCTGAGGAAACACTTGAGCAGCTGATGTAGGAGAAGCAGCAGGAGCTCTGTGTTCCTCCTCTTTCCACACCTTTATCAGCAGAAACCCAGCAAGGGAAAGGTGACAAATTACATGCAAAACATGTAATGCAGTCAGAGATCATTATACAATTACTGCAAGTGGAACCCCCCACCCCCTCCACCCGCTTTTTTTTATACCCCCATAAAAATCAAACATGCCAGTAATTCATTTATCAATATTTCATTGTCCATGGCAAATGATGCAGCTTGAAGGCCTTTTTAATTCAAGCACTGTCAAATGAAAGGGTATTTAGTGCGTTTTAAGAAAGTGAAGTCAAGGGTAAAGGCAGGGTGAGGTCAGAGGTCACAGGGTCCCTGTGGGAGCTCCCGAGGACACGCGCCAGTCCATCATGGTGGGGCGGGGGGTTTGGGGGTTAATGGGGGATTCCTCTGGGCAGCAGAAGGCAGGGTCCCCCAGGAGTACCAGCGCTGGGGCGCTCCCTGCGGAGCCCATCGGGGTCCCGGGTCAGAACCTCTCAGCGAACAGCCATCCAGCTGCTCGGGTCTCAGTCTCCGCCGAGCGAGTCACCCCCCCATCCTCTGACAGGCTGCGACCCCCCCCACGGGACCCGCTGTGTTAAAACATGATCTGTTATTTACAAAAAAATATTTGTAAATGGAGGCTGTATGGCTCACCCTGACATATTTCAGATGGAAACGTGACACTGAATGAACTGATGTCACAAGATATAAGCCCCATTTGCCTGTCCAACACAGCGGCTGTCCTCCTCAGTCTTCGGCCGGTCTTCATTCAGTCATTCCCATAATCAAATGTTTTACTCTCTAAATTACGGTTATAATAATGCGCTAATCTGAGCGCTACAAACACAGGAGCCTCCTAGCAGAGGAAGAAGAGCTGAAGCTTTCTTTTTGAGACACAAGTACACATTTGCTGCTGTGAACTTCCAGGAAAATGTGCTGGTGACGTGTTTTTAGAACAAGCGCTTTTAGATAATAAATTGATGTTTCGATTAGATGGTTTTTATGTAGAGCTTCTCAGGAAACGAATACGCCACAAGAAACCAAATATTGTAGAGAAGTGGACAAAAAATCCCGTATTGATTTTTTTTTAACAATGCATAAAACCCCAGGCCATTATGCAGAATGCATTTATACAGACTGTGAGATTAACCATGAAGTCATAAGGAGGAGGGGGCTTAACGTTATTATATCTGTGCATACTTAAATTGCTCTATTCAGAATTATTTTTCAGGCATTGCATTCATTATGGGAATAAACTAATACCAGAGCTGGAGAGACAGCCTTATAAAGCTTTCAGGCCACATGAGCAGCAGAGAGAAGCAGCATCCATGGATCGATCTGCACGGTACATTTAACTGCCCGAAGACATGAAAGGAAGTGCGCACAGGTCACAGGTCTCCCCTCCAGTGTCCTCTTAGTGCTTATATGACAGAAATGGGAACATTATAAAATAAGAACAAAACTCCAATCCTATATGATAGCCATCACCGTGCCTTCTGTGTTTTTTTGCTAATAAAAAAGCCATGCTTGATCATTTGTCTTACCTCTCTGTGTCATTAAACATGTGGACATTTGATTGCTACATATATGCCATAAATGAATTGAAAGAGCAAAGGGTTGAAGCTCATGAACAGCTATATGAGGCAAAGCTGTTCATGTGAGCGGATCTGAATCTTCTCTTAAGTACAGCAGAGCGGCTCCCTAAACGACGATGCCGCAGACAGAGTGCAGACTTCAGCTCATCCTCAGCCTGCCGTCTCCACTGCAAGGGGAAAAATGTTTTACTTAAGACATTAAACCACTTAATTATGCAGCATGTTTACCGTGTTCATTTTGCAAATACATGGGTCAGAGGCTGGAAGCGGCAGCTGCTCGGGGAGGCTTGGATGTAGCAGGGAAAGGCGATACCCCCCCCGGGCACGCTGACAGCCCCAGAAATAAGGCGCATCCTTGATTTGCTCCCTGTAAACAAACTGAGACGTTAAGAGCTGTGATCACGCTGCCTGGCCTGTCACTCAGGCATCTGTTTAAAGAGGATAAAGGGGCCTGCAGATGCTTGCTCCAGTCGGCGGACCCTAATGCAGTCTGCACAGGTGGCACGCAGCCCCAGTCTGCGTCTTCCACAGCACAGCAGCCAGTGTAGCCAGCTTAACAAATCTGCTGCAAGACTTAGTGACCGCGAGGGCTGGCCCAGCAGCGCCGAGACTGACTGCTGACAAATAGAACAGTTTTCGAGGCACTTGTGTTCTGTCCCGTGTCCATTTTCCTCAAATTGTGCAGTGTTGAACAATATAGGAATTTCGTCACCTGAGACATTTTGAGGAGGTGACAATTGAATAGAGGTATCCAAACAATGTACTGTACGCGTTTCTTATACCAGAGTGGCCAATGCGATTTATATTTACACACATGAAAAAATGAAGCTCAGTTTTACTTCTTCCTGCAAAAGAAAAAACAGACTTCGGAGAGAAAGTACAGCAAGCTCCCACAACTCCATGGCCAGCTGCTGTAGGCATGCATGGCCATGCATGTCTCCCCGTATATGCATACAAGGCCCACTTTCTCTCTGCATCTTCCCACTTGTATGTCTCAAACACCTAAAAGGTGTATTTATTTTTGTTTAATTCTGTTCATCAACTGGGCTTCACAGGTGAATTAAGATGAATTAAGCTGTGAAGAAACTTCTTCACTTAACCAAACCAATGGAGAGAGAATAGCAGCAATATACTATGGTTGCAGACAAACAGTTCTTTATATGTTGATGTATCACCACTTGCTCCATCTGCAGTTCAGAAGTTGCTATAAAACGTCCCTCTCAATGTGAGCTGCCAAGAGAGGGACAACAGACAGGAGCAATCAGACACAGACTGGTGAGTGGAAGGACAGAATATGTTGTAATGAATTAATTAGGGGCTTTATTCTGAGAGCGCTGTGCTTGCTTTATTGGATTTCTATGGATCGGGGGAGTAATCAGCACTGATGACTCAGAGCAGTGCTGGTCGGACAGGCTTGGTCAGAGCGTGCAGCCTGGCAGACGTGCTGGTTTGTGTCAGTGCTGCTCAGCACTGACAGAGCTCTGCACACACAGCACAGACACCCCTGCCCTAACCCCCCCCCCCCCTCCTGCCAGCATCAGGACCTCACAGGGAAACCTGCTGCCAAGTGCCCAGCAAAGCTGCTGCCAATAACAGCCACAGTCCATGGCCTATCAGCAGATATGCAGTGAGATGCTAAAACCTCCTCTATTAGTAATGTCTGTGTGTTTGTGGAAAAACTGGAGAATAGGGAATCAGGATGCTACATTACTGTGTGCCCTGGAGGTTCCCACTCATTTTGTATGCAGGTTTTGAACAACTGTTTGGTATCTGTGAGTTTCTTGACTCAAAAAGCTTGAAATCAGCAGAGAGGCAGAAAGAAATGGGAAACTGCAAAAGTGGGTGTTGCCGTTCATTCTCTCAGCTTTTGAGCATCACACAGGGATGCGGGCCCCGCCTTCACTGTAAAAACATGATGTGGAAAAGGGATGAAAAGGGATGAAAAATCAAATCATATTAGTTAATGATTGAGTGAATGTGTGTAGCAATGAACAGCACAAATCTGAAGGGTCTATGAAGAGTCGCATCTCCTCATTTTAGTACCTGCCTCCATCCCCCGGCCTACTCACTCAAGGGAAACCTACCATGCGCCACACTTTTCATGACCTGACGTCAAAACTGAAAATAAATCTCTCCGACGGCCGCTGTGTGCTGGTGCAGACGCGGCTAACGTCCTCAGAGTCACTCAGCGCTCACTCACTCACACGGCTGCCACATGCTGTTTGACTCTGTGTCGGAGGAGGCTGAGCTGACATTTCCTTCCAAACGGGGCGCTGAGTCTGACATTCTATTAGCACCCAGAGAGAGCAGCCGCCACACGGGCTGCGGGTCGCCGGGCTAATTCCCCTCCCTCCCGCCCAGCCGGCCGGATCATGCAGGCTGGCCCCCTGATCGAGCAGCCCCCGGCCCACAGAGCAGCCCAGACACATCCAATCCCGGGTTCCCCCTCCGAGATGGGTGTGACAGAGCTGTAGCTTTTCTGACTCAGGAGAGTGTTAAGGGTTAACAGGCCGCTGCATCCCGCTTCTGCGGATTGTTTATGCGGACAGATGAATCATGCCTTAATTGACTTTAATGAAAGCAATTGTTTTTAATAATCTGCTTGTGGCGGTTTAAAAAAAAAAAACAACATTGCTGTTCCTGAAAAATGAACCACGTCTTAATTTTTAAAGAGGCATTTTCCTCTCCGTCTGTTTTACCCCGTCACTCTCTTTCATTAGAATAAAGCCATCAGGTAACACCTTCTTATAATAACCAAAGCTGAAAAGGGATGGTTTGAGATGGAATTTTCTCCTTGTCTGGTTTGACCTTTTTCCGTGTCTTTGAGTGGCTGTGGAGGAGAGTGATGACTCAGGTCTGTTTTCGGGGGAGAGGGGAGCGGTGCGGAGATGTCGTGTCGGCAGCAGCGGTAGACTGTCTGCCTCCAGTCTGTGAATTTGAATCGGTGCGGTGGGCTAATGTGGTGAGAGAGAGAGCTGGGTGGGGAGATGTGGCCGAGGTAAGATGTCATGTCCGACTGTTGGCTAACAATTAAATGTGGCACCTCAAGCAGATCAATTTAATTTCAGCCGAGGTTTTTTTTTTTATCCCTCCCGATCTCTCCTCCTCCTCTCCTTTCTCTGTGGAAGTGTGGTGCTGCTCTTTGCCCTCTCCGCTTTAATGCACAGTCCTTGTGATGACTTTGCCCAGGCCCCCCGGGCTCATTGACGCTGTCAGCCTGGCCCCGGCGCCCGGCGAAGAAGCTCCAAAAGAAACGAAACACCCTAATAAAACAGTACTTGAAATATCAACATCCTCGGCCCAATTAGAGTCGGGCTAATGGGCCCTAATTGCGTATCTGAGATGCAGCCGTTGAGTTCTTTCTAGTGTAACTTGACTACACGTCTCTTTGTGCTGATTAATGGAGCCGGAGCTGCAAACTAAAATGCAGTTAATTTATTGTAAGATCTATTAGGCATATAAAAAGGGGAGAGCGGGAATTATTAGCCTCTTGTTGCTGGAGATACATTTCACCCGTGACTCACAGCAGATTCCATACAGATTAAGCTTGTTAATTTTACTTACCGGCGACATTCTTCTCCGCATTGCTAAAGCCCGGGGGCCGCCCGCTTCCACGGCTGAAATGGACGGGTGAGAGGGGGGAGGTTTTGAAAAGAAGCGGGGGCCCTGGACAACAGTTACATTAACTACTTTGTGCTTTTAATTCATCTAATTACACAAAAGGGGGAGAGCACCATTTTCTGTCTGTCTGTAACTGCTTTGCAGAGATGATGCCAGGCATGGGCTTTTATATTTTTCTGTTCTTTTATTCGGTCCCTTTTATTCAGGAAAAAGGTTAGAGCCATTTTCAGCAGCGAGCGAGACAAAACATTTTCAATAAGGACACAATATACTTGTTTAAATTACCTTTTTCCCCCATGTGGAAAACCATTAGGGGTGATGCTTCTGATAAGGTTTTTTTTCTCTCTCTCTCCCTGTCTCTCTCTCTCTGCTCTCTTTGTAGTGGTTTACCCCTCATAACAGCTTTTATCAAATTTTGTTATTAATCCATTAGATGGTGATATTCGCTTTGGCTAATTTTGTGTTTCATTGCACATTTCATGAATTGAAAGCACTGTGAAAAAGCTTCAGTATTTAGACTAATGTGCTTTCAATCTCAGTGTAATTCACATTTAACTGGTTCAGGCAGGATGCGTATTGAGAAATGTGTTTTTAATCTTGGCCTTGTTAACTCACCGCTTGACTGGCTAAAACCCACCCTATAAAGCTCACCTATTTGTGGCTTCTGCTTTCATGCATCGTTTCTTCTCTGTATTCAGAAAAGCTAAAGTAATTTAAGACTGACTCTGCTGCTAACAGACGATTTTTATGTTGTATTATAACAGATTCAGCCACTAACGTTGTTTTCTTTGACATGATTCTTTATGCAGCTCCTGGAAGGAGTTTACACTACAGCTTTCACAGGCCGATCTGAGTGGTGATCAGTTATTGACAGAAAAAAACAAGGTTATCAAGTTTAAGACAATGATCTTTAAAATGAAAAGAATGTTTTGTTCACCTCTTTCATTAGAATATGTGGTGGACAAAAGTCATACTAACTGAAATTAATATTTCTAATCTTGGATTAGATTAGATAACAGTACTGTCCCTTATGATCGTTGATGGATAGATGGCTACATATGTGATCATCAGCCATAATGGATATTTATTTTATTGGTCTAGTGTAGCTTGCAACAAAACAGGCTAAGTCTAAGTTGAATATAATGTTTACAGAATCAAGAATTAAATGAATTTTATTTGTTTTATGAGCATTATTGTACTTAAACTGCCTGCTAAATCTATGTAAATAGTTTTCAACAGCAGCCTGTTCATTAGAATAGCTGTTGATCATTTTTCCACATGGCCAAGAGAATAGCAAAAAGCCTGCAGTGTACTCCAACCTGAGCTCAAGGTGTGCTAATTTTTCTCTTCTACAGTCTTTCTACGAGACTTGCATCTGGTTTCAGCTAAAATGTTCAGAAATGCAGTTTCTGCACAGTTAGAAATAAAAGGTCTATTCATCGCTCATGCATTAAAGAGGGATAGTGTCACTAGCTGATGTCACAGTGAATTGCTTTTAGCGTGAAAATGTGAGAGCGAATTTTTCTTTGCATTATGAACACCTACTGAACTATAGGGAGCTCTTATACTGATTTTATTTGTTATGTTATATTTTACTTTGTGTTTTGAGCTTTGAAGCCCACAGAAAGGCCTCCAGCAGCCTGCAGCCAGCACTCTGGCCATGTGTGTGTCCTCACAGTCACTTCAACCACACCACATGTTCACACAAAGATTTAGAAAGAAATCGTTCAGTTGCAATTACAACATGCAATAACTTCATTTTTGAAAGGTAAAACATCTTTTTCTGCTTGTGAAATTAGCTGAAATTACTGTAATTTTCAGATTTCTGTAATTGGGAAATGGTTCTTCAAAGGGGGCTGTGATTTGCAGTAATTGGCTGTTAAGTACATATGGGAAGGCACTGAGAAAGTTAACTATATGTAATTGCGTTTTGCTTGAGGAGCTTGAATGCGGAGCAGGTGATGAAAAGACTGAGTGCAGAATCAGAAGTGTTATTAATAAGCAGGTCGTTATATATGGGGACACGTGTGTCTTACAGCAGTGGAGACACTTTGCCTTCTAGGCCTTCAGTGTTGGTTTGATATAGAGTTACAACATACAGGTCAACCTACAGCATGAGTGAGGCCAGTAAGCCATGAACCTGCTGAAGTTCCACTCTGATCCATTTGCAGGGAGATTTGGGGCATTAGTTATTTCAGGATTAGAGTGTGAACATCCTGTGTGCACACTTAAAGCTGCCATGCTTGTGACAGTTATACCAGTAGTGGTACACCTTAACATAGAAAATGGAGATGTCTCCTCAGTGCTTAGAGAAACCCTTTTACCCTGTGGTGTCTAGCTTCCTCTAAAGATTTGAAGTATCTTTTTTTTCCTTTATAATAAAATATGAGTTCTGCAGAAACAGAGATTTACTGTGGAATGCTACGTGAAAAAGTAATACTTACATTTCAAAGTCAAACTTAAGCACACACAGCAAACCAGCGGGACTGAACAGCTCCCTAAATTCAAACACGACTCTGTTTTACTGCAAAAGTGATTTGTATTACAGTACAGACAAGGTCACGCCATCTCTGACCCGAGTTACAGCATAAAATGATCACTGAAGAATTGAGTTTATTTTCAGCCCTGAAAGCACATGTTTTCAGACGCTGGCTAAATTCAGCTAATGGCTTCATATGTTTTCAAATTATGGTCAATTGATTTATATAGATATATCCTCTTCATTTTCCAGTAATTATTTATCTATTGTATTTTCAATGCAACCGTATACCTTTATGAAGCAGCCCAGTCTCTGAGCGCATTGGGAACTGCGGTCATTTAATTAGCCCGGGCGGCGGTCTGGACGCAGGAGAGAGCGGATGACTGCGAGGCACTTGCTCTAATTGTGCGTCTCTCCGCCACTGAGGTCCCCTCACCGCGCTGCTGTTGTTGTTTGGGGTTTTAATTAGACGGGGCGCACAATGCAAGCCGCGCGCAGGAGGCTCGTCCGTTTGTCTCACCCCACAAGGATGTTATGGGCAACCGATTGAAATGAAAAAGAAAAATCAATATGGTTTCATTAAAACAGCAGGCCTTCTTCTCCCCTGGCCGGGCTTAATTACAGTTTCAGTTGCGTTTGCTTTAATTGAGGGAATAAAGGCAGAAGTGGAGTGAATGAAGGCATTAGCATATCTATCAGGGCTGGGGCCCGCCTCACACCCCCCCCCGCGCTCACCCCCCACTCAGGGCCACTTACACATTTAGGGGTCTCAGGGAAGGACAGCGGAAAATATGGGGAGGCAATTTTCAAATCATCAAGCTGCAGCTCTGTGTAATTCAAACAAGAGGTCTTTGTCCTTTTTTTTTAATTGGATGGGTGCATTTGAGTCAAATACGGGTTTGTAATTACAGTTGGTTGCACTTAACCATGCCAGGTTGAAGGATTGGGAATACACTACAGTATACAAGTCGTAAAAAAAAAAACTGTCAGCTAATATATTAGTGATGGAAATGAAGGGAAATGGTGTCCTGTTTGCTGCCAGATTTGTAAAGCGCACTGCATGTTTCATGTGGACTGTTGTTGTTACTATATGCATCGTAACATATTCTTAGACAAATTTACTAAATGCCTATAATCACATATGGCCATCATGGTCATATGAGATGCAAATTAAGTCACAATCACATCTAACACAGTGCATTTTATGACAAACCTTTTCTTACATTTTACATGTTGCAGTTAATGGATAAATTTAAGGGTCTTTTGCTGACTTTCACCGGTAACTCAGGTTTTCGGGAACATTGCGTGAATCACAGGAAGACTGTGGGTGTGCCGTCAGTGCGGTCCATGTGCAGAAAGCCCGCCAGCCTCCCTCAGTGTACCCCACCAGGCTCAGTTCCCCTGTGTCCAGGGATGGATTCAAACCCAAGCTGATGGGACAAAGCCCATATTGCATACAAACATACTTTTTCCAGAGGACCTCTTGCAGAGATAACACTTCGGGATCCTTAAATATGATGAGGTATAAAAAGGAAGGCTTTCGAATTCAGACTGACAGAGGCAGACAGTGGTGCGGCAGTGTTGTCCCTCAGCAGTGAGTAACGCTTTCTGAGGGCTTTCAGGGTTAATGACATAATCAACCTGATCAGGCCTGCAGCGCAGAGAGAGCAGGCAGATGCAGATCTGTCGTTTATCCCTGTCAGGCTGCAAAATAGCGAAACTTTCCAAAACGGGAACAGATCACCGTAAGAGCCTGCAATCCCTCCACACTGACACACAGCGCTGCATAAACACTACGACTGCTGGTAACCAAACCCCCCCTTCCCAAAAAAGGCAAAAGGTACATATTTCAATTAACGGCTGACGGTTCTTGTAAATGCTTTTGTTTACGGATGCTGAGTTTTTATGTAGCGAAGGGCCTGCGTGTGCTTCAGCAGTGAAAAGGTTGATTTATAATTTGCGGCATTACCATCTGTTGTAGTTATGTGAAATTACAGATAAACCAGTTAGTAAACACTTTGCCCCATTGTCTGTTTTGATAATCACCCATAATAACATCCAGCATCAATATGGTCTTTAAACCCGATTTAGGAGTTAATGGAATAAGAGGCAGGCAGTCAGTGTATGCACCAGGGTAATGTCATTAGAAATGTTTGTGAAGAACAAATTAAATCAGTCGTAAATTGTGCTCTCAAGTCGGCCAGAAAACCAGCCTCATTCAAGAGAGGGGGATTCATATTTTAACCTCTTGCAGAAAATGCACTTAAACAGATTAAAATAAAATAGGGACTATGTGTACGGATGTAAATGGTAATTGCTGCAGCTCTAATGGCTTCCTGTTAGCCATGCCAGGCTGTAGGCTGAGCTATTTTAAAGTTAGCTGGTGATTGAGGTCATAGCTTTGGCAATCTGGTGATTAAACTGAACTGTACATGTCACCAAATAGCAGATTACCCAGCTAATGGGGTTGCTCAAAACAAATGGCTTCAGCGTTTGGGAGGGTCCTTACACCCCGCGTTATGTTTTACGTCACAGAGCCAGGCAGTCATTTGGAACTTGGTAAAACAGTGCAGAACTCATCGAGTGCACTGGAGTAGTGTGGGAGACACACACACACGTGCGCACACACTCACACACACACACACACACACACACACACACACACACACACACACACACACACATACAGACAAATGCACATATACACACATGTGTATATACACACACACACACACACACACACACACACACACACACACACAACACACATTACATACACACACACAAACACACACACACACACACACACGCACGCATACACACACAGACATGGATGAACATATACATACATACGTGCATATACATACACAGACACACACACACACCTGAGAGACCTGTGTCTGTCTCCAGGGCCGCTCCCCCAAGCTGTGAGCTCTGGTTTCACTGAGGCTGTCTGCACATGTGCAGACGCACCAGGTCTGCAGCAGGCGGCTGGGCGGGGCGGCTGTGGCGAGGAGTGGGCGGGGGGCCAGGTCGGGGAGGGGGGGTTTGGTGGGCAGGCGGGTGGGAGGTAGGGGGTTTTCCAAAATCATGAAAAAAACGACAAATTAAGTGTCTGAATTCCCATCTCATTCTTCTGGTATTGTATAATCTCCAGTCATTTGGCTTCAAAGAAGAACCCCGCTGTCAGTTCTGGTGATGTGATTCAAATGTTAGGGACATGTAGCGGATGTGTTTGCCGTGAGAGTTACCCAGCCTCCCCTGCATGGCCCGCCATGCCCAGCTGAGCTGATGCCCTCACACACACAGGCTGTGATGCTGTGTATCACAGCAGCCAGTGCTGGGAGGACTGCGGGTATGAGGACTGCAGTTAACCCAGAGGTTGCAGGTTTAGCTCCGGCGGGGCAGTGCTGTTGTACTCTTAACTTTAATCGCATCAGTAAATATCTTGCAGTGAAAATAGATGTAAACCATGTAAGATGCTATGTAAGTTGCTCTGGACACAGGCTTCAGCTAAGGACATACTGTATAATGCAATGATTATAACCCAGTGCAATGGAACTCAAGTCATACATTCCTGATTCAAAACTGAAGTTGTGTTGAATTTAAAAATAAGATAAATGTTACAACAAAGTAACAAAGTTACCTTGAGTCACAATATGTATGTATTTTTATTTTATCTGTGTTTTCTATAGTTTATGTGTGAAATAAATCTCTAGCTATATTTCTTCAAACATATTTGAATCTATACGATATATCCATATGAATGATACAGGGATACACATTATGTCATGAGACTACCCAAGGTGTAATATTCATGTATTGACACATCTGAGAAAAATTTAGGATCAAATGGGTTAACAAGGTTAATGCATATTATGTTTCTTCTGCCCGAAATCTGACTTCTAGACACTTCTAACTCCATCAACACTCTCATGGTTGGCTTTGATTGTCTTTATAGCATGTAAGGCTGCAGGGGGAAGGGTGTCAGTTTGGATGAGTTACTAATGTTCTCTGGAGTGTGAGGAGAGCACATGACACCAGTGCTTGGATGTAATGACCGTTTGGTCAGGTAGTTTTGGGTTCTCATTGTTAATCACCGTCAGCAGTCGGACAGGTGACTGTGAAAAGGTGTTTTTTTTTTTGGAGCGCTCTGCTGGCTTCATCTGGTGATGGATGAGTGAACAAAGCCTCTGCCGGCCCCTCTCAGCCGTGCGGCTTTACTCCTGCTCCCGGTTCACCTGAAACTCGGCACCTTTGGCTCCAGGTAAAATTCTGGCATGCTAATATTCCTGCATTGTGTGAATGAACACGGAAAAGGCTGTGCATATTGAATGGCAAACATGCGGGTGATGACACGCTCCTGCACACACAAAGCAGGTGACATTACTCTCCGAGCACAGCTCTACAGTGGCAGACCCTCACCTGCATAAATTTTCTCCGCTGGCATCTCCCGGGAGACACTGCAATGCCCGATCTTTTCCAGGAGATGGATATCTGGTGACAAAGTTTTTTTTTCATGAGGTCATTTTTCAATGTAACTCCATAAACTGGGGAAGTAATGAGTTTTTTTGGATGAAGGAGCCCAAATAATATAAATAAGAGAAAACATTATGAGGCTACTTCATCCTGTAGCATGCTCTCACTATAGGATTTCGGCTTTACAATGGCCTCATGGACAGCATTCTACATGCAACCCGCAGGTGTGGGCTCAAGCACTAAGAAATTTCAGCATTTCACCTTTCAAATTAAGTATAACCACAACTTCAGTAATTGAACTGATTGTGTTAAAATACAAAAATATAGACTCAAAATTAAATGTTGCAGTCTCATATCTATACACTGAAATCTTCTGTGGATATGTATTTTAATTATATTTCCAATATATTTCTAGGCTGAACAACAGATTTCTCTGTATATTATAGTATATTTTTTCCGTATTTGTTGTGCTAAAACAGATGGTGACTGTGATCCTTACTTCTTGATACTACTGTCTGGTAACTGGAGTGGCCAGTCGTGTATGAGAAGTTTGGAAATTACCTGAAACCATGATAGAAAAGGAGAAAAAAAAGGACTGCTGTTGATTCATAGCTGGCCCAGAAGACTAATGAGTGAAAGTTGAGGCAGTGGTGAGATTTATAAACCTCCCGGGGAGGGGAAGATTTTAGTCTCTTAGCTGAAATCCAAAGGATGATGTCACAAAGACATTCCACTGGACACAGAGAACACCTGTGAGAACAGGTATGAGGCTGGAGTGTGAGGGCGAGGGTGGGGACAGGTGATCGTGCTTAGGTGAGCTGTATGACCTCTGTGTGCCACTGACACACCCTGCCCAAGGGCCTCCCAGAGGAACGGTCTGAACAGGGCTGCACTGAACAAAACCAAACCCTGTTCAGCTCTCAGCAAAGCCAGTATGGAGAGGTGTCAGAGGGAGGGCAGTCCCTGTGAAAGAAGAGCGAGGCACGATGGGACAGTGTGGACGATCACTTTACTTCCATGTGAGGTCCGGTTGGAACAGCTCCACCCAGTCTGAGTGCGGACAGCCTGTGGTGCTGTAAAGCGGAGCAGTGCGTTGCTGTCTGTACCACTGTGTCCCTCTAATCGCTGTGCAAAAGCACGTCAGAGGCGAGTGAGCAGACGTCCGCTCTCTGTGTGAACGAGGCCTCCGAGCCCGGCGCCCTGAGGCCACATCGGGAGAGGCAGTGTGTAATGAAGGGGCTACCCCTGAGCTCAGGACCCATCCTGCTGTCTGCGTGTGCGAGCATCATCTCCGATTCCCTCATTCGGGGGCCGTCTCCAGTGTCTGGAAAAGCGAATGAAACGAAAACCCCAGCGTCTGACACCAAATATGTGTCACGCCGGCTGTCTCGACGGCAGCCATGGAGAGATCGCTGGCAGGCAGGCAGAGCAGACCGCAGCAAACTCCCCGCATTCCTCGCGGCCCGGATCAAAACCCGGCTCCCTGTTTGTGTTTGGCCTTTTAATGCTGTAGTTGTTTGTTGTTGGTTTTATTATCTGCGCGTTTGTGGGAAGATGGATGGGGAGGATGGGAGGAAAGCCCCTTGCAGGCTGATGAAACACACGCTGTCATAGCGCAGACAGCCAGGCCTTTGTCTTCGCCATAATCACTGCTGCTGCCATTGGCTCCCAGGCCGGGACAGCCAGTGAGGGAACGTGTCTGTCTGAGTCACCTCACCGTGCAGCACAGGTCAGGACGTTAAAGTCATTAGCGCCAGGACTGCGGGGCTGGCGGGGTGTAACCCAAACTGCTGCTGCTAAAAACCCAGCTGTGATTGAGGGTGATAGTCTTTCTAGTCTATACAGTTTCTTCCTGGTTGACTAAAACCACTTTGCTAACGTTCACTTTTTTTACTGCAGTTTTGACAGGTCCACTTCAGACTTGGATCTACATGCACAAGCCTTTATTTCCCAACATCCACCATTCTAATTTATCACTACTGCTCTCACTTTAAAAAAAAAAACATTACTTTTTTTGATGCTTTACCATTCGTGTTTCATTCACACAGTATTTATGAAAGGAAAGTAGTAATGTACTGCAGTATACAGTAAACTTCTTTCTGGAAGATTCCAGAAGTTGATAATTGGGTTGTGCTCGCAAACATCGTGATTGACAATTTACATCGTGATTGTGACTGAGGATTGAGGATCACTCCTTATCAGGTGATCAGGTGGATTACCTCTAGGTTTACCTCTTCCTGTGGGACACATAAACCTGCATGACATGTGGGAGAAAATGTTGGAAGGCGAGACAGTTATATAAGCTGATGTAAACCGTGTATACCTGTGTATACCTATCCCCTGAAGAGACGTGGAGGTGGCGGATTCTGTGGTGGTGCTGGATGGTGCTGTGGGCAGAACTCAACCTGTCCTGTCTGTAATACAGTCTGAGCTCACCGCACCGGAGAGGCAGAGAGTATCTCCATCCAGACAGGAATGCACCCGAACAGGGGAACAATGCCTTGGACTGGCTCCAGGTTGGCACGTTAGCACATTAGCGTGAGGTCTGTGAAGTGGACTGGGAACAAGGAGGTTAAAATAGTGATGCAGTGTCATGCATTTTGCTGTGGATTAGGGGTGGCTGGTAGGTAAATCCAAATAATGATTACAAGACAAAAGGGAGGAGAAAACAGTCAGATTAAAAAGCAATCTGAAAGAAAGTAATGAGTGAAATGACTGAATAAATGCTACGTTCCTGTGCGGCGACAAACATGCATGTCTGTGCAAATCCAGAGTGCTGAATGCTTGTGTGATGTTGTGTCATTACCACTAGTCACAAAGGCCCAGTGTTGCCACATTTTCTATCTCTTTGTTTCAAATGATGTATGTACCTTGTTCTTTTTTTGGTTGCCTTAATGTCAGTCGGCCTTGTGTCTGATCATTATATTTTATGAAATATTTAGAAGAATTTAATAATATGTAAAGGAGCAATAGTAACAAACATTGATTTTCGGTGACAAGTAGTTTTCACATGCGTCAGACAGCTAGACTGCTGGACAGTCTGGGGTGTATGTTTTTATTGCATGCAAATAAAAAACGTGTGAACACCTACATTAGCATTTTTACCTCACCTGGGACATAGTGGAGGCCACACATTGTAATCAATGTTGAGAATATTAACCTAAATCCCAATCAACCCCAACCCTGCATGCACGCACACACACACACACACACACACACACACACGCGCGCACACACACACACACGCGCGCGTGCACACACACACACGCGCGCACGCACACACATGTGCGTTTGCACGTGCACACACACAAACACAGAATTAGGAATCCGCTCCCTGTCAGAGGTCCTGTCACTTCTCTTACTTACAGCACGCAGCCTGCCCCCCTAAATCAATCCCATTCTGAATCTCCACAGCAGACTGTAAATCATCAGATGCAGGTAGCAGCGCTCATGACAGCTCCAGTCCCGAAAGTAAATAGCATGTTTCTCGGCTTGGAGTTTTTTTTATAACAAGGAATTGAATTGATGTGGAGGTGGTGAGGAGGGACCCTCTGGGCTAAAGTGTTGTTTTCTTATGTTGAAACGCCTTCGTCTTCAGCAGAACGCTGCAGGGAGGTGCAGCAGAAGGAAGTGTGTACCTCTGCACCCCGAAGGCTTCGGCAGGAGCGGTGATTTATATCGGCTCGTATTTCACTACCTGTAGCTACGCACTGCCATTCCTCCCCAGGTCCCTCTCACAGCCAGGTCATTAATACAGGTCTGATTTGGAATTCACTCCAGACTCGCCACGCTGATGCCGTTTTGATTTGGGGGCTTTTGCACCATAAAGTTTCAAACAAATCGCAGGTCCTCTCCTGATGCTTCTAACTTTTGCCGTCCCTCACCGTGGGAAAACTTCCTCTTCAGGAACTAAGTTGTTTTTGCTTGCCCTCTCAGAAATGTTTTGGCACAGGGAACTGTGTATGGTGACAACATAACGGATGGCATGACACACAAAAATGCATGAAATTTTTATAAAATGCATTACAGTTCACAGTGAAAGTAAATGGTACCAGCAGCACTACTCTTGATTCTGTTACGTTGTGAAATCACTTTTGTGCTTGATGTCTGAAAAAGGTTTCTCTTAAGGAAAATGAGATAAGAGTAAGTGGAGCTTGCATATGTATGATCATGGTCAGGTTAACGTATGTTGATAATATTGTAACTGTTACATAGTCCATTAAGTCCATGTGCTAATTTACAGAATCACTCAGTGCCATTAGCATCAAACTAAGGGGAACGTAGTCTTTTTTTTTTGTTCTGAATGAACTGTAAATAAAAGATTATCACATATAAGCAATGATAAGAATTAACCTTGTGATAACTGGGTCTGATATGAGTGAGGAATTTTCTGGAAATGGTAAGCTGGACTGTGAATGTCTGTTACACAGTATAGTATTAATTGAAATATTTCAAAATGCTGTTCATCGTATGCATGGAACTGCACATTACATAAATGTGTTGATAACCTGCTATTTCATTAATTTGTGTAATCTGAATCCAACAGGCGTAGTTTATGACTTGCTCCCCCCTCCCTCTCTGTCTTGCTTGGTGTGAGGAGTGAAATAAAACTCAATATTCCGCTCAATAGGAAAATGCCCTATACTTTTTCTGCTTTTTATTTTATTCACTTTAAGAAGGGAATCCAGTGAGATGGTTGTCAGGTGTGATGACCTGATAATGCTTCCAAATATCTCCTGTGCAACTATGACTACTGCCTTTCACTGATTCTTAAGGTTTAAAACACAAATCTTTTTTGCAAAGACAATTTTAAGAAAGAATAAGTTTTGTGATACAAGTATGCATGTGAAATGTGAATATGGTCACAGTTTCAAATGTTCCAGTGTAAAAGAAAAAATGATATTTTGGAGAGTGAATGCGGAACAAGCGCTTATGTTTTGATCAAACGTTCAAGCAATTACAGGCCATGCACATATCAGCATTATATAAATTGCAAAACAATGTTCTGCAATGTCTGCGTCTGATCAGACCAGGTCTTCAGAAGGTAAGTATTGTGATTTGGCTGCTATCTTCATAAACAGAATGATTACATGGCTGCTGGCAGTAATGGTTTCTTCAAAACCGAAGGGAAAAAAAACATTTTGGCAGTAAAACAGCTCTTATGTCAGGCTGTGGTCACCCAGAGAAAATGCAGAATTTCATACAATATTATCCATGGCAACCCAGCTGTGGGGGTGTTTTATTAGTGGCAAAGCTGCTATTGTTTAGTGGAGATTAATAAAGACCCGTTTGTTATGAAGTGTCATGTACAATATTACTGACATTGTAATAGAAGCCACACTGCTTGCTGCAACTTGCTAACCAAACCACAGTTGTTTATATAATATATGATAAGAAAAATCAGCGTGTCTTGGCAACAGAGGGTTGGTTACCAAATATCTGAGGGCTGATACTACTCTGTGTGTGTGTGTGTGTGTGTGTGTGTGTGTGTTTTTGTGTGTGAGTGGGGAGGGGGGTCTGTATTCGGTGTATGTGTTTGTGTGTCTGCAATTATGTGATTGTGACAGTGTGTATCGTGTGAGTGTGTGTGTCCGTGTGTGTGTGTGTTTATGTGTTGGAGATGATGTGATTCTGACAGTGTGTATTGTGTGTGTGTGTGTGTTTATGTGTTGGAGTTGATGTGATTGTGACAGTGTATATTTTGCGTGTGGCAGTAACTGTACTGTATGTGTAAGTCCTGCTCTCTCACGGCTTTGTTATGGAGCGTCCTGATAGCCCAAGGTGTCCATCCCATTTCAGCGGCCCAGTGAAGCCGCTCGCTACCTTTTTATTAAAATAATCACCAACAATTATAGACAAAGAGAAGGGAAAACCCATACAATGCCATTTTCCCCACCTCAGGTGCTTATCCAGCTTTTGATGTTTTGGGAGGTAATAAAAGGCCTATTGGGTGTCTAGAATGACCCACACAATGGACCAGGCCAGGGGCACTAAGCTCCGGCTGCCGCCACTATTAACTAAAAGGCCCCAACAATCTACCCAATGCTGGACATGAAAGAAAGGAACAAATAATTTACAAATTGACCACCTCTAAAATGAAGAAAATAGAAGTGTAAATAGGCATTGTGACAGACTTTAATCTTCCCCCCAAATGCAGCGAAATAAGAAATGCCATTAAATCTGGCTTTGAAATGGATGTGTTCCAATTACCAGAGTAGCTAAATCTCATTAATGAACCTATTGTTGAGGTGAGTAAACAGGAAGGGTGATATTCCCAGAGTGATCAGGTTATTACACATGCTCGTTTTACAGATGAATGAAGAGAAATGAAAGGTAAATCCACATAAATGTCAGGCTAGAGAAGGCCAGTTGCAGGTGTAAGAAATAAAAAAAACAAAGTGAAAATAGAAATTCCATTTGTTCTAAGCAAGAGCAAGCTAACCTCTCTCTCCTGTCTCCAACAAGGGGAAAAAACATGGTGCCAGCACATGGTGGCATTATAATTAATGCTGAAAAAAGAACAGATAATTATAATGAAAAGAGGGGTTCAGTTACAATGGCAGCTCAGTGTGTGTTATTTAAGTTAGGTTAAATAGGATCATCAGTTGTTTTGATAATGGCAATCGGGTGAGTTTCTCTCTTCATTATGGTGGCAGTGACTCTCCTGCGGTCCTCTTGTAAAAACGAGAGAAGCGGACCCATCTCACACACAATATCACCAGCGTTTACTGCCTGCTGTGTCTTTAAAAAACACTGAGAATGTCATTCTCACTGATGGTTAATTGATTTGAAACAAAAACAGACTGACAAGATGTATGGATTTCTATATAAGGATAAAACTGCTGAACATTACTCTAAGGTATCTAACCAGCACTACGAATGTGTGAAAATGAATGAATGTGGGAAATAAATGAACGCTGAAGCAGTGAACACATGGAGCAGAAAGTCCCGGTGAAATTCATCCTGCCCCCCCAACCCCCGACCCCATGGGGATCCAGAATGCACCAGGTGCCAAGCAGATTCCAGTGAGCTGCGCCGGACACAACAGCCTGTTGCAGGTCAAAGGTTATGGTCACGTGTGGCGGTGGACATCCAGACGCAGGTCAGGGGTCTCAGTCAGTGTCAAAGCCCTGCTGACCCCTGCAAGTCCACTGAGAGAACAACCCCCACTCCCCAACACTCTCTCTCTCTCTTTTCACACACACCCCAAAAACAGGCCTTCTACTCATTTTAAAGATTTAACAACTACAAAAAGGCTAAAACAATACAAAAAACTAAACTAGACAAAGAAAGACAATGTAATACAAACACAATGTGTATTACAACAGAGAGCATCTTTAGAAACTCATGATATGACAGAATAATGTCTGTATTTTTCTTATTAATGGTGATTTAATGTGAATTAAGACAAATATGAACTAAGACCTTACACTATTTACAACGGCAGCAGAAGCCACAAACAGTCCGAAATGATACAAAATAGTCTGGAAAGCAGCAGCACTGAAGTCTTGAGAGAGGTGCAGAAGAGGCCCCCCTGTGAAGGCAGAGAAGCAGCAGCATCCTTTATTTCCCTCCTGCAGATCAGCCGGCAGCCAGCGGAGGCAAGCGGCTGTGATCCCGGGCAGAGCGCACCATGGCTGGATTAAAGCAAACCACTTTGTTCATGTCTTATTATGTTCTCAGCTGGAGTATTAAAATTATTGATAGTGATGTGTACAGCCGCCCTGCTGTACTATTCATCCCTGCATTACTATTTGATGAACATATGATTAACATTGCAGTTGCATGACTCCCATTTACTGTGTCGACTGCCGCACTAAAGACAGTTCAGGCTTGAGAGATGTGGTTTTTGAGTCATTTAAATTTTACAGTTCCATTTACCCCGCCTTTTAATTTGCCATATAATGATGCTATTAGAATAAAATCCATCTGGAAGTTCTTTTGGGATCACCTCGTGCTCCATGGCTTTTGCTGCTAATGTTACTCTTACCGCCCAGGCAACAGATGCTAAGAGAGCAACAGATTTTTCCACATTTTTCCAGTTATTGTTGCTGTGATGTCTCCATTTAAAATAAATGTTTAAGGATATTGAAAGCTATACGTTGACAGTGGGGGGATTCGGAAGGTGGAATAGCTAGTGCTGCTGTTGTTCGTGGAAATCGATTAGATTGAGAAAAGTTCACAAAGAGACGCCTTGTACTTCACTCTGCCTTCGCTGCCTACAGCGGAAACACGGCTATAGTCTCTTTCTATGTCTATTGTGGTGTGTGTGATGAAAAAGTGTGGTGATAAAGACGTAAAAACCTTAGAGCCAAGGCTGGCGGGGTGAGGCCTCATTTAGCACAACCTCCTGTCTTGCCTTCATGCTCTTTAGGATCCCAAAATTCACAACATGCAGGCCCTGTGCACTGAGCAGATCTCCCTTAGCAGAGACAGCGGGGCAGGGGGACCAAGCATCTAGAGCAAGCCTGCTGACAGCCGGTCAGGTTCAGCTACAGAGCTGCATCCCACAGAACTGGAGCACACTCCACTTCTATTCAACATCACATTCTGTACAGTTTGCTCTGGTCAGAGGCTGTTTTTATTTTTCCTTTGTTAAGCTCTTGAGTTATCACTGACTTTCAATGCAATGAGTTATGCAATGAGTACCTCGCAATGTCTCATGCTGCACAAATAGTTTAATGACCACCAGCTTCTTGTGTGTTGCAACTCTTAGCTGTGTGCAAGACAATATATAAAAAATAGTTCATATTATTATTGCACCTAATGCGAATTTTGAAGTGGCCTGTAATCCTCAGCACCACCTTTATGATAATGAAGATTTCTTCCAGTAATTAATTAATGTGATTCTTTTAAACTACAATTCCAGTGCCTTTAAACACTGAAGTAGTCATCACGCTAGCCCACATAAACTGCTCTGTTCTCTGCCACTCACAGTTTGTGTTTAATGTGTTAATCAGGCTGATTAGCTCACTTGAGCTAATCAGTCCCTGATCTCAGATCAGGTATTACCAGTGATGTTACTGGATGATTAGCAGCTAACAGCACTGGTTTTGTGCTGGTTTTCTGCTGTGTTTGTTAGGAGTTATAGCCCATGCTGGTTAATGTTTGGTCTGAATGCTGTGCTGGTGTTGTAAGAATAGAAACGTTCATATGTCTTCAGAGTGCCACTCTTTTATATTTGTTTTATATTTGCTCTGCTGTACACAATGGTCACTCTTAAGAGCCTGCATTAACGGCTCACGCTTCCATTTACCCGAGCTGGGAACGACTCAAATGAAGTTACTCCCATCACGATATCAGAGCCTTAAGCTACCTCGGTGAAAAAAGCCTTTTTGTATCCTGATGTGATCTCCTCAAATGGCCGTCCTCCACCTGAAACGAAATTATGTTTTACTTCTGCCTTTTCTTGCGAATGCTTGATTAGAAATTTGCTGAGGGAAAAGTGTCTGTCATCAGTACGGTTCGGTAGTGTTATCAGCTGCACGGTACTCTCTGTTCACAAACACAGCAAGGCCCCAGGGCAGATCAAACTCTGCAGATTTCTGGTGGGGGTGTTTTTATGCACAATTCTGTTGTATTTTTTAAAGGTTAATGGTTTCTTCCTCTGAAAAACCCTCAATTACTTGATCTTATTATTATTATTTATCATATCTAAGTTACCATTAACTTTAAGCTCTGTCTAAAAGGATTTTTCAAAGGACTTCATAAATCCATAGTCTGTCCAAACATGTATTTTCTAGGTTCATGTTTTCAGAGCACCATTCTAGGCAGAGGTGCCATCACAGGTCATAAAGTTGTAGAAAGTAATGTAAACAAAACCCTAACCCTAACTCTAACCAACAAGGAAAATCACAGACCTGATGAAAGCCAGACAACATGGCAGAACTAATGCTGTTACATGCTATTGTATACTGACTTTCTAGGCATCACACTGAAAAAGCTGGGGTTGAATATAATTTTAACTTAGATTGACACCCAGTGTGTCAGGGTTTGTAGGGAAAGCGCAGATAATGTGGGCAGTACGAAAAGGCTCATCTTTAATGAGTCCAAATATCACAAGCAAAATCGCAGTCAGGAAAAGAGTCAGTAGCCAAAAATCCAATGGAAAACAGATAACATCCAAAAACGGCAGGCAAAAGAGAAATCCGGGACAGGTAGAGTCAGTAACAAACAGAAACAGAGCAGACTTAAAAAACAAACAGCAAGAAAGAAACAACTGAGAGGCAAAGAACAAAGAAAAGAGCTGGGTATATGTAGGCAGGCAGATGATGAGGGGACGAGACACAGGTGTGTGGAACAGGCTTCAGGTGATGGGCGTGGCCAGGTAACAGGAGGGCGTGGAGGCAGGCGGGGCAAGGAAACACAAGGACCTGTAAACAAAAACAAAAGACACACCCACATGGACAGACAGGGAGAGACCAAGCAGCTCTGGCCAGAGTGCTGACACAATGTATCTTTTTTAAATGTTTATTGGTTTATTGGTTGTATATATATGCTAGCAAATTAATTTGTGCTAACTCAGCCATTTTGTTTTTTTAACTCTTAGTAGTTTAGGAAACAATGACAGATTTGGGCCAGTTATAGCGCTGGTGATGATTATGGCACAAGGAATTCAAAACAACCCAAAGCCCCTCAATGAGCCTGTGAAACCCAGTTTGAACATTTAAATGGACAGGATACAATATACTATAGTACAGTTCAGCTTCTGATAGTTAATGCGGTATGGAGATGGACTCTTTCAAATTCATCGCCACTCAGACTGGAGATTGTTCTGGTTGAACTGCTGTGTCTGTCTGTCAGGCAAAATACTTCCATTACTGCTTTACTCTCATCAGCCTGTAGGCTCTTTGCATGATCCTGAAACACTCATCTGTCTGCCTGTGAAATCTTGTGTTTAGGATACACCCAGACCTTCATGACAAGATGTGTACAGCCAGCTCGGTTGCTACATGAACACCACTGTCTCACTAACCTTGCATGATGCTAATCATTGGACTCCTGTTCAGTGGGCTTAGCTCTGTCCCTGATGTGTCCTTTACTCCAGACAAAGCAACACAGCCAGTTAACCAACAAAAGCACCTATAGTTTGCTGTTTCCCCTACAGAGAGGTGGCAGAAATGACTTTATTTAGTGTGTTGGCCCACTCTGCGATGAGGTGAACTTGTTTAATTAGACTACCTTGCTAGCCTGATTTCATCTGTAGCTGTAGGTACTTCTCAATCAACTTCATTAAGACGTATTTAATAATTGAGAAACACACCCACATATTTATGAGGTTGTTTACAGTCAAATAATGTCTCTGACAGGGAAAGCGCACATATTTTTAATTTTTACACGTTTGTGGGCTAATAGCTAGGAAATAGTCTAAATACACAGCAATGCCCTATAGTGAATTGTCACCTTGTGACCTTGATCTGTTGCCTATTGAAAAGAGGACATTACAGCCTGAAGAGCAAAATCCACAGGCCTCCAATTTTCTTCCTCCCCCAAAGTGATGATTGTACAGATGATTGTATATTATTAGCTATTTCCTAAAGAAAAGCCCAGCCCATAAAGAAAATACAGGGCTTTGAAATGGGCCTTGAAATTTTGTGAAAACACTATATTTCATTAAATGCATGCATTGCTGTTGGGTAGGAATGTACTTAAAAAAATAAACACAGACATATAAATAAACACATTATCTCATTAAAATAATGACAGTTTCTTTTTATCAGAGAAATCTGATCAAATAAAAACATTTGTTACCATGAACATATTGTATCTTCCATTAGCAATGGTCAATAACCCCCCTTCTCAGGGATCACCTAATTTACAGTCAGAAATGTGACATTTACATGCCTGTATTTAGTGGGTTCAGTCTTTCTGTGGGTCATCATTCCATTATATAGGCAGGTATCAGTTACAGCATGCTGTTCTGCTGACTCCTTGATGTTAAAGATATTAAATTATAGGACAAATGTTTATTTAGTATCCATATATTATTGTATGGGTGCACAAATATGGATATATTTAAGTGCACTTTGTGGAATATGATCATGTTAAAATAATACATTGTTGAAATTTAATTATTTTTACCTAAATTGTAAAGCTGAAGGATTCACAATAAACAACAGAGAAGCATGCCATTGTGACTGTGGCTGGATTGCTGGTACGCTTACCATTCCCAATCTCTGATATTATGGGACAATTCCAAATGTTACAGCACTGCCTTAGTTAGGTCTATCAATTGGCAGTGTGCTTTAAAATTTCTTTCTGATCTCTGCTGGTAACCAGCACGTGTGTGTGTGTGTGTGTGTGCGCGCGTTCATGCGTGCGTGCATGCGTGTGTGTGTGCGTGTGCTGGGGGTATATGTGTGCACATGCACGTGCTTGGAAGGTTTTGCTTTCAGATATTTTGGGTTTTGATCTTACCTCGATAGCACAGCTATTCCTGTCTGTTTTCTCCACAAGACAGATGCGCACCCTCAAACCCTTATTTACTGCAGGGCAGCGTCTCAGTGGAGGAAACTGTTTTTACGGAACTGTAAGGCATGCTGCTCGCTGAGCACGCTGGGCCGGGCGTTTGTGAGGCTGTATCTGAGGAAGGCAGCAGTAGGTACCCCACAGCCTTTTGTTTGTGGTGATGAGTAAGAACACAATGAGTGAAGGCCAAAAAAAACAGAAACGCTGAAGACATAAATCTGAGCTCGGGGAGAGCACTGCTGAACCCATTACCTCCATTCTACACTCAGAATGGTGTGAATTTGAGTCTATTTGGCATTCTGTTAATAAATGATTAAGGAGGTTGTGCTAAAGCCCTTTAAACAGCCCTGAAGCCTCCCAGCGAACCGGCACATTGTATTACGATGCTCACAGCTTCTTTTTTCTTTTTCATTTATATGGAAATGTAATACGCCATTCTATTTACTCCAGTGTTTGTATTGTTGGTTGTTTACAGTGAAAGGAGATAGGCATCAGTCGGTGTATGAAACTGTGGAGGCTGTTCTTGAGGGCGTATTGTTGGCGCGGGCTGGGAGAGATGAAAGCATGGCTTTCATGAGGATGCTGGCTTCCGTATCCCATAATGCAATGCACACTCCTCTGCTGAAGCGCACTCAGAGCAACATTAAAGACGTTTTCCACTCATAGCCTCTTAAAATGTGCTTCCTGGGCACAGACTCGGTCTTACTGCACAAAAACAAGTCTGAAAAGGAGATGATGCAAACGTTGGCCTGGCTGTTTCACGCAGGTTGTGAGACAGACACAGTGCCTGGGGGGAAACCATGGCTAGAACACCAGTGTGGAATTGCTTTGCTTGTTGTCTTGTGAAAAGTTGACAACTCATTTTTCTCAGCTGAGCATGAGGCATGTCCAGCATCAGTGGATGCTTTCAGTTTAATGGCAGGCTCATTGGACTGAGATGGTTTCAGGTCACTTCCTTTCAGCAGTGCCATATAATCTCCTATGATATGCAGGCTTCATGAGCCTCTTTCCTTCTCTGTGCTGTAACTAACCTGATGCTGTTTGGAGCTGTCCTGAAACGGCAGGCCCCGGAGCCGCAGAGAGCAGGCCTTAAATGAGCTGCTCAGGCCTGTGCTCATTTGCAGGATTTGTTTTTCTGCTCCACTCTGTGTCTTTGAATGGATTTGAGCTGGATGCTGGATATGCACCTAATAAGGGAGTGTCTGTGTCCGTCATCAGCTCCCTGCCGATGCGTCCAGCTCGACAGCCGCTGGCTCACATCAAAGACCCGATAGGAGGATTGGAGATATCCATCACCAATTTCTCTGGGTCCAGGGAAATATGAGTGATGTTTGGAGCGTGGCGGGGAGGAGGGGGTCTCTGCTGTGCCCCGCTGCGGCTGAGCCGTCACACAAAGGGGCTTTTGTGGGGAGCAGCGCCGGCGTTTGAGAGGACAGGGTGGGGAAAAACCAGGTGGAGGTCGGAATAGGACGCGGCGCTACAAGGTAACAAGGTAAACCGATCCGCGCTGGAATGAGCCGGGCTCGGCGGGGGCGGGCGGGCCCAGCAGCAGATCAATGGGGCTCTCAGGTAGAGCAAAGTCAAACAGGATATTGCTGAGGAAAGAGGACCATCTCCCAGCCAAACCGCCAGAGCCACTGCATCCTGTCACTCCAGCTCCAACTGCTGCGCTCCATTTCACTCCCTCCTCGCCCACTGAAGCTTTAATGTACACACACATTTTAAAATTACAAATCATATCAGAATGCACATTAATTATGAAGGCATTATAAACAAAGATCTACTCACATTGTCTCAACAAGTTTACAACAACATACTGTCACATTACACAAATATGCAGCTAATGATCACTACTCAAACTTCGCTGTTTTGATAAACTCTTTTATCGTCAGTTGAACACTTCATAATTGTGAAGATTATGCTGACATTACCGTGGAGTTACAGACACAGATTGAAGGAGACTGGCAGGTAGCTACAAGGGGGAATATTCCTTTAGATAGCTGTATATTATTCAGAAATGGGGTCTACATGGGCTTTGGCTTGAGGCTCTAATGTGGGGCACTAACATGTTATCAGTGTTTTATGACCAAAAAGATCAAAAGAGAAAATTAATCTTATGTTAATAGCAACAATAAGAACACATGAAGAATGGGCTTTCTCCTGTGGGAGAAACCTTACTTGAATTTAACAAGAGAAAATGACCTTCATAGTTTTCCACCTACCAGTTACAGAGGACTATCAATGCTTCCTACACAGTGGGCTCAAATTACATATACTTAGTGATTTTTATTTGCAATGCAATATCTCATATGAATATGATCATATAAGTACTCCATTCCTTTTCACTCCGCACCTGTTGGAGGACAGTATGCACAGTTACTCACACACTGCTGCAGCAGCCAGTACCTTCTGAAAGGGTCAGACAGCATTTTGCTGCCAGCTCTGGGATATGAAAGCCAGGCTGAGAGGCACAGAGCAGAGAGTCACAGAGCCGGGAGGCACAGAGCAGAGAGTCACAGAGCTGAGAGGCACAGAGCAGAGAGTCACAGAGCCGAGAGGCACAGAGCAGAGAGTCACAGAGCTGAGAGTCACAGAGCAGAGAGTCACAGAGCAGAAAGGCACAGAGCTGGGAGGCACAGAGCTGGGAGTCACAGAGCAGAGACTCACAGAGCAGAGATTCACAGTGCTGGCGTTTCTGCTCAGAGCTGAGGGGTGCAGCATGCTCCATCCCACCTCCATCTGTCTGCCATCTACAGCAGCATGAAGTCTGAACAGAGACACAGCAAAGGAGCTGGAGCAAAATGGCACACAGCTCTATGAAGCCAAGCAGCAGGATTCAGAGTTAAAAGGTGGTGGTTGGTGCTGAATATAACAGTAATATAGCTGGATATTGCAGCTATATAATAGTGTAGCAGTCAGAGCCTAACCCCTGGGCTTAACCTGCAGATATCCTTAACTTTGCTGGATTTACCCTTTTCAATACCAACTATTTTTTCATCACTTCTTTTGGTTGCTGATTAATTTTATTTGTGGAAATTAAGTACCACTTGCAGTTAACTGTTAGTGTTAAAGTCTAATGTTACTTGAATTTATGGTTAACAATTTTGACCCCAGTACCAAATTTATGAGATGTCTGTTTTTTAATATTCTTGATGAATATGTAATTTACATAATGAAAATAACATAACCAGCTTAGCACATTTTGAGTGTTATTTTACTTCCGTAATGCAATAGCTGCATAACAGGCAGCAGTGCTATGACAAAAAGTACTTTATAAAATTATCAGTTGCTATCCTTTGTTCCTATTGGTCAGTTTGAATTTTCTTGCATCATTATAATAACAGTGTACATTGACAAATATAGACATTGTAACTGATCCATTCCACATCACTGATCGCTAAATTAAGTTTCCAAAGATGAAAATGTTTACTGTCTCTGTTGAGCAATAAGTAGCTCTTGTAGTAAGCCAGCAACTGAACTGTACTGCGTAATGTTAGTATGAAATTAAAAAAAGATGTCTCAAAAGGTTATTTGTCTGCTTTGAGCAACAGTGTGTATTCAGTAATCAGATGAAAGTAACTGATTGCGCAGCATGTTGGTTGTCTCCTATCTATACGGTTTACAGCAAGAAATAATTCCCAAAACATTAAAAAAATTACGTCACTCCTTACTTTCTAATTTTTGTTTGTTTTAGAAAGTGTTGGCATCAGATTGAAAATATCTCTTTCTGTGAAGAATAAAATAAATTTGTCTGATAATGATTCATAACATTTATAATGTGACAATAAGCTATGATGCTTTTCCAGGGTTAAAATGTTCTCAGCAGGCGTGCTAAGCCAGAGAACAGGGGAGAAGTTACCGTGATTACGAGGCGAGTTTGCGTCATAGGCCTTTTTGTGTATTGCCACTGTAAGAGCACTTTGACTGAAAGCCTATGAAGACAGTGAGAGTTTAAAGCACTGAAGTACTGAAGCTGTCCTCATCGAGCGCAGGTCTGAGGCTCAGGGAACCTTTGTTGTGCCATTAGATTCTTTTCAAGCTATAGAATTATGGAAACAAATGAGCAAACTGTGCTGCAGCATCTCTAAAGTAATTCCCCTTTTCTAGTGCTATGCTTTCTCCAAATGTCAGTTAAAAGTATAGCAATACCACCTACTTGTCTCTCGCATTGATCTCCTTATTGTGAAGCTTCAAAGTCCACAATAATTACCATTAGCCATTAGTGGGTTATTTTGGCTGAAATCCCCATTACTGCTGCTGTGGCCTTTTTTTCCTGGAGTATCAAAGTCCATTTGGACTGTATTTTTAATTTCAAAGAATATACAGAAGTTTTTTTCAACTGATATTTTAAGTACATCTAAGGACTGGGTTTAAGTTTTTAATACCAGCCTCAACATCTTTCCCTTTAGTAGGATGTAAATAACCTTACAAACAGATTACTAGAGCAGCTGAGTTGGATACAGGTACCTCAATAACACTCACTCTGAGGCTGTCTGTATATGTTTTAGTTCATTTGTTTTTTTGGTTTATGGTTTTTAATAAGCCTGAGTGGAATGAAGTGCTGCTTTTTGGCTACCTTTCATCTCAGAAATAACATCCCATTTCGATGCCACCTTGTGCATCTCCATCTCTCCAAATGTGGGAGGGTGTCGAGCAGACTCCGTCCCTGGGTCCACTCTCCTGACCTAGAGGCTGCCAGTTGGGGGCGGTCCTTAGGGCTGTGATGACTCTGCAGTGGTCAGGCACTTCAACTGCAGGCACGGGACAGAGGGGGACAGGAAGGGTCAGGCCTCCAAATCCATGCATTCTGCACCACATATGAAAGGGGCCATTGTTCTGTGTGGCTTTGGACCCCCGGTTAGCTCTACCATTCACACACACAATGGCCATGAGAGGGACACAGCCTGTTCTCACTGTGTGGGGATACTGATATCACAGGCAGCGATATACAAAAGGTTAGCATGCAGACTGCAGCATCACCTTATCTATCCAGACAATACATAGGGTGTGGTGATGATAGTTATACTATTGTTCATACATTATGTTATTGTAGTCTATAAAATATCAAGAAGAAATTAAATGTTCAAACCCTAGGAATATACATACAATTATGACCAACTTTTATTACTCTTTTATTACTTTGACTTTTATTACTCTTTATTATCCTTTTATTACTCCCTGCTCTTCGATCAAACCTACTCCTGTGTTCATAATTGGGATAAACGCTCAGGTATATAAAAAGTCCAAAAAAAATTGCTACAATCATTTATTTTATTAACTATTCTGCTTTGAATTTTTTGATACACAACAGTTATTAAATTTTTACAAAATGTAAAAATACTGCTATGGTAGTAATCTGTTGACCACTGTTAATGACTGAGGTGGTTAGTAGTGTATGAATAAAGCCACAGTGCAGTGTTTGGCAGACAGAAATCCCAGGTGAACAAGTCCCAAGTATGATAAATGAATGCTGTTTATTTAAATGCGCTGAAAATTGCATCACTGCATTTAAAGGCAAATCCATGATGCCTGCTGTCTGAGCAAACAGTTACTCCTGATTTGAGAGAATGAAAATATGACATTCATTTACAAAGACATTTATTTTCCAAATAGGAAACCATCTCGCTAAAACACTATTGAATCCACTGGCAATACATGAGATTTGGCTGGAATGTACAAAGTGGGTCTCTGAACGAGTCTCCTGTCAGTCTCCCATCAGCCATTAGGGCAGGAGAAACTGAGCCCAGAGCAGTCCTGCAGCAGACTCCACAGTAAACACAGAGAACCAGGGGAGACTTCTGTTACACAAATACAGAAAAAGAGCATTTCTGCAGAACTCTGCGAGACACAAAGAGAAGGACATAAATCATCATAATATCAGTTTAGCCGTGACAGCCTGCCATCAGAACGGTAACCACGGGCAGCTGTTAATACACACAATTATAATCGCCATTTCCTAGCAAACCATGCAACATGACCGCGTGCATTAATATCGCTGTGCCTGGTCTCCCTAATGCGGCTGTGTGCTTTACAGTAACGCTGTGGAAAAAAGTATTGACAATCCCCTAAAGCGGCGTACAAAATGTGAGAGGGCAGGGTCTGCATGCCATTGGCCGCCGGCACTTTTACCGCCAATTAAGATTGCTGTCAATTAAATTCCTGCCATGAAATTGCGATAATGCGGCACAGTTTAGAATGGGATGTCGATAATGTATTAGGCTTGAAAAAATAGCTGGTGGGAACACCGGACCAGGTTGTCAAATCTTTTATACCTGCAGAAATTCAGGTGAACTAGAGCAAATTTTAACGTCATTTGCTGTTTTAATGTCATTTGCTGTTTTATCTGCTTTTAGCTTTGTTTCTTCAATGTTAATTCAGCATCCACATTCAGAGTAATTCAATTAATTTGTGTATACACATACATACATACATACATACATACATGCTTACATATCATACGTAATGACATACCAATAGTAGTAACATAAAAGGGAGAGAGTTGTTATTTTTCCCCTTTTCAGTACACATAATTGGGTTTGTGTTTCTGAAGATTCTCAGCTGAAAGTCGGGTGACAGGCAGGTTAAGACTGAAGAGAGGTAAACACACACCTGTTTACAGCTCAGGGAAGCGAATGTTTCTTCAGTAAAGGGCTCTAGAGGCTGATCCTCATCATTCTGATAATCTCTCCCCAAAGCAAATGTGCTGTTAAGCACAAGCAATGAAGCATCAGGTACTGTAGCTGGGGTCTGAAGAGGAAAACACATCAGAACCAGAAGCCTTAGCTTCACTGTACACACTGAACACCTTTCTCATCCACACTGTCTGCAGAGTGCGCTACACTGCATAGTGTGTTACACACAAGCAGAGTAGATTGAAAAGAACACTGCAAAGGAAAATGCTTTGCTCAACCAATCATGTGAAATCATTAGTGTAAGTGCTTAATCACAGACAATGCCGCATAAACTGCTGTTCAGCCAAGTCGGTAAGACACAAAATTAAATTTCATCTGTAGGTGTTTTGACCTTTTCCAGCATTTGCACCCTCGTTTATGTACTCATTTAATGTAATTTATCTGATCCTGTCGACTGTTATTGGTTAAGTCATTTTTCAATATGGACAGAAATGTTCTTTGCAATACAGATGCAATTTTGGAAATAAGGCACCTGTTAAATGAAATGTTTTCAGTTTTTCTACATGTCATTTTACAGTGCCAATCCTAAACTGACTTTTACATTTCACTGCATTAGCTTAGGTTTCGGTTTTCATTTTTCACACTGAGGCCTGAGTGTAAACCAAAAAATCAGACGTATATACGTAGTATATGGACTGGCTGGGGTTGCCGAGTCCACAGAGCCAACTGTAAATAAAAATGGGATCTTTCATTACAGTGACACCATTCCTTGACAGCTGTATTCATCCCAAATGCATTGTATCTAAAGGTTAAGAGTAGTTATAAGGAAAGTAATGTATTATTAAAATACTTTTCTCTGTGAAGTACCTTTTGATATATTTTCCTTGGTAATAAAAGCAGCATTCTGTGAAAATGTAGTAATTTGCAGGCCCATTTCACAGGCCTTTATGTTCGGTCCCTCTCCATGATCCATCTGTACCGGAGAGCTCAGGCCGGATAAAAGACAGCAAACATTTCGTGATAGTCAAAGCTGTCTCGTAGATGACTACTTTTCATTGAAAGCCCCTGAAGCATTCAGAGGATTTTTTTGGATAAAGATGTTTCTCATTTTTCCTCCCTTCCCTCTTTTTTGATGTTGCTCGGGGAGTAATTGAATGTAGGAAATGGCCCGCTTGTTTGGAGATCATCTAGAAATGATTAAAGGTAGGAGTTTTGAGATATTAAAAAAGAGGGAAAAAAAGAAAAATATGGTTAATGCTGCTTTAAAAAATAAGGGAAGGTGGAGCAGGAGAAGAGGAGGGGCAGCTCAGAGAATAGCCTGTACTCAAACCTCTATTAAAAGCATCACACTTGTTAAAAGCTGTAAAAAGACAGGAAATCAGTCAGTGAAATGAAGCTTCTTTGCCAATTATTGAATAGAAAGTGCACACCTTCAATGTCTTTGTACTCTGCTGCACCAGTCCCCCGCTCTTCAGCCGAGGCTATTGAGCCGGGTACATTAGTGATCAGTGGGGAGAAAGCCTGTGCGTTTACAGGGCCGGGGCTGCCTCACTTGGCGCCCCTTGTTGGAGCCTCTTTCATGCCTTTATTCACAGGCTGCAGGGCAGCTTTAAATGACTCTGCCTCAACCTCTTCACTCAAACATTTATTTCTCCCTTTTTTGCCTCCCTCTCCTCGGCAGAGGTGATTAGCGAAGGCTGCCATTTGTAAAGGCTCTTCCTCGTGGTTAAAACCCGTGCGGTCAGGTTACCTGCGGTGGCTGCCTGACCTCTGACCCTTTATTAGGCCCAGTGCTGTCTACATGTGGCCAGCTGCCATTAATACCCCCACAGGGGTAGTACCTGAACTCAAATGACCAATGCCACTCTACGCTCCCTGTCCTAACCAGAACACATGTAGATTCACCATTTCCCAGACCAATATCACACCAGACCCCCGCTCACACTGAGGGGAAACTGCTTACCATACCTTATAAGATCTCAGTTGAGAGTCAGGTCTGGTCCCTGTAACCAAAAAATACAAACACAATGAAATACCACATTTTTGGATTGAATGACAGCCAAGGTGGGCATTTTGAAATCCACATGCCCTCCAGTTGACCAGCAGGTTCCTCAGATCAGAGGTGGACTTCCAGCGAGAGCAATAAATATGTGGTATGTGATAAAATCAGACACAACGTGTTCTCGAAACGTCTGCTGTTGAGGCATTTTATTGAATTGTCAGCAGTGCAGACATGAGTGAAAACATGATCAGTGTTAGAAAGCGGAAAGTGGAAATGAGAGTGATGAAATCTCGCTGCCTCTGTCCGGCCTCTCCAGGGCCTGTGGACCTCAGTGAGCATGTGCAGGGGTCAGTGGGCCAATGAGGGCTGCAGAAACACCCGCTCCTGTAGAAGACCTGCAGAGAGACAGCATAACAACCAGGGCTCTCCAGTGAGTGAGTTCTTACACATGAAGAAGCATGAAAGCAGTACTCAGATTGAACTGTCTGATGACCGCAAGCACAGTTAGACAACAATAGAGATGAAGACTTGAACACTCACTCAAACATAGGCACATACCCAGACACACACACACACACACACGCACGCACGCACGCACGCACACACGCACGCACGCACGCACGCACACACAAAGGCAGTCATGTGATTCAGGGAGGCTATCACATCCACACAGGTGCGATATTATGAATAATTGAAGTGTGCGATATGAATAAATCACAGGTTACATGTCTGGACCTGGGGAAGCAGGATGGATGGCGTGTGTCTCTGTCTCTCCCTCCACTGGCCTCTCCAGGGCCCAATAACCACTGCGAGGCCCGGCCATCTATCCCCTCCTATTGACCAAAGCCTTTAATTACTACTCCAGCAACAACAATAGCAGCCCTGTGTATCAGCCGCAGTGGTGTGAGGGTGTGCAGAACGCCATGCATCTGAGCTTTACCTGCGGTCAAGATCCACCTCTCTGGCATGGGGTCTGTCTGTGTTCAACTGGGTGTTGGGTGTAGGATGGAACCTTTGTGTTTTCCATTTCATTTATTTACTCATTTAGTTTATTATTTAATTGTAATTTAACCATGTAGGATAACTGAGGACCAGTTCTGGCACCACAGCAAAGGCAAAGCTATCAGACATCATGGGGATGAAAAGTGCTGATATTAATTGTCAAGTCAAACCTCTCAAGAGGTGAATAACTGCCTGTCTGTCTTGCAGTTTTAACCTCATTTCCTTTTACCACCGCTTTTTAGCTCTTACTGCTCACACAGCCGACTGATGTTCCTGGCTCTTTTTGCTGTCCAGTTGTTTTTCCTTTTTTTTAAATGCTGCAACTTTAACCTTAGGCCCATATCAGCCATATCAATAAGGCATCGTTCAAAAGATCAAGACTGGCCTTGTGTCAAATCATAGTGCCCATGTTACAGAGTCACAAGATGGTATGAGCTCATAAAACCTCAGACATCCCTACACACATATTCATCACTCTTAAATCAGTTAGAAGAATCAGAATCATTGAAGCAATTCCTCACATCACTGTTATTGTTATTGCTGTTATGACTCTCATCACCATAGACTGTGTGTGGTGCTGTGCATGTAGGTCAGAGATATTACCATCAACAGGCTGCTCTACCGGCTAATTGTCTGAGTGACATTTACTCCACAGTGTCCACCCTTTTCCACACAGTGCCTTTATAAACGATATTTTGATACTAGAACACTCCCATCTGGGCATTAGCAAGGGTTCTGCTTCTGCCAGTTAATATGCAGTTTCCTATCTTGACTTTTACATCATCTTTGCTTAATCCGTCAAACATTTTTGACAGCCAAGACAATTTTCGAATCGCTCCAGATTTTGCCACAAGCGCAGTGTGATGGTAATAAGATTTTCATTTAGACTGCTGCTATGGAGCCTGTACTCAGCGCAGTGTAGTATATAAATACCGGGCTTTAATGGTTTGGGCTTTTGTTTAATGTTAATGTCAACAATGACAAAGTTGGGGGGGTGGGGGGTTGTTTGGGGGAGGGGGTGCTCTGGCATCACCCATGCGAGAAAGCATGCCTCTGACAGCTATTTGCAAGGTTAATGTTGTAGAAAACAGCATCCATCTTTTAAACAGTTTCATTATCCCCATCGTGCCGACCTCTCCACATAATGTTGTCAAATGTGACACGCATCAGCTTATTGGGACTATGGAGATCAATAAATATGCAGCGGTGGCGTGCGGAGCGCTGCTGGCGTGGCCGCCCAACGAAACGGCATCCAGCGCAGCGCCGGGTCACTGTCATCTGTCACGCATCTGTTAATAAAAAGACAAGCTAAAGGCGAGAGCTATCAATAATAATAATAGAAGGTATGGGTGCTGATGAATTAGGGCCAGGCTTTTATAGGCCGGGCTTTGATGCATTGCTGTTCTGAATGAGCGGGCGCTAGACAAACAGGCTGAGTCTGGGGATTACATTAGTTAAACAAATACACAGCCGAATCGATGTGACACCCGCTCTCACGCAGCCTCCTCTCGGCACGGCCGACCCTAATTGTGTCGTTACCGGCAGAGTGAAACAAAAGATACAGTTTACGCCACTGTGGTATGTTTAGAAATATTAATGATCACCAATAATCACAGCTGATTGGGAGTACAGTGTTCTCTGCAAGAAACATGGGATGAGAACAATGCCTGTTTAAAATCAAGGCCTTGCTCAGTTTTTACTCAGGGGATGTACAAACTGAGATTAGTTCTAATAACTGTTGTAAGTGAACCTCTGTGGTCCTTGGTGACAGTTTTTCTCTGTGGTCTTCATCTTGCTCATGGGGAGATTAATTATCTGGAATTAATGCATTCTTCGCACTATGCCCAGTTTCCACATCTATCTGTCAGTACAGTCACATAATTACATCGTCCTAAACAGTATCTATGACTATTAATGACAGCACTAATATGAAGTAATTTAATAGGAGCCATTTCAGCAAAATCAGCAAATGCACTGCACTGATGTTTAATGCAAACCTGGCTGGTCTGGCTTTGTGAATATAGTGCATTTGAATTGCAGTACATTTATAGAGTCCTTGGATTGATTCATTTGTACATACTGCCTTTGCAAATTTCTGAATGTTTCAACCAACTGAGCATCTGAACATTTAATTATGAGAAGAGGCCATTCGGCCCAGCTTGGCTCATCATTCTGCCTATTACATTGTGACTCTGTGATCAGTGTTTAAAGAAACCTATGGTCTCTGAAGTGAGGTTTTTCCATGCCTTGATAGCTGTGTGAGATGTATTTCTAACTGATGTCCACCTTTACCCTCTGGTCCTGCCACCATCAGAGTGGACCAGTTTCACCAGCATGGAAACAGTATACATGACACAATGTCATTAAAGTTTAATTAAACTCTACTGGTGGTCAAAGTTAAAATTGTGTGTTTGCAGTCAGCAGTGTAACAGTTAATGAGCTGATTAAGCTGAATTCCCAGCTACTTTGCCTGAATCATTTCATTAAATATCCAGTTGTAGAGATGAGTGTTTATATATACTATATATATAAGCTTGTTTGTTTGCATGTTAACAAAAAGTACCATCACAAAGAGGGGACTCATTTGCTAGGTATTTATGTGTATCCATACTTTAATAAAGATGTACTAAAATATGAATATTGGAGATCCTAACCCATGACTCAGTGCTTAAATAGCCCCTACACTTTAGCTCTTGCATATGAATTCATAGTAAATTTATTGATACTGCCATAGTTATTATGCATACTTGAATGTTTACATGTTTGCATGTTTTGAGCACTATACTAAAGAGTAACTGAATTACTTCCCTCAGAGGAAAGTAAATTATAGTGCTTAAAGGCTGTTGTTAATACTGTCCAACAAGGGCATTAGCCTTGACTGAAGTCTTGTGAGTCCATGCCGTACCTCTTAGCTACAGAATGTAACTGTTACCTTTATGTGATATCCCAATGTTCTCTTTTCTGTTGTCATCTGTAAAGTCAGATGATTCATTATTAATGATGTTAATAGTTGTTTGAGTTCAGATTAATCTGACAGAATACAGTGGAGAAGCCTAAGAAAACAAACAAAAAGAATTCAACTTCAACCAATTCACAGAAGCACAGATCAGCCCTGTTGTGTCCTAAATCATGTTAAAATGGTTTAACTCTCTGGTTTGGAGAAGGTACGCCCATAGCTGCAGGGACACGGCAATGCCAGCATCACCATTAGCGGAAAGCAGCTAGAGACTGTGAGAAACAGGTGCACCGCTGCATTAGCCAATATCCGAGAGAGAGAACAAAGAGCGAACAAAAACATGCAACCCAAACCAACTCTGCTGGCTTTGGATTTCTTTTTCAGATTGTATGTTGAATGTAGATGGAATCTGAAGTGGTTTGGGCCTACCCAGGTGGGAGCACTGGTGTGGAGCTCCTGAAAGAGGAGCCCCTAAGACTCCCCTTCCATTTGGATCATGTGCCGGGCAGAGGGCGGGCACTCCAAAACAAAACAGCATGACCAGGGAGGGCGTCGTATCCGTGGAGACTGGAGATGAAACACATGGTGTGACCAAATGCCCCCCCTCCTCAAGTGGAGGGCAGAGAGCAGCTAGGGGAGAAAAAAGCATTGTGGGAGCCCTTCTTTGGCAAAAATCAGCACACTGCCTGAGGGAACAATGTCTTTAAACCTCATCCTCTCAATACATCAGAACATCTTTCAGCCCTCAAGTGCAGGAATCTTTGGCCTCCTCAACTTTTGTGTCTCTCAAGAATCCAGATCATCTTCCCTCTGTACATAATGATTCAGTTCTGCGATCAGCAAGTCCTGGCTCATGGAAGCAGAGGATTCACCTGCTCAGGTGAAAAGAAAGCAGCATGTTCTAAAACACAGTGGACACGACAGTTTAATGAATAGAACTGATACTGATCCCCACACCCTCGTGTGAACTGTTTACAAAGAGAGACACTAACATTATATATTTTGACAGAACTGCATGATAGAAACAATATTTAAAATATTCAATTCCACATAAAGCCCTACATACAAAGGTAAAAAGACACACCCTGTGATATTTAGGAATGTATTCAGTAGTTGAAAACATGGACATTGATCATGAAAAATATACAGTAAGACCTTTTATCGAGGATGGATTTGAAATATTCACCTTTACTTTCTGGGTCGTTATTTACCTGAAAATTACAGCACACAATTCCAGCAACAGTTTCAGAAATAATACCGCAATTACAAAATCTCAGCAATAAATAGGAACTTTGCCACATTTTTGTCAAAAGGAGAGAAAACTGCATATAAATAGTAAATAAAACAAGCTGGAATCTGGCATAACAGAAAAGGCCCAAAATGATATTGAAAGCACTACTGCCCTCGATGTAAATTCCCTCTTGAATTGTTGCATTTTTCGGAGATAAATGGAACGGTGCATTAACGTGTGAATGTGTCTGACTTAGGGGAGATGCACTTTTTTAATAGAAGACCATTCAGCTGGGAAGCGAGAGCATCGGCGTGCTTTCAGCGAAAAGACCTCTTTTGGACCTCTTGATCCATCTCTGACCTTTAAGTACATCGCCATCTCATAAAGAGGAGGTGAGCTAACAGAGACTTCAAAAGGAAAGGGACCTGATAATTCAAAAATGGAGCGGCGTGGAGTGCTTCTGGCAGAGGGTCTGTAAAAGCGGCCTCCGCACACCTCCTCTCTGCTGCACAACAGCCAGTTAGGGTAATAGCCCAGGAAAAAGCCTAATTACAGGTAATCATTGGCCGGGAAAGAGCTGGTGATCATTACAGTATAACAGATTGTACTGTTCCCTGTCGAAAAACAGAGAGGGACTGGTAATGCTGCAGCCCGCAGGTAACAACAGGGAAATTATCCTGTAACCTTAAACCTTCCACAATCTCATCTCTCTCTCACTCTCTCTCTCCCCCTATCTCTCCCCTCTTTTCTCTACCTCTCTTTCTTTCTTTCTCTCACTATCTCACTTGGTGTTGACTAAAACTTAATATTACACTCAATAGTAAAAATGTCTGATACTTTGTTTGCTTTTTGTTTTATTCATTTTTAGCAGGGAATTCAGTGGACTGGCTGTCAGGTGGGATGACCTGCCAATACCCATGCAGTATGACTAACCCCCATGTACTAACTCCATAGAGTAAGAGCACGGCTGTTCTTTACACGGTATCAAAAAAAGATCCGTGACCCAGAACAGCGATGAGAAAGAACAATACCAGAGCACTGGTGTATTTCCAATTTACGAGGAAATACACAGATTTTAGTGAGTAAATGTTAAACAAATGTTTACTTTCTGGTGAAACAATTACAGTTCACTAAAATATAAACATCAACCAGATTGGAAAAAGAATGCAGGTTTTGCATTTAAATTACATTTCTTCATGTTTTAAAAAAAGGAGTGCTAATACTAGATTCTTTCATAATCCCAAATAATTGCAATCGTTGTTAGAAGCTGTGCATTTGGAGTTACATTATCGATTTTCTGCTAAAAACCTTTTTAGTAAATAGGCACAAGCTACATTCATTAAATATAAGTGCTTTGAGCTATGCTGTGAAATTCAATTCGACCATTACTATGAATTACACTGATTATTATTGTAATTATTTCCCTTGGCTAAACAGTGAATTTCTATCCCTTGCCATTGCTATTGAGTACGGCATTACCTTCGCACTCTCCCTGCCTGCCTCCCCGCAGCCCGCGCAGCTGTGCGTTCCGACAGGCCGGGCGGAGGCAGCCCCAGGGCCCAGGGCCCCGCCCGGATCCTCACTGAAGGGTGTGGCACACCGCGAGCTGAATACATGGCTGCCGACTGATTCCAGTGAGAGAGCGGTGACATCATCCCCGATGCCCCACAGTCACCTCTGTGACACACACCCTGACCTGCGGCTTGCCTTTGCAGGGGGGGCTTTTCTGGACCGGCTTGAAGGATATTCTCTCGCCTCTCAAACAGCAGGGCAATCCAGACACTGACACTCTTCTTTTACATGGGCATTATGGAGGAGAGCGCTGCGAGTGTGCGTGAATATGACTGACCTTCATTTTTAATGAAGCAATCCAATGTGCTTTGTTTTTTTGTTGTTGTTGTTTTTATGTTGCTTTAGGTCATGGAGGATAGTCAGTGAAATTTAATAGTTACACTGTTTTTCAGTAATAAATTTGAGCCATTGGGGTGAAAAGTCATGGGATACACAGAGGTTGTCTACCTTACCTTGAGAAGAGATCCATGCCATGCTAGATATTCTAAACAGGTGTGTGGATATGGATATTTGCCCCAGCCTATTACTCTCTATTAATACAACTGATGTTTCCTCAATAGATTGTGAATAAGTTATCATGCACTGCACATTTTTTTTTTCACAAAAAGAAATTGTGCAAATGTCCAAAAGTGCCCATACAATGTCAACACTGAACTGGGTTTTCATTCAATTTTTCCTGCAAAAAAACTGAACAGACATTGTCTGCGCCATCACTAAATCATTACCAAGACAAGGTAATATGCTCATATACCTGTGTTTGGTTGATGTTTTTAAAGGTAAGTTGCACCGCTGAAATGGATGCTAAATCCTTCATGCAGATTTACAATGATAATGTGTACTAGACATGCTCACTGATAGCTCAGCTCAATGCTTTGCATTTCTACCAGTGCCATTGTGTACTGTGCTGCACCACAGCTTGCACATGATCTCACTGATGGACAGAAGGCCATCATTTGTGATGTTGTGAAATGACCAATCAGAATGATATTTGCATACCCCTTGCATAAATGAATAGTGCACTGACTATCTCTGCTGTTACTGGTGTGAACAACCATCTTGATCTATTTGTTGTGAGAAATATTACTGGAAGAAATATGGCTGGCAAGAGTGTTTGTTTTCCTTTGTAGAACGAGATGATGAGAAGAGAAATCTTTTGGTCTGCTTCGGTTTACATTTTTCATTAGTTTTCAAGTTTACCTCCACACAGATTAGTGTGAAATTACAAATAAAAACTCGAGCAATACTGTGGCACATTTTAACAGCTGGCACACAGGGGTGAAGTGAGGGGAAGCTGACCTCTGACATCACTGGTATGGGTGCAGGGTCAGGCGCAGTATAACTGCAGAAACTCAGTGAAAATACAAACCACCATCTTGAATGGCCTTGGGGCGACAAGGTGAACACCTGACCACCGACACCTGAATGTAGCCACCGAGATCGAGGCAGCATCAAGCGACACACTTCACAATGTGTACGGACAACTTCATCTTACACAAGCGTAACGAGTGCCTTAACACTTAAAGCACACTTCAGAGACTTGATTCATGACACCTGGCCCCAGTCTCACCTGTGCCGGCGTTGTGGCCTTGTCACCTGCTGAGAGGGTCTGTGATTTCACAGGTGTTCCCTCTTTGTGCTGACACCCAGACAATGGGTGGAGAGATTCAAGCACCTTCCTGGATAGTTTTCACTGCCTGCAGTCAATGCACAACAATTAACACTATAATAGAGCTGGCTGATTTGAGTGCTTCATCAGGAAATCTGAATAAAAAATGCATGATTTCCCTCTTTTCTGCTCTCCATACATTTGCATCAGGCAGTTCTATCAGGCATTACGCTGCACAATACAAATGAAATCTCACTATCATGCTGCACCATGGCATGGCACCAAAGCATCTCTTTGGTAGCATTTACATATTACATATGTACAACTCCAATAATGTGGAAAGCACCAATCAAACAAGGTGTAAGGCAGAGGGGTCAGCTCAATTGTCACTGTGACCTACAATGTGGAGGCCTTTCTCCATTCAACCACCTCTGCCTACACATGCCATCAACATGTATGCTATGTTAACCCGCGATGAGGACACATACTCCTGTCACCAGAGAAGGAGCTACTCCTTTGCAGAAAACACAAACGCCATTATGCTCTTCTGGGGGCCACCAGCAAGCAACCAGAGACCTCCTGTCCCAGATCCCCTGACAGGAGCTGAGAGTGACGTGGGTGAGACAAATGCTGCTCACTTTAGCTCTCACACCCGTGCCCGTCTCCTGCCTCGCAGCGGACCGGTCACTGTTCACTTCATGAAGACGAGCAGCGTAAAACACAGCACTCCTGCAGCAGAGCCAGCCTGTATTGAGCTGGCGGCTGATAGCGGTATTGATTTTGATCCATGTGCCCTGAATTCAGCCGGGCTGGAACGTCTCCTTCCATCACACAGCAGCTGCTTGTACCCGTCTGTAGCTGGTAACACTCCAGATGTAGCTGTGATTAGCTCAAGACAAACAAAGATTTGGGGGCGGCTGGAGCACAATGGCAATCAGATAATTAACGTGGTTCCTCTGAGTACTGTCAATGAGCTCAGTGGACTCCACCAAACTGCAGATCTGGCAACCCAAAAGGCTGGTAAATGAAGATAAACAACAGCTCAAGGCCTTGTCCATACTTGAGCCCTTAATACTTGTACACAAGTGTTATATGACAGGTCAGCAGTGAATGAGGCTGGGCACAAATTTCAACACAATAGCGCTTCAGAAATAATAAATTGCTCTCCGTAAGTGTTTCATAAATGCGCTTTGCAAGAGGCCATTTAAATCGTGAGAACAGCTCTGAGGTACCCATGCAGTCATGTCACTTAAGAACTTAAGACCCATGAGATCACAGCAGCATCCTGCTGGGCCTACAATGGTGTCGTTGTAAAGCATCCTGCCTCCCTGAATGGCACCATGAGATCATTCCATCCTGACCTAAATGCTAAAGAGCACGCCGGAGATGCAATGGGAAAAAAAAAAATAGAAAAGAACTCTGGGAAAAACATTTCAGAGGACAGCGTTTTTGAGGACACAGAGCGTGATGTGTGAGCAATAGGGGTAGTCCTTCAGCAGGAGACTGTAAGGTTGGACGAAATGGCCTGTTTTGATATGTAGCTATAATGATGGACACAGAGAACCTCTGCTATGCAAAACACACAGACAGCTGCCATTGGCTGTTTTGTCTTACATTAACACTTTTGGAAAATCAATGACTGCAGACAAACGAATGATATGTGCTAGTTGCTACACATTCCACAACTGCTTTCAGATTTCAGGAACAAGGCCATGCTACTCTGAACCACAAGAGGTGTAGCACAGCGTGATATGAATAACAACGCTATGCCAGAAGGGGATCTGGCATAAAAGAGTAATGCCGATTTTGGTTCGCATTATCAGAGCACACCAAGAGCCACCCCACCCCCATGGAATACAACAACCTCTATTTTGGGTCAAAGTAGAGTGGATTTCTTTGGCATACCTTCTCAATGCGAAGCTGGCTTTTTGTTTACTATATTTAGGCCAATATCTGAGAGTGGGTAGGTCCATGATGAGGCCAGCCGAGTCTGTTACAGGGAGGACATGCACTGTTTTTTGCTGTTTTTGTTGATTTTCAAAGGGAACCACCAATAACCGCTAATAATAAAGGTTGTAATGGATACATGGGTTTGTCATCTTCACAGTTTAATCTTCCCTCCAGGTATTCTGGAGACAGGTAACCTGAGCCTCAAAGATCTGCTGCATTAGTTCTGCTCAGCTAACCGTGAATACTAATTGCAGGAAGGACAAACTGCAACCCCCTGCCCTGTGGCCATGGGCACATTAAATAACACTGAGAGGTTTCACTGCGGAGAGGACAAAGAGGAAGTCCTGAAAGACTCGCAGCAGAAGCTCTGAGAGGGGAATAAGCGCTGAACTTTTCAGTGAAATTCCCCGCAGTGCCGTCTCTGACGCCACGCGGATGCAGCCCGTCACTCACCGGCTTGACACCGCTAATCCTCGCAATCCTGCTAATTCTATCCTTTTCAATTGGCATTTCTTTTTTGTTTGAATGAAGGCATTGGCCTCTATTGTTCTCGTATTACCTGACAGGTGACTGTCAGTAAAATATATTTATTGGCATGAAGACCCTCTGAACAGCAGGGCTTAGAAGTCATACTTGTCAGGTTAGCGGTTTCTCCCCCGTGGCGACTGTAATGATCCAGCCACTGTTTGAGCTGTCACGGTCTTTAGCACGCTCATCAAAGCCGGCTTTTCACACTGTGACACTCAGTCACAGACTGTTCACGTTGGCACACAGCTTCTTTACACAAACGCTCACTCAAGCCAATGGAAGATTTTCATAGACTTAGCAGAAAGACTGGACAACACAATGCTGCTCCACCACAGGGAGATATTGCACTGAGGTGCTTTGATTTTTCACAGAATCTATTCCAAACCATAGCACAGTGGATCCTCCTTCGCCATATTTTATGGAATATTATACATGCAGAGAGATATATGTACCCTCAGCATGCAAAATGATTGCAAAGATTTGCTCTCAGAAAGAAGAGCAGGATTTGTCATTCAAATGCATGATTAAATGTCTATGCAATCTAATCTCACCCATTCTCTTCTGCCAAACTTCACTCCAATGTGCCACATTGTCTTGTCTTTGGTTTTCAATGTTTTTGAACTCTGTGTCGTCCCATATTCTCATGAATGGATGCCTGGTTAGTTAGTCCTGAATGTACTGTATGCCTAACGATAGCACAGCGTACAGGACCTCCAATACCTGTTGTATGTTTAGCTCATCCAACTGTGGACATATAATGCAAATTGAGTAGACATTATTATAATGATTCATAAAATAGACAACTGCGTGTGGCTTGTCCATTACTATTCCACCACTGCAAAGCTTTTTGAGGGATTAAGAGGCTTGTAATTTACCCAGCATTGTGCTAATGACATGCAAGTGAAGTAAACTGTACACCCATCAGGCAGACACAAACCTCATTTCTGAGGCTTGTGTCTGAAAAAATAGCGTGAAATGGGTTTCTGCGGACATCACACTATTGCAATGTGATTAATGGCAGAATTGGTGGAGTTACATTCATAAGATTTCCAGAGCAGACAAGCGCTCCACCTGCCCCAAAATTACAAAGAGTGGTGGGGGGAGGGGAAGAAAGTAACACTAACACTTGAAACTAATCTCTGAACAAGGTCAAAGACCCTGCCTCATATAAGAGCCTAAGCAGTCACAGCTCCAGTAACTCTCAGCTCCCAAACCCTGATCTCTGTGCATCTCTGAACTGAGCAAATAAAAGGCCAAAGGCCATTGGCTGGTGCTCTTGGTCCCTCCAAATTGTTCTCCTTCCAAACTCCCTCTGGCTCCCACACTATCACATGACCACTGTACTAGCTGCCCCTGTCTTCCTCCAGTAGAGATTTATTGTAATGAAAAAGATTCCTTTACAGAAGCGAGGATCATTGTTTCAGAAGCTACACCACCTTCCCAGCAGACCAGCTTTGATCACTGACCTTTGACCTGTTGGGTTAAGCCCCCTACACAAACGGTCATGACGTGACAGCTGACTTCCTAATTGGCCAATTGCTCAACAGTGGTAGCTAGTCTTACATACGCTTAGCATGCATACCTTTTCCTCATAGTCTGGTCTTTGCTTACAGGTACACACTCAGCCTTACTGCTTTTGGTAGGCTCTTTTCACCTGAGCTGATAGATTACCCCAGACTGACTCAAAAAAAAAAACACATCATTCAAAACATAAAACACATACTCTGGCATAAAAATTACATTATGCATGTATTCAAAATTTTCACTGTTTTTTCTCTCAAAAGCTCCAGAAAGATTGATTGGCCTGACCAATGCGACAAAAACTTGCATTTCTAGAGAGATTCTAGGGAACAGGAACTTCCACTATTACTGTACAATACTATTTGGTACCATTATACCAAAGGCTTACTTGTGAATGGAATTTGTTCACAGCAGAAACAATGTAAAATGCAATGGTCCAGTGATCAATATGCCTACGTATATACTACTGGGACAGACATACTCAAACTCCAATCCACCAATGGTGAGGGTCTCCCGTGCTGGAATAATCACTGCTTAAACCATGTGGATGGCTTCCTGTCTGGGCTCCTGGTAGAGGCAGAGTCCCACAGGTGGAATGGCACCACACGTCCAACGTTGACCAATCTCACCGATAAGAGCAGTTTCCATACTGGCATTGAATCAAGCTGCATTATATTTTGCTAAGCAGACACTCTTATCCAGAGTGACTTACATAGCATACGGTTTTTACATGTTATTCATTTACACAGCTGGCTAATCACTGAGGTAATTTGTGGTTAAGTACCTTGCCCGAGGGTACAACAGCAGTTCCCAACCTGGGAATCAAACTGGCAACAGAAGAAAAATCATTATCACAAACACTGTGGAAATTCAAAAGGCACCAAGGAAAAACGGAAAAAGCAAAGAGACACGCAGTCAGTCACGCCGAACAACCTCCACAGTCCCTGTCTTTGGCAAACTCTTCCCCAAACTCACGTCTGCTGGCTCACTTCCAGTGCTTTCAGAGGCAATAGATTTATTTACCCAGACTGCCTGCAGAGCACACAGCAGCTCCTTCTCCCTGCCTGCCCTGGTTCGAGGATGGATTGTTTGGGGTGAAAAAATTAGGCAGGGGTTCCATGGCCCAGAGCCCTACTAATTAGATTCTAATGTAACTACAATTCTTTTGAAGAGATGTTTTCTCACACCAAATCTCTTTAAAAGCATCCCTGGGGCAGGAGGGAGGCCCGGGGTGGGCGGGGCAGGCGGGGTGCTCAGGTTACCCGGCCCGCTGTGATGCATGGCCCCCAGGACGGTGTGGCTCCAGCCTGCAGCCCGCGCTGCTGCCGGGCCACTCTGACACCACTGCAGAGAAGCCACTCTGCACGCGAAATCCTACACTCAACTAATGGTTACAAATGTGTTTTCAAAGGGAGCGCTGGGTCTCCCGCACACACACACTCACTTACAGACATACTCACTCAAAAACACACACACACACACACGCACGAACGCCACACACATACACACACACAGACATACAAACACACACACACGCACAAACACATGCTACACATGCACAAACACCACACACACACACATACATGCACACACATACATGCACAAACACGTGCACAGACAAACACACACACACACACACACACACACACACAACACACACATACATGAACACATGCACAGACACACATACACACGCACACACAAACACACACACACACACATACACGCACACACATACATGCACAAACACGTGCACAGACAAACACACACACACACACACACACACAACCAACACACACATACATGAACACATGCACAGACACACATACACACGCACACACAAACACACACACACAAACACACGCTACGCATGCACAAATGCCACACACACACACACACACGCACACACACACATACACAAACACACACACACACACACAAACAGACACAAGCACACACAAACACACACACACAGAAGGAGTGCCCTACTGGTCTGTCACTATACCGCTTCTTAAGGCTCCTATCCTTCTTTGTCCTTCTTTTTCCTTCATTTTAGCCCTGTATTAATTAACGATATTAAATAAAATCTGGTGTTAAGGCAAGGAGAGGAGAAACTGCTAATTAAAAGATTTGTGAGCCAAAGGCAAAAAATAAGTATGATTTGCACTTGTGTGACGTACCACAGTGACAGTGTCAATCATACATCAGTTAAAGCAAAGCTAAACAGGCATGTTATCCTTGCACCATGGCTCACAGCTTAAACAGCACTGCTGTATGCTAAACAAACCGCCCGCTAACACACAGAGCACCCTAAAGGGAGGACAGTTAGCAGTATCGCAATTGACTGTGCTTAGAAAATCATTAAGCACTGGAAAGTAAGAAAAAGAAGAAAACAAGGATAATCCACTCACACAGTTTTTACCTTAACTGCAACAAACCAGTTGAAGAACCCTCTGTCTGTTCTGTATTCGAAAGGAAAGCGATTTTGTTTCAGTAATACAAATCAGCTTTTCATGATACAGTACATTAATCTGAAAAACTGCCCCTGGGACGCTAAATATGACATCAGAATTTTGCAAGGTGCACACGTTGTCCTTATGTGTCTATTTACAATTCGGATTAAAAGACCAACATGGAATGCCTCAATTAATACTGTATTTAAGTTAATACCTACTGTATAAATAATATGTAAAATGTTTATGGCATGCTAGACTGAGTGACAGAATTACAGAACAGAATTAAATGATCTTCAGATTTCTTTCAAACAGAGAAATCACTACTGCCTAATAAGCTGTCAGGAGATGTCTGGTCTCCCCAGTGACACAGGAGAGCAGGGAGTTTGGTCACAGGGCGGCTTTATTCCGGGGTGGGAGATCATCTTTCTGTGAGTCCCGCTCCTAAGAAAAACACTTGATCATTACAAAGAGCTGATAAACCTCGTTATTAAAACACGACCTTGCAATCCACTCCCATGCAATCGGCCACAGTCGAGCCTGATACAGAGCCAAAACAAGTTGTTTAAAGATTTATTTTACTCTAATTACCAAAGTAACTGGATGGTGTTATATTCAATCTCCAGTTAGCACACTGGATATTTCCAACAGCTTTTAGAGGAAATTAGTTCAATGGTGAGATATGTATGAAAAAGACATTTATCAAAATTGTAAATATGAAACTTATCAAATTGTAAATATGTCCTGTAAGTTGAATATTGCTGGATAACACATTACTAACAGATTAGTAAAATCTGCACAGTTTGATTAGCCAGCCACTAGTTTTCAGACATCTAATGGCTTGATTTGTTGAGAACAGAATAAGATCTAGACTGACCTTTTGCTTATTAAATCTTAATATCTGTAAATGTCACAGTAACAATCACTGCCTCACACACCTTTAATTTGACTCCATCATCAAACATCACTTCACAGAATAAATACCGAAGGAAAGCTTCAGTACCACTGTCAGCCATCGTAAGGTTACCCAGGTACGATCTAGAAATGAAGAATTTAAATCATTTTTAGCACAGTAAAACAAACTAGAAGTACATTAATGTGAGAGAGAAACTCACAACTCTCCACAGTGTGGCGTGGAACAAATGCCCATTCTGTAACATCAATAATATAAGAAGTTATAAATATATTTATTGAAGGCTACATGCTGAATTATCAAGTCATATTTCCCCATCTGTGTGGATTATGTTAGATAGCCACATTAGGGTGGCACAGTATTCAGAGAAAACCATATTTGCACGCTGAGATTTCACTTGAAGGTCATCCTGGCACTCAGGGTGAGTGTAAGAGCTTTTTGTGGTCGGGGTGATGTACATGACTGCCTGCAGGAACACATCCCCCCCACCCCGTTTTAATTGTCATGTAACCGGCTCCCGGCGAGCCGAACTGTCTGCAACACTTATGCACTCGGTAAGGAAACCCTCACCGCCACTCCACCGCTGCGGTTAACTGTTGCTGGACATTTACAGGAGCAAGCTGGCTGCACTCTCCCCAGGCTCAGAGTCAGTCTGAGTGCATGCTGCCGTTTAGAACTGTGTCACATCAAGCCCTCCGAAGTGCAGCACTGTGTGGTGATATGAAAATGCATCTCAGACAAATGACATTGGATACATAGACTGATCTTCTTCAAACAGCAATTTTGAACATGTATATCTATTGTGTTGAAACAAAACCTGGACAGTTTGATATGTGGTTTTGTTTCTTTCTTCTGCACTCTGTCAGTGACATTAACACAGATTTCTCTGCTGGTAAAAGCTGCCTGTCTTCAGCCACCATTCCACATGAATGCAGCTAATTAACGTGCTGCTAAAAAGGCTTCTCTTTCCTCCTCTGCGGTCGGCTGATCATTTCAAAAGACGGGAATGCAAACCTAACAGTTATAATCCTCAGCAGAGAAACTTAATTTTCTAATTTGCAGGAAGACAAGCTGGCAGGAAACAAGAAAATTTGCCACACACCGCACAACAAACCCGGCCTTTCCTTCTCCCTGGCTTATGAGAGGTAATTATCCCTAAAAAGGATGCCATTTTATATTAAGATGAAGTCACATCAAAATGAGAAAGACTGCCATTACAAGTAATTATGAGGGAATTAGAAACATCATTTAACTAAACGAGCAAATAATGTCCAGGATATTGAAGAAGCTGCATGCACTTCACCAGACCGCTGCAAGACCCATTACAAAAATTGTAGCTCTTTAATAGAATAATTACAAGCTTTATCTTTCCTGATTCTTATTGCTAAGGGTCTCGGGGGGGGTGGGAGTCCTGCAACTGTTACAGAGCAGCTCGGAGGCATTAGCCCACAAGACGCCCCCGCAGAGGGCTGAGTGCTGAGGCCTCCTGGAGAAAATGCTCACCAATTACCCCCTTCACACCAAGACAGCCGTGGCCATTAAAAGTCTGTGCATTAGTATGCATTTATGGCTCTAAACGTGTGTGCAAAGCCACCATTATAATGTTATTTATAATGCAGAAAGTTCATTCAGACATTCTACATTTCTGGGGCTTTTTTCCAGCTGCTGATGTCTACACACTTTAATAATTAGCACTGGAAAAAATGGCAACAAAATTATTAAAGATATTTAAAATGAGGCCAAAAGTATGACTGATCAAAAGTACAACACAATGTCTCAAACTTCAAACCTCACCTGAGACCATATTGTAAAATAAATTAATATATGTTTATGTATATGTTGCATATGTAAGCCATGAAAAACACAGCAGTCTGTTCATCAGTGCTAACTCATACCTCAGGTATTAAATATTATATTAGTCCCATGTTAATTTCATGTAGACTTGCCTGCACATTAACAAGGTCAACAGGCAGGTAAGCAGACCATTGCTTCACCGATGGTTCACTCAAATTCCTGTTTATCAACATAGATCACAGCCTTCAGGCCCTATTTTGAGTTTTCACTTATAATGTGGCAAGATTCTTCATGGCAAGTGTACATAAAATGTGCCTTCATACACATGCATGCACACACAAACCTTTTCTTGCAATCTGGATATATAATGGCAGGTGATCTTGTTCCATGTGGAATATATAATTTGGATGAGGCCAGCTTCAAAGGCTTACCTGAGGGATTTTTTTCAGTATGCTTGACTAAAAAGAATCAGAGCACTAACAGTTACATACAGGTGCTAAACAGCTGATAGGTAAGCCATGGAAGATACGGGCTATGGTTGAAAAATATCTGTCTCATGGATACTAAGGGAGACAGTGAGCTGTCTAATTATAAAGTTTAATATAATGAAGGCATTCATTTGCACTCATACAAATACCACTCACTTCATACAAATTTCATTTCCAATGCACACATTACTCTCAGAAAAGGTTTGGCTACATGTACGAGGCACAAATGAAGTGAATGGCTCTTACAAAGGTGTTTGTTAAATGCCTGGTAGGTCAAACCAAACACTATCAATGGGTTCAATTTTCAAAAGCATGATGTCTTTATAGATAGGTCTAAAATAATGTTAATTAAAATACACACTCAGATATTTCAAGCACACAATGAATTATGTAGAACAATTCATGGTGAGCGTATTTGCGCGTGGTTTGTGAATGGTGCTTTCACTGACTAGAGACAGAGGGAAATAGCCAGCTTCTTGCAGCAAAGCCACCCCTATTGGAGGCATTCATAAGCATCATCTCTTGGTTTGTTTTGCAACAAAGAAAAACATAAAATTTAACATTAACATGGTTTTTGTGATTAATTACTTTAATTCAATACATATTTTGGAATAAGAATATTTGAATATTTAGCATGCATATATACAAGAATGTCTGATCTTTTATCAAGTGCAAGAGAGCATTTTGATATTAGTAGGAAAATTTAAAAAAAAAACTAGCAGTTTTGCTGCATTACAATATAAATCTCAACACACCCATACTTTTCTGAAAGTTACTCTTGGATAAAATCAGTCCTGTAACATGCTTACAGGCCATTTCTGTCATTAGTTGTGCAGAATAGGCACATGAACCGTCACTAACTGCAGCTGCACTGCATCCGTACAGTCTCCTGCATGCTGCCAACAAGGCAACTACAATCCAGCATGCCCACGGCCTGCCTGCTCTAACGTGATGTTAGAAAAGCTGAAATTACATGCAAAGGATATTAAAATGCTTACACACTATATGCAGAGCTTTGAGGCTCATTGTTTTCTTTGAAAGGCTGTTTTGAAACTGCCTTTTGCTTTATAGTCATACTACACTGACACTCAGATTACACTCATATTCACTGTTATGTCTCTAACCATAACCATCATTTAACATCAATTACTATCATAACCATAACATGAAATACTGATTTTGAAGAGTTAAGTTTGCTTTTAAGGGGATAACAGAGGTAGTACATTTATTACTGTCATTAAATACAAGAGCATTGAACAGCCTGGAAATAATCAAGCAAGAAGTGTTGTGTGCTTTGCCATTCTGGAGGAGAGGGACATTTTATCCACTGTGTAAGAAAGAACATCTGAACAGAAATCAAGGATTAAAAGCCTTATATCTCTTGGTTAATGGTATGAAGGTTCACCTGGACACCTGCGGTGTCCATACACACATTTCAGAACAGCAGACCCCACATACAGACCCTGAGAAAGCCACGCAAGTCTAGATTTGGGCTGCAGCAGAATCTACCGTCTACGAGGACGTTAATGCTTTGCAGCTGTGGGACCAGCAGAAAGAGGAGACGACAAACATCTCTCAAAAACATCTTTAATACACTAACAACACTCACATTGACTGCATTCACACTTATATTTATTCAACAGTATCTGATAATGATTTACACGAATGCCGGAAAACACCACAATTTTGTGAAACAAACACAGCAAACCTCTACCACAGTGCTGATCCACAAAGCCACTGTCTGCATGCACAGAGTACCATCGGGGTCCATTCTGTGGAGTTACTGAGCGATGTTCAACCATCAACCGCCTAACTAGCAGGGAACTGACTGAGAGGCTTAAAATGAGCAGTGTGAGCAGGTATGTGTGTGTGGTGAGGTTCACATCATCCTCACTCTGCTACCTACCAAACGGTCACACTCACGTCTCCTCATGCATTTTTGCGAGGGTTTGGCGTATGGTGCATCTGGCAGCAGCCGAGGGCAGCAGAGTGTCCTACCTCAGAGGAGAGAGATGGAGAGACTCTCCCCTACACTCCTCCATTAACTTTTAATAGAAACCAGAATCAAGAGAAATCTCCCTGGCTCAATGTAGCTTTTTAACCATTAGTCAATAATAGAGGGGGCTCAGTGGTCCTACATGACAGTGGCAGCCTTCAAACCTTGTTACGCTTCTCTCAAATTCATTTAAAGACAGAAACAGGTCCAGAGAGTTGCCTGTCTTAATGCATTGCAATTGCTTTAAAACTCCCGTCTGAAGCAGAACCATAGCTCTGCATCTCGTCACTGTGTTGCTCCCACAGCGCCCGTTCCTCCCCACGCCACCTGACTCGGGATCAGCAGGTGATTTACGCTGCACTGAAACCATGATCCACTGCCAGAGGCTGCTTTCCCCTGTGGAGGTGTTACTACACCTGCTCTGCTGATTTCATCATCCAGGAAGCTGCACACCTGAATCAGACTACAGTGTTTAGCATTTAATATCATAGGACACCCAGCTATCAAACCATTAGAAATATTGTTTTTTTTTTTTTTTATTAAACATTATACCGTTTCCCACAAATACACAAATGACATAATCCTTGTTACACAAGCAAAATTTTACAGCACTACAGACACAGGAGTTGAATGGGTGAATCCTTCCTTTGTGGCCTGAGCTAGGCAGGCATATGCTCTTTAAGGTGCTTTAAAGGTCTTCCTCACTTTTACCTTTTCCTAATTTTGCCAGCGGTATTTTTCACAAAGTGCAAACACTTATCTTACCATACACCAGAGGTCTACCATACACCTAATCTAGCCTGCACAGAAGATTAAATATCGTGTGTGCTTATGAAAGAGAGCATTCACCACCTCTCCCTAACGACTAAATGCTAATTGAAAATTGTTAATTGAGCCATTTGTCAATTGTGTATCAATAATTGGTTAGTTATGTGCACCTGTTGGCAATTTGTGAAGGAACCAGCTGATTGGATAATGAGCCACACCTGTTAAGCGGCAGATATGCAGAGCTCAGCATGGCGATATGGAGAAGGCGGGGTCGACAGTGGGGGGTGCACCGACAGCAGCGTTCTTCACATTCCGGGGGGGGCCTTACAGGGAGCAGACGCGCCTCACTTCGGCTTGGTCTCGGCGTCCGTGACCTGCCGGATGAAGATGGCGTCCTCGGGGTGGCTGATGTCTCCCTGCTCCTGCATGTAGGACGAGGCAATGGCCAGCGTGGAGCCGTCGTTGCTGAAGGCCAGAGACGCGATGCTGGTCGGGTAGCGATGGAACTGGCACAGACGCTTCTTGTTGAATGGATCCCAGATGTTGACAAAACCATCGGAACCGCCTGCGGACAGGAGCACGGTCATTGTCACGGGTGCGGAACTGCGGCTTTCAGCACGGAACAATTCAAAAAAAGTCACAACTGACAGAGATTCTGGACATATACCAAGTTAAGTAGGATAAGGTTAGCTTCAAGTTCACAAGGTGCTCAGCTACAAATTTAAAAAAAAAAAAAAAAAAAAAAAAAAAAAAATCACAGCGATCACTGTTATCTGACAGTGTGCTTTCACAGTGAACAGACAGCAGTGCCTGTGGTGAATGCTGAAGAGCCTACAAGCCACCGTACACCACAGCAGACACTACAGAACAGACCTGGGACAAAGGGGAGCTCTCACCTGTGGCAAAGGTGTTGTGCACGCTGTGGAATGAGATAGCGTTGACCGGGTAAACCTGCTCGATGCCGTTTTCCTTCAGCCTGTGGCATTTGAAGGCATACTTCTTCTTCTGCACCTCCAGGCTCGGGTCCAGGTATTCCACCGCAACCCGACCTTCGATGGAGCTCAGGACGTAGCCCTAAAACCAGGTTACGTCACACATCACCACCTGACACCTGGCCAACAATGCACACTTCACCTGAAACCACATCGACACTCCAAGGCCAGCAAAGACAAGTGTCACACCCACTCACACCAGGGTCTCATTTATCAAACGATCCTACAGTTGAAATCGACCGTGGTATGTGCGAATGTGTGTTTTCATGGCGGGTTTCTGATGTCTTGTGGGCAGTAGTGTAGCATAGTGGTTAAGGAGCAGGACTTGTCACCAAAAGGTTGCCATTTTAGGCTTTGCTTTGCTGAGAAGGAATCAGCCCTCTTAACCCAGTTTTAGGTTCACTTCAACAATAAGGAAATCCTACTACAAAGGGATATGTGCATAAATCTGTTTTGACCATGACAAGATAAAAGGACATCATCTGCTACTCAGAGTGTAAGGCAACAGCAGATCCTACAGTACTGGAGGACTTAGGAGTGCCTGAGCATTTAGGCCAGTCACACTTACAGACAGTGCCGGTGGGACAGCAGTCAAACACAAGGCTAATCACTGCTAATGCTGAGTCTCTCCGGTAATGCTATTCTCTCATTGGACGAGGAGAGGTCTGGGACACCTTGCCCTCCTCCAGCAACAGAAGCACTCTCATCCCTTTTCTGCATCACGCTTCAGCACACTTTACACATTCAACACAGAGATGGCTGGTAGCCCTTTCAGATTTACTTTACATTTGTTTGTTGATTATATGAAAATTATCAAGTCTTTTAGTTTACACAAGTCTGGTGAATCAGACCCACACTGAACCTTTTCTGCTGCCTGTCTTGTCTCTTAATCATGTGTAATAAATCTTGTCTCTCATACACATGTTGTTTTTAAATAATGTGTGCAGTTAACAGTTTTTATCCACAATATAAATGCAGTTCCTTACAGAAAAATATAGTTCTAATCTAAATGTACACACTGGACTACAGAGTCTCCTGAAGAATCACAAATATTATAAACAATTTTCCGTAGTGGGGCTGCTACCATATGCAAGACTGTGATTGTTTCAGCTTATAAATAATAACTATTACTATAAAACACAGAGCAGTTTACAGCGCACTCCTGAGGGGCAGTTAGCGGACGGTCAGATGAAGCTGACAGAGTGCGCTGTTGGCTGGACACAGCGTGAGGTGGGTTCCCTACCTGCTTGTTGGGGAAGGCGCGGATGCAGCGCGTTTGGTACTTCAGACTGGACTCCCTCCTCTGCTGGACGTACCCCATATTCCTCAAGTCCCACACCAGCACCCTCCGTCCCGCTGTTCCCACAATCAGCCGGTCCCCCGCCACAGACAGGGTGTACACCTGCAACACACACACACACACACACACACACACACACACACACACACACACACACACACACACACACACACACACACAGCAGTTAGGGAGCTGGGTGTGTAGAATTAACGGGAACATTTCCGTTTCATGACATACATAACAGTTTTTGCAAACAGTGGAGATATAGTTACTTGTCAAAGAAGGTTAAAAAAAACTGTGGGAATCTGCTTCCCATCTTTATATATGGTGCCTATTATTCTAGCAATAAATTACACTCCACAGCCAACTACACCTGGTCTCCAACTACCAGCAGGTCTGATGAATCCCCAAGTACAACACATCATCTCAACAAATCTTTACAGCAATGCCAGCTGCTGTCTCTCTCACTTTAACCACTTCAAATCATTTTGATTGCTTTGCTATTAAAATCTGTAATTCATACCTGCCATTTAGGTGATACATAACACAAGCTATTCTTTATAAATATTGGTTGTCGGCCAGAGCCCGTGTTCTGAGAGTCTCTTCTGCTTTCCCTGGCTTTAAATCACAGCTGGGGCTGACAGGTCATGCAGATTCTGCCGGGCCGATGGTGTGTGAACGCCACACATCCATCCAAAGAAGCATTACAAACGCTGATGACATAATGACCGCGGCTGGACCTAATAAACAGCTTCATTCACAGAAGCTGCTGCTCGCGCTGCCATCTGTCAGAGATCCATCCCCTGCTCCGCGCCGCGGCCCAACTTCCCATAAATCACAGCGTGTATCTAATGCAATCCATTTACCCACAACACAGGTCTGCTGCTGAAATTGGGTCAGGAATAATCTGAGAAGCAGCAGGCCCCTTTTAGCCGTGATGCTCTGTATAATGCAGCCATTAACGGAGAGACAAAGAGGATCCTCGTGCCGTGGTGCGTAAGGACCCAAGGAAAGCGCACCAACAGAACCCGCTTATCACACACTCACTCACACCGCTCACTCTAACGCTGCCCTGTTCACCCCAAACACGAGTCAAACAAGAAATGAAGTTATTTCAGCGTAAAGACACAATTATCCACAAACCTGTGTTTAGTTCAACACGAATGCAAAGAGAGACCTGGAAACCAGTATTTTAGACTCTGTTCTGGATGCAATGGCATTGCAACCATCCCGCAGCATAACCAGTAACAGACAGCAGCTGCATGCAAGATCTTTGCAGAATTGTATTTCAAAATCGTTCTTCACCCTCTAGGGGAGATTTGACTCCTTTTGTGCGCCTCATGGTAATGAAGCCATTTCAGGTCAAGTGTCAATGGCTCTCAAAACCCCAACCGCCAGAAGAAACAGGGTTAGCCAATTAACCAAATATTTTCCTTTCATTCCAGCCAGAGTCCCATCCTCATGCACCTTCATACAACAGATTTCAATGGGCTGCAGGAGGACTAGAGTAAGGTAAACATCACTGTAGAGGCCCAGCAGCTTCACTGCACACACAAACACCAATTCGGTGCTGAAAACCTGCAACAGGTATGCATCTCATCTCTTGACAGTCTATCGGCCAGTTATTCCTGAAACCCCAGCCAGTCACCATCTGAGGTCTGTGTTCCCCGTTGACACAGGGCTGATGGGCCAGTCTACCTTCTCAGGTTGAGTGAAAGTGCCGGCGTTGCAGGGGGTCCGTGGGTCCCAGAGCCGAACCGACCTGTCCCAGCTGCCCGTTACCATGACGTTGACCTCAGGGCAGTACTCCACACAGCGAATCGGGGCGTCGTGCGCCCCCACTATTGTTTCTGCAGGGAGACACGAAACCAAGCACAAAGAATTTAAATCTACAACCAACGGCACGGCAAAACACCCCCTCCTCTTCAGGTTTTCTTGCATAGAAATCTCTTGCAAAATACATATCTTACATCTGTCTTCACATATTGTACAGTCATAGATGGGAGTGTTCACTGGAGCTCTAAGCACCTTGCTCTAGGGTACAATAAACAGCGGTTTCAATCCAGGATACTAAACCTGCAACTATCTGGCTGCAAACACTGTTCTCAATACACCATTTCACACTGCCACCTTAGAACATGGCAAAAAGAAGGCAGAGTATTCCAGATGTGAGGATAATAGAAACACCTGTTTGTTGGTACACCTTCAAAAGCCTGGATAAAAAAAACATGCAACTGACATACAACAGCTTCAATGAGAAATTGTTGCATTGCAAAAATAATACTGCAGTAAGAGATATGATGTATGTTGCCAGGGATGAAGCTGACTGAAAGGACATTATGAGGCATGCAAAAAAACTGAGTGGAAAAAATGTAACTGTTCAGTGTCATTTTGTTAAATGACCTTTCTTGAACATGCAAGACACTGCTGATTCACAATGTGCACAATTCAGAAATATGGAGAGGCTCCAGAAAATATCTCCCTGGAAGAGTGGGGAAAAAGAGATGGGGAAAAAGGAGACACAAAGTCTTGTCTGTACAATGTTTTTCTTCCCATTTAGAGCATCTAATAAATAAGCACATAATACATTCAGCCACGTGTGCTGCTCTGAACTGGCACGCATACCCTGGTCTGTGTTTAAGTCATGGGTTTTCAGCTCCATATCCAGGCCTCCACTCCAGGCATGTGTGGGGTCCTAAAAGACAAGAGGAGGAAACTGTCAGCGCAACTGCATTCAACCACTCCTTCACATCTAAGTACAACTGAAAGTAAATGTGAAAACATTTCAAATAGTTCTTTTTTCTGCTACATTTCCTTATTTCTTTGCATCAAGCTGCTACATTGCAAAGTACAGTACAGTTTTACATTTAACTTCCAGCCATGTTTAGGAATCTGTGAACGTATTTATGGTGGCCTCCTTGGCATTGATCTGACGTTTAGTGCAGAAATGTAATTAGCCTTACATAAAAGGCGCAATCCAGCACCGGGGCCAGGTGCTGGTACTTCATCCTCATGGAGTTGCCCCCGACATCGTACAGGCGCACGGTGGAGTCCCAGGAGGACACCAGCAGGAACTGCGCCGTACTGGGGCTAAACTTCACGGCGGACACGCTGTCCTCCGGCGGCTGGTTCAGCTTGAATTCATTCGACCCCGTCATCTGAAAGAAACAAGGAAGACAAACACTCATCATCATACTCTATCTACCTGTCAACTTGGTATTTGAGTAACACATGCTGGAATTTACGCATTACACCTTTGACATATTCTCCTTCCCACATAACAGGTCATATACAATTCTAGACTCAATGGGAAGGCCATCTGGTTGGTTGTTAGCCAGCTAGCTATTTGCTAACGGCAGCCTGATGCTAACAAGGTGCTAGGTAACCTTATCACTGTAGGGTATGATCTGGCTGTTTTACCATGACGTAATAAAAAACAGGCAGAGCTAGCTAACTAGCGGTGTCGCGAAACACACAGATTAGGCAGGTAGCAATACTATTTTGCGATGATAGCTTTAGACGCAGCTGGCTGCAAAGCTAACTACCCGGCTAGCGCCAGGCCTAAAGCTTCTTCTGCAGGATAGGTAGCTTTCTACTAGTTAGCCAGTCTAACGTTAACTGGCTGCTCCCTGCTAAGCAAGCAAGACCAGTTAGCTACCTGGATTACCTAGACATTTTAAAAATTCCACGTCAATATTCATCCCTTTTGGCTGCAGAGCGTTGTATGAAAAACTCTTATCACAGACACTCACCGTGATAGGTTCAGCAGCACTGGAAGAACACGTTCAGCCTACTACAGTTCAACTAGCTATGCTGGATAGCTAAAAACTCAGTTTTTCCGATTAGCGCAGTAAACCACCGCATGTGAGTTCCAACCGCGGCGGCTTCTAGCAGATTCCACGCTTCAACTCAGCGAGATTCAATTGGTCGACTCTGAAGGTAAATAGTCCCGCCTGTCTTTCCTATTGGGTAGTTTCACACTTCCGTTCACACTGTCCATTCCTTCCGTTGTCATTGTGTTCATCATGTGACAGTGGTCAGCAACGTGCGCTGTCTATGCTGTAGTGTCTGGTGTTTCATTTAAGATGCAATGAAACGAGTCTTAAAAACAACATTTTTCAAACTTTCAGATGTTACACCAGTAACATTACATGGTAATACGGGGTTCTCTGAAACTATACTGCTTACTCTATACTGTAACTAATTGTGTTAGCTATAGTCTGAAAGACTACACGCATTAGGTATTATGGCCATCATTTACCCCCCTGTCTGAATTAGGCCTGTTGGCTAACTGTTGGAACTGCTGCCATATAACCGACCAGCTAGTAAATGTATAACTGCCTGTGCACCCTACTATATTGAATTTAAAGATGCGGTAGGAGTAATAACGTTATGTGTGTGTAAATGTAACGTTATTCGGTAACATCAGGGTAATCTGTTGGGTGAACACAGAGGGCAAACTGGCGCTCTAACGTTAGTCTAGATGTGCGTGATACCACCGGTGTCTCGGTAGCCAAATACGGTTTTCGTGTCTGAGAAGATGGTGATTCACCATACCCGTTTTAAATGTGTCGGAATAGGAACACTCCTTAGAAAACGCACTCCTACGAAACAATTTGACACGGTAGGTTAAGCCAGTTCATGTTTTGCGGAGTTATGACAAATTGGAAGAAATAGTCTACATCCTTGTAATAAACGTAGACTTAAAGCTTCAGTAGGCCTACCTGTATCAAAGTGCTGCGAATGATCAATTCTGTGGAAAACGAAAATGAACTTAACGTGCATGAATTTCCGAGTTGCTGTCGTGCGCAACATTACAGTTTGCATCTCCTTAAATATTAGAAGTGCAGCTGTGACGATGCTGTTACTGTTTTAGAAAACTCTACGACAAAGTACACTTTGAGCTTCTTTAAATACTAAAATATGCCTAGCTCACAACATCGAAAAAACTTGTTTTATGGGTTCCATACATGAAAAATTTTAGTGGACAACAATGTAGGCTTTAACATGTATCCTGTCCAAATGTAAACACATATCAGCAGTGGCCGAAGCTGCATTTCTGTTTTTTGTAACTTCTGGAAATGGTCAATTACTAAACAAAAACATGTAATGAACCCAACAGTTAGCCTACTCTATAGGCCAACTAAGTACATTCACTGTGTAATATCGCTACAATCACTCTGACAGCCAACAGGTTCTCAGCAGGACATCCTGCTTTAGCGTGGAGTTATTGACAGTACGAATGAGGAGCATGTCCAGCAGAAAATATGAAATAAGGCTGTTTGTCAAAAAGGCCATATGAATGTGAATATCAGGTGTCCCTATGTTCAAATTGTTCTGTTCAGGCCTTTATTTATCCTGCAAAATAAGCTTCACGCGAATTGCTGGGAAACGGCAAATGCCTACTCGGCGGTGGAACACGCGCATTAAAAAATAAATACGGAGTTGATTTTATAGAAAATTTATTGAGTGATGAATTGGGGGGAGTTATGGGGGGCACAGGTAGACAAAGGAAAGCAACTCTTTTTCTATAACCGGTAGTTTCATGATCACAGGTGTAACTGGTTTCGTATTTGCAGAACAACTCCAAACACTGTTATATGGGTTTCCCTTATCATCTCCCAAGTCAACTTGGAGGATGAAACCCTTTTCTTTAAATTAATGATCGTATTAATTCCGTGCACACACAGATTTTAATGAAATAGTCTGTGAAAATAAAAGAGCTACAGGGTTAATATCCAAACTGATAATCCAACTGATTACATCGATAGTATAATGCCAGATGTCCCCATATAACGTGTAAAATCGGTCAAACAAGGGAGAAACAGTAAATTAAAAAAGTACAAAATTATTATACACATGGTGTATTTAATACATTTAAAGAAGCACGATGCCTTCTTATTTACACATACAGTTGCTGCATAATAAGAAATATGTCTTCAACAAATAAGGTGATATAAATAGACATAGGCAATGTCAAACAATTTTATGCATGTACTGTATCTTTCTTGGTTATTTATGCTGACTTTTGCCAAGAGCTTGAGGTCAGTATTCAATCTTGTTGTAAAGATTGTACAAGGGTAGCGCTGGTAGGTTGCTGCCAGGGTAGTACAAAGGCGTTGGGAAGGCAATAGACCTTGGAACTGGTACCCGTAACAAGGAATTTTCTCTAAAAACAAGCGGCATCCCAACTAGAGTCTGTGCAGAGGCGTGTGCCATGTTAGCCGCTTCCAGTTCTGCTGAGAGCTGCCGTTTCCATTTGTTCCTTCGGTTTTGAAACCACGTCTTCACCTGAGTCTCTGTTAGCTGCAGACTGGAAGCGAGGCAGGCCCGTTCGGAGCTGCTCAGGTACCTTTTCATGTCGAACGTGGACTCCAGCTGGTACACTTGACTCCGCGAGAACACGGTGCGAGTCTTCTTCTTTGCCGAGTTGCTCTGCTTGTCAGCGCCATCTCTTTGCCTCTCCTCAGAAATGGGTGACATTTGGCTGCATGATCTTTCTTGTTCGTCTTTGTAATCCTGAATTAGAGGCTGTGTTAAGTGTTGCCGTCGGTCTATCCCGTCTTGCCCAGGTGTAATTCCTTTTGAGGTGTCTGCGAGGATGAAACCGTGACAATCAACCACCACTCCAATTCGACAAATAAATGTAAGCTCTTATGAAAATGCCATTGTAAAGAAATATTTATCAGCATTGACAAAAAATATTCATAATGTTATTGTTTACTTTCGTATTTCAATGGAGGGCATACGATGAAATACAGGCGAATTTCGTTTCTGAAGCATTCACTTCATATAATTAATCATGAAAATATATTTTCCAGATGGGAGAAATATCCATTTCGTATAGGGTTCAAACATCTCTTAAAAATATTTGGAGCAAATTAGTGTGTCCGCGTGCTTCAGAAAAATGTTTCATTAAAATGTAACGTATTATTCGATACTTTGTACAAGAGTTCATTATATTTGAACTTTGACTGTCAGATCGACTGTTGAAAGATTATAAGTACCTCATTGAATAAACAATATAATATGACTAACACAGGTACATGATTCTAATTAATTCCGTCTCGAGTTTACGGTCAATTGAGAAAATGTAACACATTTATTTTAAAAGCCTGTTTAATCAATTAACAGACTAGATTTAATTTGCCGTGAGGGGAAAAAACACTCTCTAATTATTTTCCGTCTCATCTGTTCAGTGATGTCTCAAATGAGATTCATTACAATGTAAAACATACTGTCGTAATAACAACGACAAAAACATATGCAGATTAAAATGTACTTACTTATCGTAGAAAAGTTGAGTTGATGGTGCTGGTTGCATGGTTCGTTGTGCCCGGGTTCTGAGCAGAAACAATGCGCAGACTCTTCTCCTCCGCTGCACTCCTCCGAGGACACGGACAGCGCGCGTCTCCGCTGCACAACTCCTGTGGAATTCTCCTTGGTATCGGACGTGGTGCCCAGAATGGACTGTATGGTGAAACTGGAGATCGGGGCCGGCGAGCACTTGCTACCACTGTCTTCTGTGCTGTTCATTCTGGATTCATAACATTAAGGGGGAACAAAGTTATGTGTGCGCGTGAGATATGCAAACTGGTGGTAAACAGACGCGTCCGTGACTAGATGCTTTGGAGAGCTTCTTTAAAAGGGGATGGTTGAGGGGGTTTAGTTGTTTTTCCCGGAGCTCACGGTACATGAATGTATTCCTGCCTACTTCCACGCTCTCTCGACTAAAGGCAGTATTGTGGCGTTGCTTCATTTGCATGTAGGTAAGCCTCCCGCGGTCCAATCACATGCGCAAAGTAAGTCCCGGAAATTTTAAACTCCTTCAGAGGGAGTGAAAGGAGACGAGAATGCTAACCACAGACAGACAGGCCGATTTTTATTCTCACTAAACCTCAGCTGTGCTCTGTAATTGTTTAGTTCATACAACCGTGAGTCATTCAATAAAATAAGGTATTAAAAACATGTAACCTATCGCATGGCAAAAACTATACCCGAAGGAAGTCCCCATCACTTAAACTGGATATCACGGGATATCATTGTTGCATTTAATGCATTTCAGCATCCTCAGTCAACAATCTGGAAATTGTTTTCACTGCCATCAGACTGATGTCACACGTTTTTCGTGTTTACTGTGAAGTTCAGGCGATAAAACTCAATCAAGCTAGCTAAATTTGAAAGAGAACCCACAAAGCAAACGGATCACAAAACTAATTCAGGTGAAGAAATTTAAGAAATAAATATGCATAATTTGGGGAATATGCATCGTGTAGAAGCGTAACAGCCTTTTAAATTGATTTTAAAAAATCGTATCCCTGCGACGTGCGCGCCAATGCCAGAAAAAATGCACATTGTCTATCTAAGATGAGGTGCGATCCACGGGGAATGTACCCACAAGGTGTAACATCATATACCCATAATATCAACAATTAGAAAAAAACAAATTAAATTAAATGAAGTAGTGTTTACTATTGTTGTTGCCATTAGTTTCAATGTATATAAATAACAGTTATCAATAACATTAATTTGTTTGGGCAGTAGGTCTATTTTATTTGCTGATTATATAATATTACATAATATTTCAGGTTGGGGTTAAAGAGTTTTGATGTCATCATCTGAAATTCTGTCTTGAAAGTGAAGAACCCGCGCTTTGCGAGCCATATTGAATTAAAAATTATGTGGCTTTTGATGAGTGTATTCCATAGTTTCCCTCACGGGGCTTAGATTGAATCGACCCTCAAAGTATGCCATCTTATATGGCCACATGTGGCGTAAAATAAAATGAGTCCGAGCATGCAGAAACATTTGTGTTGTCGCCCATGCACTTAATTTGTACCCCGAAAACATAGCATTTCGCATGTTTCGTAGTTTGTTGCTTGTTGTCTTGCTTTTTTTGCATGTATTACGGCGGTTGGTCCATAACTCAGTGTAAGATTCACTGTCGAATGTCCGATTTTATTTTCTGATTGGCCTCCTCAAAGACAGAGTCAATGAAGGGAACAATCTTCATATTTTTCACCATACATTCATTCATGATGTCACCGAGTAACGAGAAATATCTTCATCTTAATATTCTGCTGCAAAAGAACCCAAAGAACATATTCTTTTCAGCTCGTTCACGTTGAATTCCAACGCTAAAAATTCATCTGCTATGCTGAAACTGGTCTTTTCTAGAACGAGAAAGCTTCTAAATTTGATATTCTCACTGGAAAAAAGTTGCAAATACAAAATCCAGCATATAGATTTGAAATTAATTTACGTATGTTTTGTCTGGAAAATAAATTAATTGCACGCTCTTTATTTGCCAATAAAGAATTAATTTGATAATTAGTAAGGTAATCTACCTCCTCCTCAGACACGTGGCGGCATCTCTGCTAATTGATTGAGTAATTGATTGGAGAGGTAGGTGAAGCTCGACCCCTGGCCGGGACTGGGGGGCAGGTGCGTGTCCCGGCACACGCTCTTATACGAAATTATCGTTCTTACTGCCTTCCATAGTACCCGGATACATTACAAATGGTCAGCTTTAATCATAACGCCAGAGCTTTAACCCCAAGTGTTTCACATGCGCGGAAGGGCGGCGACCCCAGCCACCCCGCTAAACCCTGTGCGAACCTGGTCGGACACGCCTGGGGTCCCCTGCGTACAGCGAGCACAGCGTTTCATAATAGACAACAATGGACAGGAAACAGCATTATAACATGTAAGTGTAATTAAATAAAAAACGGTCATAAGAGAGAAGCCACATCGTCACAGACTGTCAACCTTTCAAAAACAGCAAAGCAGGACAACATGATATTTATGATCAATCAAAATCAATCAACTCTTATTTAGTATAGCGCCCTTTATAATAAGAGTATCACACAGCGCTTTGCAGTTTTCAGATACTGACGACGACGGTGATGATGATGATGACGATGATGATGATGACGATGATGGTGAAAATAAAGACGATATTAATGATGAAGACGATGGTTTAAGTGGAACTTTAAGAGCATTCAAACGTTAAGAACATTTCATCAGTCAAGTGCTTTCTCTGCATTTAGACCAACTGTGTTGTATAAAATATGCTAAAATGACCATATGCCTACAGAGGCGCATATTTTACGGTGATATATGAAGGCGGCTGTCTGAAGAGTGAATGGAATTTATGGAGGACACACATAAGGCGTGAAATCTCCTCTGACAGAGTTAAATGGGTAGATTTTATACGTCTCTCTTTACAAACCAAGACATCTGTCGACAGCGGCATCTAAGAGCTAAACGTTTTTATCTGAAATTAAGAAATGTACACAACTGTTTTGAATGATCAAATATAGTAGACAGAGTACAAATCTGTCCTGTTACCCGTTGCAGCATCACCTGTTAGGGACAAAATCACAAATATTGCTAACATTAATATGATGATAATTTATAGACGATAAATGATACATGCGCTCTTGAAGTCAGACAACACCGACATAACATTGTTCATTCAAAACACATTTAATTGAATATTACTGTAGGCCTTATTCCATACTCAGACATTAAGCTAAAAACTACTTTTGTTGCACGTAATATTTCTTTTTTGATTACTTGTTTTCTAGCTTTCACAGGAAAAATGGCACAGCTTATAGATTCAGCAGAATATAGTTTTAACATCAAAATGCAGTGTTCTTCTGTCACAGTGACAAGTATGGCATTCAGTGTAAGAGCACGGATGATCTGTGTATTTGGAGAAAGGTTTCTCTCCGGAAGACAGATGAAGCCATGAACAGCTTTGATCTGGGAATCAAGCTTCGATAAATATTAAACACCGGCCTTTTACACGTGTGTATTATGATGTATTACACGTCCAAACTTTAAAATAAGGAAATTACCAGAGAAAATGATATCAATAAATTTTCTAAGTATAAACGTTGATTATGTTTCGATTTTCATTCAAGGATTCGAGCCTGCTCTTTGCTTTGCTCCAAATGGCGTCTAGCCAGAGAGAGGGAAGAAAGAGGGGGCGAGGGAAGAGAGAGAGAAAGGAAAGAGAGAGAGAGAGAGAGAATATGTGTGCCCTGGAGGTGTACAATTTATGTAATCTGTGGCTGGAAATGAATTGGGTAATTTATTGGAAAACAGAAAGTCAAGAAGATTGGATCAGGATAGCCTATCCAAGGGCTCCTATCCATCAAGTTCCAATTAACAACCTAACCATTGAGCTTTAATGGGTTTCCAATCTACTGCTCTGATAGACTCATCAATTCCTCTGGGAGAAATTAAGAAAATCGACCGCCCCTTGGCGTCGCAGTGTCATTCCTCTCTGCAACTATATGTCAAATTAAAAACACAATTAAAATTTAAACTGTTTCAATCAGAGGGTGCCCTGCAACCTATGTTTCACTTAATAGAACTTTGATGAAAATCTGATGCTTGCATTCAATCATGAAAGCGAATGGGGAGCCGGTAGTATAAAAGCAGATTTCAATTTCCCAAAACATTGCAAATATATTAAACGCACTAAACAGTTGTATGCTAGCAGAATAGCGTCTATCTTGCGGATAAGTCATTCGATTATATCGCGATTGACTTATTTCTTCAAACCAAGACACGTGAGATAAAATCAATAATTTTGCTCGTGTTTGTTTGTTTTGCTTAAGAGTTGAAGAAACGCTGCATCATTTTGCGCGAAGGAATGACATGAGACAACCACAGCGATATTGGCGGTGCCCAGATACCCTCACTCCCTGAGAGATTTCAACGCGCTGTCGACGCTTTATCTCACTCCCCACACAGTGAGGTAATTTGGCGTCTTCCTGTCAGACTTCAGCTGCGTTTGGGTATTTGCATAAATAATGAGGTACAAGTTTGCAGTAACTACAGTTCACTGACACAAGTGTCCTTAACCCTCGGACTAATATTATTACAATTATATAGGATGCATACTTAATCAAAAGTATATTGAGCAAAAAATATGCATGAAACTGTCCATAATGTATTCTTCATTGCCGTGGCTTGTCCTCCATTACATAGATTAGATGAACTAATAATGCGAACGGAGCATGTCTTTTATAAGTTCCGATCGTTATAAGATATTTTATTTTGATGAAGGGATTGGGAAAACGGTGTGCTGAGCGCGCGTGCGAGAGAGCGCGGCAATCAGGGAGTTAAAAAGAAATTACTTAAGCTGTTGCCCACTTGAACTACATAGAACTGGCACTATGATTTATGATGGGATCTGTTTAAAATCAGCCACTCAACTTTCCATTTCAATGTAATACGCAAAGCAGCCCCCGGTCACATCCGATGCCTCATTTCTGTGAATGCGCTTTATCCTTTTTATCCTCTCCTTCTCTTTTACATAAAGTTGTCATACGGATGGGAATTATCGAGTGGTAATTTTTTCAATTTTATGCGACTAAATCAAGGTCATCAGCGCTACCAAAACTGCCAGTGAACAATGGCCTTTATTTGAAACAATATTTTACAGACGGTTTCAGATCGATACTAGCCGAGGAATAATGCTATGCCAATCTATTAATGCTCGTTAATGGGCCAGTGTTGGGTTTGCGTCGTATAATAAGTCAATATGTAAGTGATTATCACGACAATATTTGAATGTGCCCTCTATGGAACGGTGCTGCACAGCGCATCCGTTTCCATGTTTATGCATTTCGAATAAACGTGCATCAGTACATAACTTCCTATAAGTAGACACTGCACATATGAGTAAATTGTACAGTAAATAAAGGTAACATAACAATTTCATTAATAGCAACAGTATCACTAATACTACTGACAGTGAATAATTACGATTGTATTATGAGTTGCTGTAGTAGTAATCATGATCATCGTCATCACAATATATTAATAATATGAGGGAGAAATATCTGAAATATGTAAAATAACATGTCCCTTTCAGACACGATGCTCAACCCAACATTTACTATAACTAATCATAATATTTTATTACTGTTCATTTTCAGATCTGTAAAGTTAACTTACTTTTATTGTAAATAATCTCTGTTACCGCTTCGCCTTTGTGTGACAGTGCTGTCTTGTTGGATATCAGAACTTGGCTGCGGAGACGCTTAGACCTTCAGTCGCGGCTCTTTATTTCGGGTCACTGTGGTGTGTGGTTGCTGTGGTGTTTTAAGGGGATGTCTTCTTTTGACCTTCACGCCACAGGTAAGACCTGCTAAGTTAAGCCGTGGTCTTTTTTTTGTGAACTGACATTTTGACATTACCTGCGAAATATAGGCTATGGCTGATAAATTGTACGCTTAACGTAAACAGTAGAATAATAAATGCAGTTATTATGCTTATTTCCAACACAACCTTTTGGTCCTGAAAATCGTAGAAGTGAACCTGTGACTGGGCGACGAAATAAAAGTAAACAGCAGAGTAATAATACAACAATCCTGTTGCTTCTCAATACAACCTTTGAAGAGTAATAACACCTTTAACAATGCTGAGTTTATGTCTCGTTGGGAAAGCCAGAATAAGGGGGGTCTGGCACCAGGTTCAAAAAGGGGGGTATTTCTGGGACTACGTTCTTATTTCCTTATTTAGTGATTTATTTGCAAGAAAGCAAAGAAACGCGACATAGGCCAGACCCATCTGAGCGTGCCAATGTGCAAAAAAAATAAAAAAATAAAAACAACAACACTGATGAGTGCCAGGGGGTGTGTTTATAGTTTGCACATGTATATCTATACACATGTATACACACACATATATAGAAACGATTACAAATTAGCATGGACTGTTTTACCGTCAATTTCAGTAGATATATTGCGTGGGATTTTGTTGCAACGAAAAACTGTTTTCCGTGTTTAACGTTAGAACATAATCACATAATGTCAAATAAATTAAAACAGAACAAGTAACAAACTAACACATCACTTTACCAGTATAGTAAATAATAGAGTAACGGTGTAACTCCGAACCATATCCGCAGTAACTACACTGGCGTGCATCAGACTTTAACAAAATAATACAATCAAGTCGATTATCGTCGTTTTCGCCCTTAAGGTCACAAACTGTTGATATTTATTTTTGAGCTCATGATATTTCATGATATTTCCGTTTCATATGGCAAAATATGAGGTAGTTTACTAATTTTTTAATTGATTTTTGTTGGGCGGTTACTGTAAGCAAAGAAACACAAGTGGCACGACTCCTTTCATTTGGTTTGGCAGTGACCCAAAACTTCTGCATTAAACGGTGCAACAGATGAAGAGCGTTGGATTTACATCGGTCTGGCAATGTCTCTTTGTTGCTATCAGAACACATTCATTACACTTATCCATCTTAAAGTGTCACTTGCAACCTGTTTGTGGAACGAGCATATTGATATTATTTTTGTTGACTTATTCCCATAAATTATGTTTATATATAAGTGTTGGTTAAAACTCTGATATGATTGCAGAGGACACAAATACCCATCCCCATACCTTAATGCCTATACATCCCTGAGACTGAGCCGCCCTACTATGGCAGTATAATTATGCAATTTAAATGAGTACGTATATTTCATATGGAAAAACAGTTTTATAAAAGCGTAACTGTGATTATTCCGCCTGCACCTGCTAGAGTGTTGTCTTAATAAGTGAATCACGTGTTTACATTTCCGGTCCCTCTCAACTGGAAGATCCAAATTTATATTCCTACTGTATAATGTAAATCAAATATATATTTTTTAAATGCTCCGAAAGTACCGCAAAAACGGCATAGCCTGCTGCGAGCTGCACTACCCTATGCTGATGCATGTAACCACGCAGTATGACGAAAACTTCAAAATTACTAAAATATTAAGCTAAAACTAGAAAATATTACAGTGGAGAAAATAGTCTACTCTCTGTACGTACACACACACACGCACGCGCGCGTTTACGAAAAATATGAATGTCCTCATGCAGGCCAACATAAATAAAGAGATACATTCGCAGTGTGTGAATTCAGTTTTTCACAAATACATGGAATAATTACGATTCTAATTTACTCAGTTTTGCAACGATGTGAAATTTGTTGCTGTTCTATTTCGTTGATATTTGCATTGAAGATTACATTGCCACCGGCTGGAGATACGAAATAAATTCCGACCGACGCGCTCCTTCACCCACGTTTTGAAACAGATTTACTTCCTTAAAAACTAGCTACACATTGCCTAATCCTCAGAAAAGCTGTGCTGCAGATGTGCATTCACGAGCGTGTAAGAGAAATAGTTTAATACTGTTTTTTCTCAAATACATGTTGCAGGCGTATTTGAGGTAATAAAGTTTATTGTATTTTAAGTACGGTGTTATATTAGAAATACAGATTAATGAGTCGGGACAAATCAGTCTTCCGGTTCAATCGGAAAAAACGTGCGCACGTGGGTCATGTTCAGCGCAGAAGGTTTATCGATAGCAATAGTTCTGTCGAAATAATAAAAATAGTAACTTTTCAGTATTATCACCTTTTGTAGCAAATGACTCTCGCATTAGATGTAACACAAATTCCATAATGTTGTGACTTTTAGCTAAACTAATCTTTAGTTTTAGGCCCAGCACCTGACCAGTGTGTGCAGCCTCAACACAATTTATTTTGAGATTAAGAGCCAGGAAGAAAATTTCAGGAAAGCAGTAGGGATTTGTGCTGAAACTGTCCGAGTGTTGGACACGCTTGGACTAAATAAGGAATGCTCTCAGTTTATTTCACAACATAATTCAGCGGTACAATATCAAAAAGTTAGCTCTTACTATACAAAGAGAGTGAAGCAAGAGGCTCCTCTCCTTATTTGGATTATAATGTTATTTACATATTCATTTTTACAAGAGTTATCAATAATAATAATAATAAAAAACACAACTTGAATTACATTTCAATCCATGATTGTGTTCAAGTAAATTGCTAATATTAGTCAAACATAAGAGTTCCAGTACATCATACTGATACATTTTGTTTATACAAAAAATAATAATAAAAAATAAAAATAAACTTGATTGTCCCCCAGTTAAAGCGCTCAAATTTATGAAGGGTGTTTTCTAGAAACTAAAATTATGTCCGTGCCGAAATTGTCTCACCATTCCTGTTCGAACCAAAGAAAGAGAGAAAATGTACGTTAAGATGTTCCATTCACTATACAGTGCGATAACATAGCGGACAGTATTGCACAAATATTAAAAATAACATTGATAACAATATACAAAACAAACTCATATAGTCACGTTTTCTTAAACAATACACCGAAGCAAGTTTTACATACCCTACATTGTTTTGCAAATTGCATTAAATTACATATAGAATTTCAAAGTACAAATTAAAAACTGCAAGCAAAATCAGAAAAGGAAAATAAGTGACGGTCCGTAAAGAGCGTGCTGAAGCAGAGCCGTTTGCTCACGCCGGAACTGAAATTTCAGGAATAATTGCATCGCGATAATTATCCAAATTATCAATCGAATTTCATGTTAATTTATAAAAGGTGAAATAAGCGTTGTAGCAATAGTTAAATCTGCTTTTCTTTTAGTTCTAATTCTCACGTAGTGTAATATTGCATTATAAAACTTGCATGATAACGTGGAACCCCATAATAATAATAATAATAATAATAATAATAATAATAATGCGGTGCACATATTTGAAATGATTCCTAACTTACAAAAAATTACTGAAACTTAAAAAATGAGAAATGAGTCGCCTTACAGAATTTGAAACCTTTTCTTTTTTTTTCCTTTTTTTTTTTTTTTTTTACAAAAATACTGATTATAACGTCAGTTACATTAAGTCATATCACGTTTAAATTACATGACGAATATGTTGTGGTGTGCATCGTCTGCTTTCAGACGGGTCTGAGGAGCGGCACAGAGGTGACTATTGGGTGTGAGTAGTACACCGGGTGGGGGAAAGTGAGCAGCGGCTGGCTGACTGGCGCGCTGCCCGCCGGGCTCGCGCTCTCCGACGCTGAGTTCTCGTGGTACAGAATGGGCACGCGCACTATCCTCTGTGCAGCCGCGTGACTCAGGTTGGCGGCCTCCAGTTCGGCCGCGAGCTGCCGCTTCCATTTGTTCCTCCTGTTCTGGAACCAGATTTTTACCTGCGTCTCTGTGAGGTGCAGCGACGCGGCCAGGCCTGCGCGCTCCGAGCTGCTCAAGTACCGTTTCATGTCAAAGGTGGACTCGAGCTGGAACACCTGACTCCTGGAGAAGACGGTGCGCGTTTTCTTTTTCCGGCAGGGTTTCTTATCCGGACTGTCCTCTGTTTTCCTCCAGTCATCCACACCGCTCTCTTTCTTTGCCTCCTCCGAATCACTCTCTTCCAGAACTATTTCGTCAGCACTTTTGTTGTCTTCATCCTCTTTGGCGTCGGTGTCGGATTTGAGTACCAGGTCAGGCGAATCTCGGTCCGTCCCCGAGGCCGGAGAGGAGTCTCTCGCGCTCGCCTTTTCGGGGACTGAAATTAAGATAAAAAAAAAATCTCTGTTATCTGCCCTGTCATCATACATCTCGAGAGAAACATTCTGAACGATCCTATAAAAAGAGGAACACGAAACCCCCTTTTGCCTTTCAGATGAGGAGAGATCAGGTAGACGAGCACATTCTCACAAACTTGAGTAAAATAAAATTAAACAACGCATCTGCAAGGACTTCCGTCTTATGACTTAGAAATTCAGTGCTGCCTGTAGTGCATCAAATATTTAGTAGACCCGTTAATGTGACGACATGTCATAATACAAACGATTTATTTTACGTGTATTTGTTGTGCCGATTGAATCTGTTTTTATAATCTTAAATTACATTTTTGTTCCACATTAGCAGATTTTATGTGACTGTTATTGTCAACAGTGGTTTCATTGTATTCGCACGCAGTCACACTCAAAGGGGCTTATAATATCAGGAGGGTAGATCATCCATGCTAATAAAAGTATGTTCCTGAATATCGCCATCTTTTTTCGCGTCCTTAACCATGCAAATTACATTTCGGATTAAACGCTCGACGAGTAATACATCAAAGACACAACACTTTGCCTGAATATCAGACCGAAGAGTGAGAAAAATGTCAAATCGAGAGGAAACCTTACCTTCAGTCCTGTGCAGATGGCTGGAGGTGCTCAGAGTGTAGGGGTACCACCATGCCGCCGCGCGCTCCAGGTAATGCGCCGGTAAACCAAACCTCTGTGCAGGTAACTCAAAACGAGGAAAGCTTAAGTCCCCGACCTGAGAGAGTGAAAAGCTACCTTCCAATGCTGCTTTCGACGGAGCAAGGAGAGGTTTGGGCTTGGAGGGCTTGCTATCACAGTTCAGCAGGTTCTTAATGAAAAACGGTGACTCTTTAGCAGGAGTACAGGTCTCTTGCGCTGTCTCGGGCATTGCTGCTTGATGTTTGTGGTCCGAATGCCTTGGACCACAAATACGCTTTGTTATAAAAATAATAAATAAAAGTTAGTGCGTACGAATAGAGGGATGCTGGTCTGTAGTACCTGTCTCTTTTTTCACTTTCAGTGCGTTTTTTAAAGACTGAGATACTTTTTATTACAGCAAAGACAATGACGGTAAATATAAAGAAAAACGCCGAAAAGTAACATCAATCTTGCGTCCGGGTCCTGTGGTCCTCCGTGAAAGTGTGCCAGTGTAACTGCGTCAGCCTGGCGCCGGATGCTAATGATGAAATAAAAATGTCATCCAAGTTAAATGCGGAGAGTATACGGCGATTGGGCACGTACAATGGCAAATGGGATTAAGGAAGAGATGGGAAGCAGAGAGAGAGAGAGAGGGAGAGAGAGAGAGAGAGTGAGCGAGCGAGAGAGAGAGAGAAAAGCGAAGTCCACCCTCCCCAGACTTTGCGCTTTGGCTGTAGGCTGTAAGCACTCGCGTGTTATTGGTCTTATATAGTCCAATTAGGCAGCAGATGAGAAGAGAGGGCTATTAGTACAAAAGGGATATGGAGTTTGCGTAAGCGTCACTGGAAGTACAGTAGGCAAATGACTAACATCGGACTGTTGGTGCAAATTATTACTTAATTTCCATTTTACATTGAATTAGTTTTGGTTGCATTTTTCCAACTGTCTCTTTCTTTCTGGCAATTTGTTTAAACAAAAAAGGTTGTTCCATTCAGGCAGTGTTCAACACTGACAATAACACTTTCCCTTGACACGTCAATCGCTAGGAGACAGGAATGGGAGCAATTTTAGACAAGCGAAGTTATTGCAACAAAGCAGAACCGAAGCTGGTGCACTTTACTGCAAAACTATTTTAGACTTTTGGCTTAACATAAACACAATTACAATCATCTCAAAACCGACGGCCCGTCAAGCAGAGACCTAAAAGAGTTTGTGTGACTACCTTACAGTACACATGATATCAATCGCTTTTATAAAAGGGTAGCCGCACCTCATTTCACCCTGCGCTTACCCTGGAAAGTTGAACACTAAAAGTAATTTCAGCCCAATACGTGATATAATGATTGGAAGCATTTAAATAATACACGCATTGTGTTTAAAAACGTACACCACCCCTGAATATAAAAAAGAAAGTGCAACAGCAGCGCCAATAAAGCAGTTTACCACTGAGCACATTATGTGTTTCCTTTAATACGTGTTTTTTCAAGGTAAGAAAAGAAATGAAAACGAAGAACATACGACCTGCAGCAAAATACCTGCTTATAAGCAGGTAAAATATATAAACATTTGCCGTATAGACAAATAGAAAAAACTATATCTGATCAAATTCATTTGGACACAGGCAGGAATATGTTGCGTCTGCCATTAAAATAGATGCTAATTTAACCTCGATATTTAGCCATAGCCTAAACACTAGGCTCCCAAAGGGCCTAGCCGCACTACGCAATATTTTTTATTTCGTTAATGTATCTACCAGGGTTTTAATGGGTGTGCATGATATTTCATAGATAAATATTTATGCAGTGTTTTCAGTTTTCTTTGTCAGAAAATCATCGAATCCAGAAGGTCTACTGCAGTTCCCGACCACAAATGAAAGTGATATGAAATAATTGCTTATTGCTTTATTGGGTTTGCCAAGCTTTGCTGGGGTAACAGTAACATGAGCGGCAATATCCACTGCGACCCTTTACCAGTGACTCTACTGGAAAATCTAGCCAACTTGCACAGACGGCCTGCACTGTGGGTCCTGCTAAAATAAGAAAATACCTAATCAACAATACCTAAGAAATAGAAGTTAGTAAGTAGTCCAATAAATGATAATGTATATCACGTTTTGTAATGCTTATGATTAAAATACTGCCACTACCGTCGTGGTCCAAAGCGCAAAAGGGAAATTGTCACATAACAGCACTACAGGGTTCGTACGGCCTTACATTACGGGTTTTCGTTTAATGATTACAGATGAGCGATGGCTTCCTCGTTGTTTTTTTTTATATTTGATTGGTGAGTTCTGATAAGTAGAAAGAAGGGCTAAACGTGAAAAAAGTACAACTATTTTATGTGTCCATTCTGAACCAAGTCATGAATTCCCAATCAACGAAAATTGTGTGAACTGATACCGTGCATTAATTTATACTGAGTTTATCGTAATCTAAAAATGGCCTGTCCTCATTTGAATTTAGTCACACTCTGTGCATGGGACAAACTGAATGTTGCTGCATATTTCCATAAATTTAGACAGAAATTAGACAAGGACATTTTGATGTTTGTTTTTCCACGGTGAAATCTTGCCAACTGGAAAATACGGAAACATTCACATGTAACCGAAATCTAAAATATAAAAGTTGTTTTGGGTAGTATGGATTTATCATATTTTTAGGTGAAATGTACTAACATACCTGTGCTAAACATATGTTTCTAAAATACAAATGTGTTAATTTCTTGTAGGTTTCACTAATTGCACAATGTGTCTTTATTCTTGGCTGGTTTTAATTGCAGGTGATGACGATGTTGTTGCTGTAAACAGTGAGGAGCTAGCGCCCTCTATGGGTGACTCTGAATACATGACAACTTTCCTTTATGTTGACTAGCGGCAGACGTTAAAAGGTAAACATTTCAAATCATACAACAAACTCAGCGAATTAGACAAACAGATCTACACGCTCAGCTATATATTATACACGGATACGCATCCTTAAAATGCTTTCATTCAGATATAACACTAAATTTGAAACCACCATTTCTTCATTACGATGCACCCAAACAACTTAAGATTTACCAAGTGTCATTATTTTCACTTAATGTCTGAAGAAGCATGGACACATTATAGTTGCCTCTACAGCACACGTGTTTTATAGTAGTTAATCATCGTGATAAATATGAGGTTTATTATTGTTATTAGAAGCAGTATATTAATATCAGTAGCAGCGGTAGCAGTTGTAGTAGCTTAAGTAGGCTGTTTATGGTATTAGCAGCAACAGCAGCAGCGGTAGCAATAGTAGAATTGACGATGGTATCGTTACTGATATTGGTATCTGTAGGAGTACTGTTATCAGTACATTGTTTTGGATATTAAAGTATAGTTGAATGTCGAAAACACATTATGGCATAATTCTTTCACCACACATATTAGCAATTGTTATTCATTTCCTCGGTTAGTGGTGACTGAGGGCTACACCACCTGTTTTAAGCAGACGAACAGTGCTGATGTGACACCACCAGATACTGTAATGTAACCGTCTCAACAGAACACCGTAATGACCGGTATAACTTACTGGATAAAGTGTACAATAAAGCAGTGAATTGAGTGGACTTTTTAATGTAGTCTTACGTGTAAGATTGAATGAGAGTGTAATTGACTCTTGTTCGTTTAGCGTAATGGCCAAACGGAGAGATCTATGAGCTATCTGCTGCCGCTGGGTACGCACGCCTTGATTTTAGGCATTCGACGGGACACAAATTCTGCATGTCACTATTTGGGAATTTCAAATATGCACACTGGTTTCCGTATTAGGAAAGTAACTGGTCACTAAAAGCATATGATAGCCTATAATACACATACGATATCTACTTTTAAAGAAGAAATATATTACGTATATTATTATTATTATTATTATTATTATTATTATTATTATTATTGAGCACCTGTGACACTTCACATTTGGTCTGAGTTAGGCATTTTTTTACATCTCACCGTAGGTCAGTGAACGCATGCGTGGGAATATGAGTAAACATGCCGATGCCAATGTTGTGTGAGGATTATGAGTTAAGCAAATACTGTTTACTAAATGTAACTGATTAAAGAATGATGAGAGTATCTTATTTCTTTCAGTGAATCGGGAACAGTGTTCTCACATTTTTGTTATTGTGCTCTTCAGATGCCTCATCATCTGCTGTTCTTAACACAAGTAATTCAATCCAAGCCATGTACTTCTGCACTTCCCTAACCAGAGGCGAGCCACTTGTGTCTCACTGTAGTCAACACCGGTTTAAAATAATATTCAAACCAGTGGCTCCTTCCGCTTCATTTAACACAGTGAATGCTTTATTGTGCAACATCTCATCTCCTTTTTGAATTTAGCCCCAGTTTAAATCACCTTTTATCACATCCGTCTCTTTATTCGGGTAAATGGGTACAGTGTGCTCTCCTGTCATCCATTGATCCCGAACCCTTAAATATTCAATAGAATGGCCTCGTTCTCATATGCTTTTCTGAATTAACCATTAATCCACTGGGGACACAGTATATGTCTGTTATCTTGTTTTATTTAAAAAATAAAGCTTGGACCCTCGTACATACATTAGTTAATATTGTATTTTAGGAATGCTTTCCAGATGCAATCCAAAAGTCTGATTTTACAGAGGGCAGCACTGACAGTTAGCTCTAAGTTAGTATTATTATTATTATTATTATTACTGTTATTAGCACTAGAGGTTCTTGTCTTGTACTGTTCCTGTACACATGCATTAGGTACATGGGCTATAACTCAAGCTTTTCTTTTTTGATTTGTTAATAGTTCAAGATAACACGCACAAAAAGTGAAGTAAAATAGCGCCATCACGTGTTTACTTTTGCAAAATTAAAGTGTTTGAGCGGGCGATAGTATGAAAGTGGCGTTTTGTGGCCTTTTCACGCGAAGCCAAGTCCTTCTGACACAACAGTCATAATTCCAGTTTTTGGATGTTTGTTTTGGGGCGGCGTTAACCGTGAGTTGCCACAAATTCAACATAGCGAATAGTGGTTGAAAGCGGTCCGACGCGGCAAACCCGGAGCTCAAGTGAACCGTGTTAGGCTGCCTAATACCAACACGGCTGCTTCCATGTGATGCTTCCTTCGATTCTGCATAGCAACGACAGTGTCGAATGAGAAAGCTCAATGTCGAATACATTTCACGCCTCAAAAGACTTGTTTAATGCGAGAAAATGGTCTATAGTTAGCGTTTGTATACAGAGATATATAGTGATGGCTACGTTGTGGTGCAGTAGCCTATGTACCAATATGTAATGCTTTAGCACTTAGCATCCTCAATGCAATGTAACACGCAAGCGTCACATTGCTGTATGTTACAGCTATCAAAGGTTGAATCATGGGCAAAGGGGTTTATGGTAGCTACCTAAAGCCGATAGTCATGTTACCACTGCTGCTGCTACTACGGATAGTAATAATTAGTTGCTATAGTTAAATAATGATAATTGCAGAGCAGTTGGTGATCATTGGTGTAGGTTAGCAGTCTAAGTAGCTTTCAGACTTACAGCAACATGCATGCAGGCATTAACTGATTACTACAGGAAAATATCAACTGCAGCTAAAATGAGGATGATGAACCCTCCCTGAATTCTATGATACTGATTATTTTACTTACCATCTGCTGCTACATTGTATTAGTTATTTCCTTTGCAAAGAAAGATACCATAAGGATGGCAGGAAAACGCGTCAAGGCAGATGCGCCAATGTGAATATTTTAGCGACAGACATGATAGTCCATCAATGCATTGTTATTCTTTTATTTGATCTAATTATTCTCACAATTTTCACACAAAACGAAACACACAGAAATGAAATACCATGGATTTCTGTATATTTTATAAGTCTATTTCTGTCCCTCTTCTAGCCCGGCATGAGAAGATGTAATGTTCTCTGACTTTTATATTATTTATTTCAAAGCCCCGTTATTGATTATTTCACGCGGAAAATGACAAATGGCACCTCAGAACGACACGGTCAGCAAGTTCTATTAAAGAAATGATAGTATTGCTCATGGTTTGTTAAAAGGTTCAGTTTAGATACTTTATAGGTTTACATCCATCACCAGCTAATGACCGATATGATGAAAAAGCCGAGTCCGGTGACAACAGAGCCGTGCCCTGCTTCTGTTCGTAATTTCTGTGGAACCAGATAGATTTTTTGTTTTGATATCTGGTAGGAATTTCTCTCTGCAGGTATAATTGTGATGAAAGATGTGTAAAGAATAACAGAGAAAAGGGGTTGGCACGGACTTGCATCTACCAGTGGAATCCGTTGTGTGTAATAATAATAATAATAATTATTATTATTATTATTATTATTATTATTATTTGTTGGATTACAGATTCTCAGTAACCCTACATCTGAGTAGCCTACTAGTCATCTAATGAGCAAGCCTTAAGGAGCCCCACTATTCACCCAGCAAAAATAATAATACAAAATTTCATATGAATGTAAGCAATAATAAAACCCCACCATCACCTGACACACCCTAAAGCTCCTAAAAGTATTACACCAAAACAGGTCAGAGGGAAGGTACAGAGTGACTGGACTATATTTAATCTCCTTTTTGTCCCTTTAAAGGTGCTTTTAACAGTATATGTGGGATAGATATGAGTATCTGAATTTGTAATAGATTCATACAATGGTAATACAACATTAAATTCATAGTAAAAATTTTCTAAAAGCGTTATCCAAGTCTGGATTTCACTGTAAGGTTTGACATTGTATGACCATCATGGGTCAAAAGTGGCCTTTTTGGTTTGTGTGCCATAAAGAGAACCATTTGATTATGCTGGGTCAGTGAGGTTCCCTCGTTACATTTGCAGGATATAAACATTGCATTTAACTTGTAAAGGAATTCAGGTGGCCTCTCAATGACCCAAGTGTCCTAATTGTGATTGTCTGGGGAATTGATTTTCAAAGCAGGGAGTCTGAGTTACAACGCGATTAGAGTCAAGCTCGCTCTGTCTCTGCTCACCAGAAACACTGAGAGTGAGAGAGGTGGAGAGAGCTTCCTCTGGGCTCCTGAGTGACCCTCCATACCTGTATCACATGATATTTCTCTCCTGGAGGCAGAACAGCCAGCTGCCCATAGGAGTCATTTCCTAAGGTGAGCAGACAGGTGAGTTCTCTTTTATCGGAGTAACACTGCAGGCTGACTGGAGACAGGGGTGTTGGGTAAGGGTTTAAGTGCTTGAAACTGGGCTTGTGGGTCAGGGGTGTGAGAGAAGCTGCTACTGTTGCCCTTTCCAGAGCTTTGGCTCAGTGTTCTGTAGTAAATATCCAGCAATATAAATGCATGCTGGAATGTGGAAAATATGAAATCAGTCATTGTAAGTGACGCAGATCTCATGATTCACCATGTATATACAGCAGCTGTGAGAGCTCCGCTTCCACACGCACGGCTGTGCAGCACACACAGCGATCCTCTGACACGCACAGCGATCCTCTGACACACACAGCGACCCTCTGACACACACACAGCGATCCTCTGACACACACAGCGACCCTCTGACACGCACAGCGACCCTCTGACACACACAGCGACCCTCTGACACGCACAGCGATCCTCTGACACGCACAGCGACCCTCTGACACGCACAGCAATCCTCTGACATACACAGCGATCCCCTATCACACATGAAGCTTCATTTTGCAGCTGACTTAGTTAACAGCTCATTAATGCAATGCCAGAGTGGCAGAAGTTTCAGAAGTCTCACTGCTACTCGGAATGAAACCACTTTCTCTCAGATAAAACATGGCAGTACATCTTCACCATTGTTTTTTTCCGTTTTTTTTTTGCATTCATACAAATCTTGTCGGAATTAATCTGTTAGCCAAACTGAATCTGAAACTTCAGTGAAGTAAACATCAGTGACCTTTGAGGCAGACACCTTTACATGAAGCTGGTAAAAGAATTAGCAATCAGTTTTATAAGAATCACAGATTCTGATTCTGTTGGATTCCGGCTCTTTGATGATACACATTGTTACTAATTAATCTGCTGATTAAAACAGAGAAAGGAGAAATGATCTGAGGAACTGTAACTCAATATACAAACATTATTACACCAATAATAGTAATTAAATGACTCTTTTTATTTAACTTATTATTTAAGTTGTATAATCAATGAGCAGTGCTTCATATATTGCACATTTTGTTACACTAACTGTAAATGTCCACATAGTTTTTCCCTGCTTGGATGCAGGGTGTGGTGCACCTCTGGAGTGAATTGCCCGAAGGGACATTTCTATGTTGTTGTGTTGAGTAGCTGCAGATATTGATTTCCCGCGTCTCTCAGGAGCTGGGCCCAGCGGTCTGTGCTGGCGCGCTCTGCCATCATCGAGGTCTGCATCCAGAGAGAGGGGGAAACATGGCCTCCAACAGGATCCCACTCGCTCCACATGTGACTTACACACACACACACACACACACACACACACACACACACACACACACACACACTATACACATGCACATCCATATGCACATACACACACACACACACACAAGTACATACTCATGCACTTAGGCACATATGTACACTCATACAGTACATACACCCACACATATGCACGCACGCACGCACACACACACACGAGTACATATACACACGAGTACATGTACACACACACACACTCACACATACACACACACACTTGTATACAAACACACTTATGAAAACTCACATATAAAGGAACAGCAAACAAATTTATTCCATAAAGAAAGCAGGGATCTTAATTTTGTGAAATTCTGCTGTTGTTTTCCAAAAGTCTAAGCAGTGTCGTGTCTGAGATGGGACTTCTGCTACTCCTGGTGTTCCTGACTGGAAGGAACCCTGGGTTAGCAGACTTGTAACTGTAATGTATTTTCCTGCAGTAAAAATGAGTGAGTGAGATTAATGTTCATGTTTCTGTCTGAAGACTGAGGGCAGCCCCACGAAACAGCACTACCCGTAGTTACTGGACACTTCCTGTGTTCAGCAAGTGTGGCCGCATTCATTCAGAAAGAGCATACTTTACCATACAGCCCAATCTGCTGAAAGAGGAGCCTGGTGGATCCCTGATAAACACATAGTAACAGTGCTAATTTGCAAACTAATCAGGCAGGGATGGCTGGGCACCTATGCGCCCTCTCTCCAAATGGCCCATATTGATACCGAGCCCGGCTCCATCCCGGTCCTACCTGCCTCAGCGTGTCATTACAAAGTGTAATCTGGTCCTGGGAACAGAAAGGTTCTTATCAGTGTCAGGCTGAGATATAGATATGGGCCGGGTTACAAATGGCCGAATGAGCAGACAGAAGAGCAGGCCATCAATAAAGCAATTTCTAGTGTCATAACAGCTACGCTTTTTGTAAAGCCACCTTTCAAAAACTTTTCCCTCTGCAAATCGCTGCTGCCTGACCATTAGAGTCTGCCTTGTGAATTTAATGGATTCCGTACAAATAATATTCCACCATAATGGAAAAGGTTGAAGTCACTGAAGACAGATGAAGTCATAAACACGTATAATTGAGAATCAAAGACCGATAAATTTTAAACTGCTATCCATTTTCTCTTTTTAGATGATGATCTATGTGGCTGCGGTGGCTGGGAAATGGAAGAGATTACAGGGGAAAATTATAACAATAAATTTTCTAAACATACACCTTGATTATGCTTCGATTTTTTGGGGAAGGCTGGGATCGCTGAAAGCTTGCAGGCTAAATGGCGCCATAAAATAGGTTTCCTGCTCTTTGCCTCTGGAGCCAGGCCTGCCTGGGGGTGTGATTTTCTCTCTCTAAATGGAGGAAATGAATTGTGTAATTTATTGCAAACTCGAGCACAGTGAGATTAGATCAGCATATCCCATCAAAGGAACAACAATCAATCAGCTTCTAGTTAACAGCTTGAAACGCATAAACCAGGCCTTCTAATGGCTTTCCAATTTAACAGATTGATAGACTTATCCATTCCTAGGGGATGAATTAAGAAAATCGGCTACTTTCACACATGCAGTGGCACTTTTGACAGGGCTTTTTTCCCCTCTGCTTTTTAACACGGAGACGTGGCTAAAGTTCTGTGGCTCCCTGTAAAGCTCCACGCTGAGATTTGTTATTCAGATGAGCAGGGGAGGGTGTCAGATGGGAGAATGGCTTCATTCAAATGACCTGATTATTGAGGGTCATTTAGAAGCATGAAATCTGCTCTATTCCAACCCACTTAAGAGTGTATAAATGTGACCCAGATGGCCTATTCAATTGACTGTCGGAAAAGTCTCCTGTTCTCCTTTTCAGCAGTCATTGATTGCACATTAATATATATATATATATACACACACACACACACACACACACACACACACACACACACACACTTACACAGATACATACATGCATACATTTAAGTTTAATTTAAATGCTTTTGAAATTTCTAGTATGTAGGTAAAATCTGAACAATGGGGGGAAAAAGGAAAAAAAAAAAGACAAAGGGTAGTATTTAAAGGGTTCGGCTGTGCATATCTCAGGGAAGCAGTACATTCAGGCAGCGCTCCTGATGATGTCTGTAAAGCTAGATCACTCTGCGGTCCCTGCATAATTAAGGAGACGCTGCTATCGAGGATGGTGCCTGACGGGCAGGGAAAGTGTTATTTTAGACTGGCCCGTCGGCCGTGGAATGAGGCCGACCTGGCGGCACCCGGAGGCACCCGCTGTCCACACCGCAGGGAGAGAGCTCCGTCTCCTGAGCTCTGAGCTCCACCACGCTCACATCAGCAGGATGCGCCTGACTGACAGCATCCATTTTAATCTTCCTGCCGCTCCTGTTCGCACTGAGCCGCTGTGCTGGCTGAGTTTGCGCTGAAGGCTGGAGAGGGACTGAACTCGCTGCTCTGCTCCGCCCGGGATGCAGGTGCCAGAGAGAGACGGCAGCGGGTGCGAGAGCAGCAGTCACACAGCTCGGGCGACGGGGGCACCGCCAGGAGGGGCTCCTCTCACCCCCTGATTAGGCCGTGACCCGCACGCCCAAACATCACCGCAGCTACGTGTGCACTCACTCTCGCTTGTTTGCTCCGTGTGTCAGACTGCACTGCTGGAGCCTTTACATCAGCACACACGTGGAGTCCGCGGCTACATGGCGGGAATCTGTGCCAGCGGCCGTCAGGGCTCAGGAGCGAGGGAAACCCGAGCAGAGCCAACACACAATCCAGCCGCTCCGCGCAGCGTTCTGCCAAAGATCCGGTTCACTCCCGCACACACCTGGAACCCGGAACACCTGTCCCACCTGCCCCTGCCAGCCGCCCGTGCGTCTGCTCACCACCATACAGCCAAACAACACGCCATGAAAAATGTGATTCTTTTTTTTCAGGCTGCAAACAAAAAAGCTTCCATGTCATTTATAATCTTTAAACCCTTTTTAAAATTTATTTATCATTCACTTTCCCCACAACAGGACAGCTCCATTGAGTTTCAGATTTGATTTGCAAGGAAGTCCTAAGGGCAGTGAGCAAATGAGCCATCATCCATTTTACGGTCATAAATTACAGTTCTGCTCAGAAAGGCCACAAATCAGCCGGGTACAGATCCAGGCACCGCACTGCGGATCGCCGGTGGAGAACACAATTAGGAATCTCACCGAACAGACGACAAGTCATACGTCACACCCGTGCCACTCACACGACCACAACATGCAGTGGGGCAACGCAGGCTGTCCCTGCCGAAACAACCCCCTCAAACACACATTCAAATACACATTCAGACATTCAAACGTATTCTCTGCATACTATGCATTCCTGGGTATCATCCAAATGCCTTTGTTAGTAGATGAACTAAGATAATCAAATGAAGGAGGAAAATTAGTGTTATATAATATAATAAACATGCACATTGTGAGAATATTCATAACCGGAGGGAGATGATAGTGAAAGATGCTACTGGCAGGAAAGGGGAGAAGCACACCTTCCTGGTGAAGGAAAATACGAGGTGTGGGCACCCCAGCTGTCAGAGGGCAGCCTTTAACTGCCCCTCTCGGGGGGTGTAACTCAACCTGTCCTATTAACCACTCAGGATGAGGCATTGATTATTTGTAAAAACATAAGTGCAAAGCAAATCAATGTTCCAGAAGAACAGATGATCGGCGCTTACCTACACACACATGAAAATGCAGACAGTTATTAACCCATTGATTTTGTGTGGGCGCTTTCTCCTCCTCAAAGACCTTGACTGTGTTGCCATCTGCAGAACGACTCTCTCAATCTCTGGTGGCTGAAAGGGAATTGATTCCCAGGCTCAGAATGAAACTTTTCCTTCAGCCTGTTATATATTTTGCTTTCCATTTCACCTTAATAGCGAAAAAATTGGTTACATATTTTTTTACAGCCCCAAATCCCATTATCACACTGTTGTCATTTGGTTATTTATGGAAAACTATTTCATGCTTACTTACATTTGCCACTTATTTCCCCCGTGCGACCTACAGCAGATTCAGTCTATTTCAAAAGCCTTAAAGCCAATTCTTTATAAGTCTACAGGTCACCCTTCGCAATCGAGCGCGGATTTAAATTCAGGTCTGGCGTGGTGGCAGGGAGAGAGACAGAGAGAGAGGAAGGGTGCAGTGAGAGAGGGGGATAGGGGTGCAGTGGGAGAGAGAGGGGGAGAGGGGGTGCAGTGGGGGGTGCAGTGGGAGAGTAGAGGGGTGCAGTAAGAGAGACAGTGGAGAGTAGAATTAGTGGTCAGGTGATGTGGTCAACTCAATTTTTTATATGTAGTAGCGGTCAACAAGTTTAGATTTTTTTCCCCAGTATTGGCTTGGGCCAATCAAAACCAATTCATATGCTTAAAAATTCAGATTTCAGCATAAATCAAAAGCTTTATGGGACATCACAACAATCAGAAATTCAAAACTGAGCACTTTATTGTCTTGAGTGAGCAGGATCCACTCAGCAGTTCATTGGATGCGAAAATCCTCAGAAATTACAATGATCTGAAAAATATGAGGTCATCAGCCCTTTCAGCACAAAACTTGGTTCAATGAAGTGGGGCCCAAGAAATCCTTGGACAGACTTGCCAGCTGAAAAAATGTTTTGTTATTCATTGTTTTTCATTTTATTTAGTCATTTGTTTGATAAGAACAGCTTGCCGTCATGGTATATGGAAATATGTGCTAAAACGTAAGCCTACAGCTGTAGCTGTTCATCGCATACACAGTATGAAACCAGCATACAGTGCTGTACACTCACCCTAATCAGCAACATCACTAATGTGCACAGTAATGATGTTACAGCAACAGTGCCTTCATAATGTCTGCAGGGTGCCAGACCATGATCCATAAGAGCATGTTAGCTTACTTTATACTGCGATAGCCATAATGTCTACCAGTGATCTGTGAGAGCTACATTACTCAGTACCAGATTTCCCTTAAAGAAGCTTCATAACAAAAGAGGAATTTTGTGTTTAAAAATCCAATGTTAGTCAAACAAATAAAGGTCCTCAGCTTCCACATCATTTAACACAATCTTGTCTGAAACCGAACCTGTCTGAGAGCCAGAGAACCTCAGTACGTCATTTTGTTATATGGATCAGGCATTGGAGCTGTGAGCGGACAGAAAGATGCAGAGTAAACATGATAATCTGAACATGCACCCATTCTCCTGTCCCCTTATGAGGGAGCCACTCTCCCAGTACATACCCCCACCCCTCCCCCACCCCCACACCCCCCAAAACCAAGCTCAAGGCGTGTTTTTGGTGAGATTTGTCTGTGTTTTGTGTCGTCACCCTAATATACAGCGGTGTGGCTCTGTGTGTTTGTCACTGTCACCAGTGAAAAGGTAATTAATGACGCCGGGAGGCGCACAGCCGAGTGCATTTGCCTTTAAATACTTCTCCAGCTGACTGCGTTTGCAGGACCTCAGCTGCACACAGCCGGAGATCGATAAGGTCAGAGGTCAGTCATTCCTCCCATTATCAGCGAGCCTGTTACCCTCATCTCCTGCCTAACGACGGGACCGCCACACTCCACCGGCGTCTGGCCACGTCACCGTGAGCTGTGTGAGGATCACCGCCTTACAGCGCGGCCTCACCAAACGCCCAAACGCAGACAAACCGTCCCTCTGCCCACGTTCCCCTCACACCACGCCCGAGACCTGCTCTGTCGAGGATCATTCTCTGCTCTGAAAACTTGTTTTGGCTGGTCAGACTGTTCACTGTGTCACCTAAGTGAGACATATTGGTTCAGTGTTTATTCTCCATAATAGCTATTGCTCAGCAAGAGGGAAGAAGAAGGTAGATGGGAAAGTTCTTCCGCTGTCCCTGACTGAACCTGATTCATGATTTCCATCTTTGATTTCAGCAGTAGAATGTTAATAAATGCAATCGGACTGTCAGTGGGACACTCACCGTCTCTGCCATGCTGAAATATTCAGCCAAGTTTATCCTTTGACTCACCAAAACCACCAAACATTGCAAACTTAAATGAAGAGAACAGAGTGAAGACTGTTTTGGGGAGGACAGATGTCCCAGATGTTGAGTAAAATTCACAGGGGGCAGCAACCAGCAGGGTGGGAATCTGTAAGAATGTGGCGGAGCTTCCAGTGCGTTATCCTGCTATGGACATGCTGATCTGCTAACGCTCTCGCACTGAGACTGAAACACTCACGGCAGGGTAACTGCGCATTCAGAGATATCATTCAACAGAATGAACTATGGCCATCCGCTGACAAGCTAGAAAAATGCCCCCACTTTTCAAGCTGTACAAATGACGTTTGGCCACAATAACTCACGACTGGACACTTCATTTCAGGCCGGGTGCGACCGGTCCAGTCAAAACCTATTATCCCATCTTCTGTATTTGTGGCCTGTGGTTTTGGTATTCAGAGGTGCAAATAAATACTGGTAAAATGCCACTTCAATCAAAAATATTGCCCAATCATTCTCCGTTTGACTGAGTCCGGATGGTAACCTGTTTCGGATGACATAAACCTTTTAAAGTCACCAGACCAGGCCACTGACTATCAGCTACCCCAGCTGCCCTAGAGTCATGACACACAGGACGAGGGAAATGACCAGCGTCTCTGTGCTGCTGTTAACCACCAGGGCACCGTAACCAGCCTCTGAATTCATCACAGAATTGCCAGCAGATGTTGTATGTTTAACAGTATAATCACTCAGGAAATATTAAATGACATCAAATGTCACTTATTCACTACATTAAATGCATGTCGTACAAATAGAATTTGTCATTATGACAACATATTACATAGTATACACTGGTTTAATACTGCAACAAATTCAACAGAACAGAATTACTCCATCAAGACAGAGTGAGAGGGATTCAAACGTCACAGCTGATAGCAGCCTTATAGTGCGTTACCTCGTAAAGTCATAGCACATGTGAAGATGCATTCGCCTCTTTTATTTAACACCGTCTCCATTGGTGAAGGAGAAGGGCAGCTCATGAATAGCAAAAACTGCCCATTTGGAGACAGTCCTGTCATAGAATATACAGCCATAAATGCTACACAACAAAGGGATGAGGATTTTACTCTCCAGCAGAAAGTATAAGTGTTTTTTTTTTTTTTTTAAAGACCTTTTCCTAGAACGTCTGCTGCTGGTTTGTCAATAAATGTCTGGCAGTCTCCAGAGTTTGGACATCAGTCAAAAGATGAAAGTTTGTCTTTTAAAGCTTAGATGGATGGGGTGGGGAAAAACTGCTCTGGCACACGCAGGAAATTAATCAAGGAAATGGGCTTTGAGCAGCGTATAGCAAATCTAATCTGTCCTTTGTGCAAATGTAGCTTGCTCCAGTTCTTAGCAATTGAGGACAACACGCTCCATTGTAAAAAGCCACTTGTTCCCTGCATAATTAGAGATCTCATAGCCACGGTAAAAGGAGGGGGTGGGAAAGGGGGCGGGTGGGCTTGTTTGCCTATTTAAAGTGTGATCCAGATAATAGCATTTTCATCAAAGGCAGCAATTACATTCATTAGACAGGGTCTGGCGTGGCAGCGAGGAAATTAAGTGGTGAGGGACTGAAAAGCTCAATATGTACATTCCTTATTCTAATCCCCCTGCTTTTTCTCCGTTTCAGATACCCCATGTTGAGCAGGGATCTCAAGGAATAAATAGGCTAGTCTCCAAGTAAGAAGAATAAATCCCGCCAAAGTCCTTCTTCACCTTTCTTGTTGTAATGATCTAGCAGCAGAGGCTCTGACTGCCTTTACTGCAGCTGCGGTCCTCAAGTGTTAAAAGCCTTTCTTCCAGGCTAATATCCAGTGCAGCTCTTTAAATGAGCACAGCATATGACTGCAGCCCTCAAATAAGCTCCGGGGCTTCTCAAAATTAATTCCAAATTCCTTTCAGAATGAAATTAATTGTTTCATGTTCTATAAAACTGCAAACAGCACATAAATCAACCGGTTTAGAGGTGACACAAGCCTTTTAATTCGGGCCCTTTAAACGTGAATTAGGGTAAGTGGGTAACTGCACGGCTTTCTGAAAAACAGGTGTAATGTGAGGGTTTCATGCACAAGGCAGAGGGCAGATACACAAATACAGAGCTACACATTACAGCCCACAGGTTAAAATTAAACATAGAAAAAAAAAAGAAATTAGTGGTGTAAAACAATGTACTGCATAATCCATAAACATACATATGAACAAGGAGATAAAGCTGTCCAATATTGACTCCAGTTTATGATTTAAAATCTATATGGCAAATTATCACAGACACACATAAATATGAATAAATGGAATTCAATTATCATTTATATCCATACATATATTAAATATAAATATATATTAATATATATATATATATATATACACACACACACACACACACACACACACACACACACACACACACACACACACACACATATATATATATATGCACATGTGTGTGCATTATAACAATCCCTGGAGATCCTATATAATACCTGCCCATACGACTGCAATGGAAAAATGACAAAAGGAGACAAAAAATAAAACCACAATGGAGCTTTAAGTAAGAAATAATTACTGAAAAACCTCAGTATGACCAGAAGGCTCAGATTATTATGATAATTCATCATACCCCCCTCAGCATCGTGTTGCAATGTACCAGGCCACAGAGCGGGGGAGACAGTTCATTACAAAACAATATTTAAAATTTGAGCACATAAAGTCATTACCATTTAATTTTGCGATATTTCCAAGTGCGAGGCCTCATGTATTAATGGCTGTTAATGTCAAAGCGGCCTTCCACGTGGCCAGCTTCAGGGCCATTAATATACGTTGCCCTTTAACGCCAGTATATCATGAGGACGCCTGTCATTAATTAGGTTAACATGCATGAGATCGTGGCTAATTATTCTCTCTTGGAGTCATTTGAGTATCTACTGTGATCCTAAATGTGTAATTAAGCAGGTCAAAAGGCAAAAATTCCTGTCAGCTCTTCACAGAGAGCATTCGGCAATTCCATTTGTCAGCAATTCAGTTCTCTCTCCTGTAAAGGCAATGTTCCTAATGAAAGAAAAAAAAAATTTTTATACACGGTGTCACTGTGTCAGCAATTACAGGTAACTCTGTACAGCTGCACGTCTAAGGCCCCAGTTCTATTCTACCAACAGACAACGCATGGAACTCTAATTAATCTTTTCCTACTGACAAATTATTGTCACCGTGGATAAATTATTTAGAGTGAAGTCCCTCCTTTTGAAACTTGAGCATAATTAAATTGCAATAAAATAACATTAGCGCCGACAGGCCATTAGAAGGTGCTGTAATTGACTGCTTTCCTGGTTGTAGCTCAGCTCAGACCGGCTGCTCTTACACCCTCCCCAGGCCTGCGTTTCCCGGACTTTCACTAAAGCAAACAAGCAGCAGCCACCGCAGCAGTGCACGGTCACGTCTGTGTGATGTCACCGTTTGGCTGCCCAATGCAAAAACGTAAAATAGAAAAAAAACTTTTGAAAACCACATGTTCTTTTTTAAAATCATTAAATCATAAAATTAAAAAATCAAGAAACAAAAATAAAAAAAACATTTCTACTGTCAGGTTGAACACTAGACTATTTAAAACAGTTCAAAAACCAAATGCTTTATCTAATTTTTACTGGTTAGAATATGGACTCAAATTCTCCCTGTATTGTGTTACATATATTCAGGAATGATTTTGCAGTAATAAACCCAATAACACTGTAGAGAGTCCTCTGGTTATAGTTTGACATCATATGCCACCTAGTGTCTGGACAACAGACTGCATATCAGGGAGAACATTCAGGCTTAAGCTATCAGGTAGAAATGAATATAACATCAAAGCTTCTCTCAGTTACATAAACCGATGCATGATGGAGGCTCTGGCCCAGGAATCTGCAACATCGTATTACCAGCAGCCCAGTTCTCATTTCCAATGCCAGAGACACATTCAGTGCCAATGCCATGCAATATAGTAGCTTCATGCAGATGAAAGAATGCATACATTTGCATACATTCAACATTTTTACAAATAATAAAAGAAGCCCAACTGCTACAGCAAACTTTCTGATTCAGTCAGGTCAGCTGTGCTGTAGGGGTGTATAATAACGTGTTATGACTAGACTTCCCTGGCTCGAAATAAAATGATGAAAATGGCTGTAAAGGGGGAAACTAGAGTAACTTGATTGTGTGTTATGTGAGAGTGCAGAAAAACAGACTATCAGCCCAAAAAGTGCCAGGAGAACTTACCGATTCTGGGGATTTCCTCACCGAGTTCTGAGCTCCAGCAGCCGCCAGACCCTCAGCGGAGATCTGTTCAGTTTATTTTTATGTAAAAACTATGGCACAGAGATAGAGTAAATCACTCGGCTTCAGGGAATTGACAGCGAATTGGTGACGCCAAAAACACAGTCCTGTGAGTCCCAACAGAACAAACAGGATATCAAAATGACCTAGAGCTAGGGTCATTGTAGGCCCTAAACAAAAGTTGTCTATCAGTGTCCCAGCGAGAACCAAACATCAACCAAACTGAAACTGAAAATGTTGTCACCACAAATGAGTGCTGAAAACTGCCCCCATCCAAACTCTATCCAAACAATCATTACCAATGTCTCTGTGGATGGAATTATTCATCTCAGGCAATATAAAGTCCTTAGCTGCACTGTGAAGGAGAACCTTCACCTGTCTCCCAAAACTGTTAATTGTTTAATTGTTTAACTTATTTAATGTCTTAAGGATCTTTGTCGTTCAGATTGCTAATTCATCAATAACTGTGCTCATTTCGTGTCAAATACATCTAACCAGTTAATTGTTTCACTGTTTCTTGTCAGTTTGTGATTGTCTGCTTGTGTGAACCAGCCATTGATTAACGAGCCTCACCTGTCTGATCAGGCTGGTTAAATCAGGTGTGAGGCTACAGTGCCAGGAGACTGAGTTGGTTTGGCTGGTTCCTGTTTGTTTGTGGCTTTTTGAAATAAATTATTATTTTTGTAAGTTTTGCTCCTTTTTTGTCAGAAGTATTGGCCAGCTTTTCCATTTGCACACCATCCAGAACTATCTTTGCACAAAAATACCAAAAAAGAAAGTTCCCCTCACGAGTTCAGGGACCACCACAAAGAAAAGGTGTGGGCATGGTGAACTTTTTCTCCTTCAAATTAATTTTTAGACCCAGGTTTGTACTTATGCACAACCTCTCATGTCTCAATGCTTTACGTAATACTGTGTTTTTTGCCAACTCAGCTTTACCTGAATTTACTGAGACATTTCTGTCTCCAAAGCACACCAAGAAGAGGGAAACCAAACAGGAATTCAGTAAAACATATAAATACCTGAGACAAAACCACTGAGGATCCACACTCAAAATGTTTAATTAAGGTTTAAAGATATGAGGACCTAGGCATTCTGCATTCATCAGTGAGAGTCTGTGAACAGGAGTTTTGTTCAATTTTTTTATGAATGTAGTTTCATAAATTTTTTTGATCTACACATCTGGTTTGGATACACCAAAATATATTTAGAATGTCTCCACCAAGCCCTTAGTTTCATATTGGGATTCACCAATCAGAAATCTAAAAAAAAAAAAAGCCAATAATAAAAGTACATTTTGGATGCTTGGTGGAATGGTCGTTTGAGGCATGTCTGAGGTATAAAAGGAGGTAAAGCACAGAGGAAACTCTCAGTAGCTTCATATGCATTATCATGGTTAAGGGCTAAGAGCTCTCCAAAGACTGCTGGCAAATGACTGCAAAAGGGTGGCTGTAAAAGGATGCAAAAAAAAACAAAAACCTGAATCTACACCTTTCTACTGTAAAGTTTATTATTAAGAAATGGAGGTTACTGGCACAGCGACAGTCCTGTCCAGAAGAGGACACAAGTGTACCTTGCTTTGTTGCTCCCGTGATATTCGTCCCCCTTGCCTTGTAGCTAGCTGACCAGTCAATAAAGGCACCGGAACCTTTACTCTCTGGCTCGGCTACCCAAGAGCCGGAATTATTTTGAAGTTGCACCGTCATCCCAGTAGCAGTTAGCTTGCTAGGAGTAAATTTCGGGCATGCTAGTGAATTTTGCAGACTGATCAGAATATGTTGTGTATTTTACCATACTGCACTTCATGCCGCTAGAACGTAGCTCGTTTTTTCTTGAACTTACTGTAATGTAGCTAACTAGTTCGACAGACATGATAACTACACAAGCTGGCTAACAGTTCTAGCATATTTGCCTTACTACGGTATGACTGCGAGCTGTGAATATGTTTTTATTCATACTCATATTCTAATTAAAGCCCCAATAATACGCTGCAATTTCCGTCTGGGACGTTAGCTAACACGATCTCTGAGCCGGATACCTGTTAGTTTCACAACGTCAGATGGCAAGCAAGCTAGCTATATAGCTAGTTTATTTCTCCCAACAGCTTCGCACATCATTATTAAAAAGGGACGGAATCAGGACACCGCTGGAAGCACCGCGGTCGCAGGATGGGGGAGAAGAAAGCGGACACGCTGGATTTTGTGAAGGATTTCCAGGAGTATCTCACACAGCAAACCCAACATGTCAACATGATCTCAGGCTCCGTCGGCGCTGAGAAAGACGCAGATGTACTCCAAGGGGGTAAGAATCTCCCTAAATCCCTGTCATCACCCAGCTAAATCTATAGATACCGATCATGTATCCGTATGTTCCTGCTTATTTTATATTTTAAGCGCTTTGCGACAATGCCTTTGTGATACGCTAACTGTATCAATTAGATGTACGTTTTGATTGATTAGATATCGACAATTGTCGATTTAGTTTATACATTCCTACATTAAGAATTGGTTTTATCCCAAAGTCTTACCTGTGATGACGTTTGATCTTCTGCTGTTGCATTCTGGCTTTGTGTGATGTGCATGTGTTTTGGAGATTTTGGTCAAATTTGCAGCACTTACACGTTAGGTGACGATCTAGCCTAACTACATTAGTTAGTTAGGTCTAACTGTACTTACAGTAGGTGGCTTGTTGCCATTGTAATCTTAACTGCAGTAACAGCATCCTGTATTTTGCAGGTGCTTCCAAATTAAAGAAACGGTGCAGGTTTGGCTACAGATTCTGCTGAAAACTGCCAGTAGAGTCATCTTTAAACTAATCATGTTTATTTAGCCTAACTTCAATTCTGAAATAAACCCTGTGGAAAGCTGCGTGTCACCCTGCCAGCGACAGTGCTTTTCAGACTGGCATTGTGTTCCAGGTCTGCAGTCCAATCCCGCTGGAATGCAGTCAGAGGATGGAGATGGAGGTGATGGTTCCGGTGTAGAGTGCAGACCTGTGTTCTGTTTACCGGCAGCCGGTACCGAGGGGGAGCAGAACGGGCTGGACCATGCGTCCGTGGAGGTGTCGCTGGAGGACAGCTCGGGGCTGCTGGTGGACGGGTTCGAGCGGACCTACGACGGCAAGCTGAAGTGCCGTTACTGTAACTACGCCAGCAAGGGCACGGCAAGGCTCATCGAGCACATCCGAATACACACAGGTATTTTAAAACGGGTCTGCTACATCTGAAACCCCCCAGGGACCTGTTTAGAGGCACAGTGATCAAACGCAGATCGCTAGCACAGGATCAGTAAGGATAGTGTAAAGGGACACCTGTTTAAAGATTTTCCTTCTGGTTTTGATTAATTTATTTACAAAAAACGAACACAGAGATTCAGACATATACAGATCATTGTAGCTATAAGACATTGCACATAACAGGGTTTACCTGTATTGTGCCTCTGTGGCTTCACTCATTATGCATGGTATATAACAGTTCCCCATGGCACAGGTGCCAGTGCTCTTTCAGAAGTAATGTGGCAGGTGTTCTGATTGGCCTGTCACTTTTACCCCTTTGACATGCCCTTTGACATAACTCATTAAAGACGTTAAAAAAGACATTAATGACATTAAAACCTGCCTATGCTATGTGGGCAAACACCAGTGAGTAAATCATTTAAACCGATACTATTTGGTCAGAAAAAAACATTAGATATTGTTTGGCCCTTCTCACTGTGGTGTGTATGTACAGTGGTACTGCTTTAATCTGGGGTAGCAGGTTCTGGGAGGTGGCTAAAGAAACCAGGAGCGTGCAGGTTTGTACCCCTAAAGAAGAGCTGTGTCTATACACTTGGAAAGATATTAAAATATTGAGCTGTATAATTTAATAATTGGGAAAAAGGCTGTGGCCTGAGCTATGGAGGTGTCCCTGTCTGTTATGTGTCCATTATAATCCCTTCCTCTCTGTGCGGAAAGGAGAGAAGCCCCACCGGTGCCACCTCTGCCCGTTCGCATCTGCGTATGAGCGCCACCTGGAGGCGCACATGCGCTCCCACACCGGGGAGAAGCCCTACAAGTGCGAGCTGTGCTCCTTCCGCTGCAGCGACCGCAGTAACCTGTCCCACCACCGGAGGCGCCGTCACAAGCTGCTGCCGATGAAGGGGGCACGGTCGACGCTGGCCAGCAGGAAGATGCTGAGTGTGCTGCAGAGGAAGGCTGGCTGCCTGGGCTACAGCCGCCGCCTGCTGCTCAACCTCAGCCCGCCCTCCATGGTGGTGCAGAAGGGTGACTACCTGAGCGACTTCCCCCAGGACCTGCCGCACCTGCACGCCGAGGCGTACGAGGGCGTGGCCAAGGCGGGGGGCGGCGGCTGCGGGTCCCGGGACGGCCCCGACGTGATGGGGGAGAACCCCCTGAACCAGCTGTCCACCCTGGCGGGGCAGCTGGCCAGCCTGCCGGCCGACACCCAGACTCCCCTGTCCCCCGACACGGGCTCCTGCCGCGACGAGAAGCCCTTCCTGGTGCAGCAGCCGGCCGCCGCCCCGGCCGCCGTGTCCGCCGGCGTGGCGCAGGCCGCGTCCCCCGGCAGCCCCGAGCCACGCCCGCCGCCGCCCAGCAACTACAGCCCGGGGGCGGGGCCCTGCAGCGAGCACAGCCCCCACACCAGCACTCCCAGCGTCAGCAACAGCCAGCCCGGCTCCCCTGCCCCCGGCCTGCCCCCCCAGGACCCCCAGCTGCTGCACCACTGCCAGCACTGCGACACCTACTTCGCCGACAACATCCTCTACACCATCCACATGGGCTGCCACGGGTACGAGAACCCCTTCCAGTGCAACATCTGCGGCTGCAAGTGCAAGAACAAGTACGACTTTGCCTGCCACTTCGCCAGGGGGCAGCACAAATAACGCCCGGCCTGTCCCTGGGCATTATGGGTAGGCACGGCTGTTATCGGACCAGGATCTGGGTGTTAAAATCGGCATTTGCTGTGGTCTTGTAAGATCTCAGCATTTTGATTGCAGCCTGTACACCTTAAAGGACGTGTCTTAATTTAAAATGCAGAACAGCTTGTGATCTAAGCACTAAGGATCCCCTGTGTGTCTGTTACTGTGAGTTAAGAAAATGCCTCCTTAGCACAGCAGCAAGCTGACTAGTCCACTCTGATATCAAACGTTTTCAGCCTTAACAGCAAGATAACGACCCATTTTGGACATGGCAAGCGAACACAGCCAACAGACTGCACTCCAGGATAAAATCAAGTGCTTTGATCTGTATAGTCTCTCTGCTGTTTGATCGTACGTAGAGTTTTACTTGTCATGTTTTTTGCTTTTGTTTTTTTTTCCATTGGCATGTACTGTATATACATGGCACATTGGCAGACAGGATTTCAGAGGTCAAAAGTGTGCAGCCACAGCTTGGCTGGTGTCTGCAGGCTCAGCAGTCATGAGGCTCCCCCTGGTGGCCATGCCTGAGCAGCACGGGGGTCGCTGGCAGCTGGGTGACGGACAGGTCTGGAGTGACGGCTGTCTGACAGGCCGCTGCTCATGTGTTTATTCATTGTGCTCACATCTTTTGTAAGAATAGACAGGTTATTGAGGATGCTTTTTGCACAGGTCAGTCCTTCACCTTTTAACTTCAAAAAACAAAACTTATAATTTGTAAGCGTTGTATGTGGCTTTTTTGGTCATATTTGGAAAACTCATTGAAGGCTTAGATGAGAAATCAGGACTGAGCTGCTGGAACTCTACAGGCATTCATTACTGAACTTTTTGAAGTGACACAGGACTCTAAAGGCCCATGTCTCGCACTCACTCACAGTGCAGGTAACGTATTGCAGGTGAGCGCAGGTGCTGTCTTTGTGTTTGTGAATGCTCTGGCCTCCTTTCCAGAACAGCAGATGGTTAAATCAGCTTGTATGCAAAGCATCATAGGTTCCTCCCTTTGCAAGGCCAACTGACTGAGTCAAATTGTCAAATTGTCCAAAACATTATTACAAAGTCTATCTGCTAATTCAGAGAGAGGTGAACATGCTTAGCACGTATGGTAAGTCACATCAGTGCCTCCTCTTTGTTCAGGTGCATACAGAGACTGAGTCTTGTGATGCATTTTCCCTGTGATGGAGAATACTCATTCATTCAATTCTCATGTTATCGCCTCCTGAGTCGGTCAGAATGCTGCTGTTTTCTTGTCTGCAATGTGCACTTCTGAAAGACTGAACTGCAACCTCTCTGTTGTCTGTCAAGACATTTTGTTGCCATAAACCTGTCCTTTTTGATGCCGCTGTCAAGCACTTTAATATGTTTTGTGTCACTGGGTCATGACAGGAGTGTCACAGCATAATTTCCCAGACTGTTTGATGGATACTGGCCTCTTATTTACTCTACAGTGGTTGGCAAGCGTGGGTGAACCGAGGAAGACAAGCCCTGGTGCAGACTGTAAGTCTAAAACACAGTGAATTAGGATGGCACATGCCTTTGAGGCCAGAGTGTTTTGTCAGAATGTGTGCTGGTGTAAATGAGAGTTTATCAGTGGTGGAGCAGGAAGTGAACTATGCTGCCAGCCTGGGGGACATCCGTAAAAACGCATCAGATGTGTTTGTCTGTCTTACTAAAAGCTTGCGTGTTAGGTGCATTTGATTGAAGTTGCGTGCACCTCCCAAAAAAGGAAGAGAAGTCTCTAACTGCAAATGGTTAGAGGTCTCTTTTACTGGGATGACTGACAGTGGAGTAAGATGAAGACTCTGTATGTTTCAGTATGTTTCTGTAAATGCACATATATTTTTATTATTACTTCATACACTACCTGTCAGGAATTGGAGTTCTGCCCAAAAGTAATTTGTTGATGTACAACATAACTTTGAAATCGTATATGAAACAGGTCAGTAGTTTAATACTTTGAAGAGCTCCTTTATCTTAATTACACCTTGGCAGTAATGCTGTCACACAGTGTCTGCTGCAGGTTTTTCTGGGTTACTGCACACCAGGTTCTGTTTAAAATGGGGTCCTAGCCTTATGATCATGTACCCTGTTTACAGTTTGTTCCCAAAGGTTCTCAGAGGGAAACAGGACATTGACAGGATAAAATAAGGTTTAGTGTAGAGGGACTGATTACACTCCACCAGATATTTTGAGTGCCACAATGTGCATCAAAGACGATAGCCCTGGACTGAATTTAATGTGTTTTGTGATGGTATATGGATAGTATTCGGTATATGATGGTATGTTTATTTAAAGGCACAGAGGTGGCTGTTGTCATGTTAGATTAGTGTCATAACCATTCTCAAAGCCGACTTATATTAGGCAGCCTACCTATATTATCTCAACTCCTGCTACACTTTTTACTGTAGCAAACTACAAATTAGCATTTTAATTTATTGATATTAATAAGACTGATTATTTATATTTGTTGTGTTTGCTTGGATAGAGGAGAGGAGAGCAGTGGAGCTTTGTTTCACTGTTCCTGGGTCAGTAACTGTAATCTGTGTGTTATATGTGGGAAATGCAGTTTGTGCAACAGCAGTAACATCATTTTAAAATGTCAAAGCTGTCTTTTTGTAATTTGTAAGTAAACTCTTTTTTAAGTATCAGTTCGGTGTCTTCATTTTCATATGATCCTGGTGTTCCAAGGGCAGTTCATGGTGTTTGTATTTGGAGGTTATGAATGAATATGTTATGATTTTTAGATTATTTGCTTTTACCTCTGAGCTGTTGTAAGACTCTGTCACTCAAACGTTGAATCATACTGTAGATCAGCCTCCACTCACCGTGGTCTTGAGTATGCATCTGTAAGTGACAGGAGGTGAGGGTTTCCTTGCCACTGCTTTGCTGACAGGGGTTGGATTTTACCTCCCTTTTGCACTGTCGTTGTTCTCCTGTGTGTTTATCACTAGATGTCAGTTTCTAACTATCTCTTTTCTAGATACTTCTACGCTGAAATCTTTGACTTGCTACATGAAATTGATTCACATACCAGACTGTGATGGAGATTAGATCTCCCTTTTAAATGTCTTTTTAACAAATGCCCTGAACCTGGGCCCAGGTAAACCCCAGTCATGGCTGGAGAAGCTAACCCTTTGGCACACCCAGTGACCTGGAACACATGGCAGCCGGACACCTGGTCAGCTAGGTGTGTGACACAGCCACACCCTCCTGCAGTCAGGAAGCCAGGCTAGGGGAGTGGGAGTGGTCAGGTTTTCTACAGTTGAAATTAAGAGTTTATTTTACACAAAACAGAAAGGAGTAGAAAATGCCTGTAGCCTGCAGCAGAATTTCTTATCAGTTGTACCAAGCAGGAGAAACGTATTTGGTCATTCCTGCCAGTATTAACTTGTGGCCATTTGGTCTCTCATGAACAGAAGTTGATGATTAATTTATTAATATTTGAGGACTCTGGAAATACAGGAACGTGGATTTTGTTTATGCTGTATGAAAGAAGTATGAGAGAAGATGCAAGGATTTGTCTTTGTCAATGCTTTTAATTTTCTATGCAGCATGATACAGTGGAAAGGAATTTTTCCCCAAGTGGAAATTTACACTAAACTTACTAAATACCTTCAAGTGGATTTTAGTGCTGAAGTAGGCTGGCAATACAGGGATCTACCAAACACAGTATTTATGTAAGTTTATGCAAATTTTTCCCTCATTATTTGTAAAGTAAGTGTGTAGTGATAGAATGATTGGTATGGATTCTGTGAATCTGGAATAGGCTTGCTGAAAGAGCCAAGAGGGAGTTAGTGGCTCATGCTTCTTCTTTGATGACATTGTTTTCCTGGAGCTTCTCATTTGGCTTTTTCAGATCTGCAGGGGGAAAGAAAAAAATATATTGTATTTTTTAAAGTATCTTGATTCCTTAACTGAATAACTCATGCATGACTGTGTCAGAGTGAATGAGCTTAGCTCTGTTGGAGATGGGATAGTGCTGATGAACAGTCTGAGGTTGCGAGAGCAGTCCAGGTTAGTTTATCGATTTATACTAATTTGTATTTGTGCTCCTTCTCATTTCCTTGTTTAAATGAGCTGGTCTGGCTGTCAGACAAGCGGGAAGCTGAGAACAGGACACCGTGGAGGGGAGGCTGATGGGAAAACGGGTCCTTACCTCTCAGCTGGATCGGCCCGAGAACCACAGTGGCGCTGTCGCCGGCGCCGGAGGAGCTGAGGTCCCTGGCCTTGCGTGAGAAGCAGCCTCGGGAGCAGCGGGAGGAGTAGTCGTTGGCCTGGCAGATGATGACCTTGCACTGCAGGTACACCGCCGGGTGGCTGCGCAGGAACTTGAAGGCCTGGAATCTGAACTGGGCGACATCTCTAGTGCCGCTGGTGTAGGAATAGTAGGAGCTGTCCCTCCTGCAGCTGTAGAAGAACAGAGCAGTGAGCTATGGGCCAACAAACAGCACCGCACCGGTTTTTAAAAACCGATAACCGGTCACCCTCGTATCTCAGCAGGATGAGTTACTGTTAACATTCTGAAGCTTCTACGGTTGGAGGCTTGCAGAAGGAAAAAAGACAAACATAATTTTGGTAGGACCTGTCTTACCCGTTGCGGACGAGGTCGTAGGCCCTGGTGGAGAAGTCGTGTGGGGAGGGTGAGGCCACACAGGTGTCCAGGAACAGAACCAGGCTGCTGTCGGACCTCCTGAGCCGCACTTGGACGTACAGGTACTGGTTGAGGTTGACGATGTAGGGGGAGTCGTACACCTGGTAGTAGAAGTTGCTGGAGGTGTAGAAGGCCATGGTGGCGTTGAACCTGCCCACGCCGGTGATGTTGCCGTTGGCAACCTCGCGGGCCTCGTACATGATCTGCACCGTGGTGTCCTGCTCCATGCGACAGAAGACGTGCAGCTGGAAGTGCGACTGCCGGGTGATCTCGCCGTATGAGGACGGGTATGCCCGCACCGCGTTGTCGTACACCACCCTCCCGTGGCTGAACTGTGGGGCGAAAGACGAGGGGCCAATGATGCAGGTTCCCAAACGGCCCCGTCGCTGCTTTACTCAGGAGAGCTCCACAGCAGGTACAGCTTAGAGCTCCTCACTGCTCTGTCATTTCCTCTCTTTTCAACTCGCATTGACTTGCATTTTGTTGTAACACTTTATACTAAAGACCTGTTAATTAGTTATTACTTAATACATTATAAAATATTAATTTATATCATTTTCATTTCACATCAGTCTTGTCCTAAAGCAGACATAACACACTCCTTGCAAGTCACTTTGGGACAGATGCTGCAAAGCAAGTCTGCAAACACTTTATAGTGTTCATGGATGTGTAATGAGCATTTATAAATCATTTATAAGAGGTGAGTAGTGTTCTTCTAAGAGCAAAGCAAGTAATAAATGCTAATAATGGGTGCTGCATATAAGTTGATATTAACAATGTTTTGCCAGGAGTAATAACTCGTACTTTGGTATAAAGCGGGGCCTATTTTATTTACTGTTACTGCACTGAGATGCAGGAATCACAAGCGTCTTTCGGCTAGAGATGTGCCGTACCGTGCGCCTGGTCCCGCAAGTGTTGAGCGGGAAGTTGAAGACCACCTGGTAAGACAACACTTGAGGACGACAGTACTGGTCGTTCAGGTACAGGTCGTAGCCGTTGTATCCCAGGGAATTCAGGTAGGATTTCTCGATGATTATGTTCATGTTGTCTGAGGAGCAGTCTACTCTACCTAAAATCAGAGATCTGGTTTGGAATCTTCATATCTACACAATTGCAAAGATGAATTACAGTGTTTTGAAAAATGGTCAGAATAGAGGAAAAGATTTCAGAAACAGTCCCGGGTTCATATTAAAACTGAAAGGGAAGGAGCTTTAGCTGGGACAAGGGAGTTGAGTTTTTCAACCTGTAAATGTTTAGCCATATCAGTGTGTGAAAGGAAATCAACCCTGAACTGAAGGGGACTATGACTTAGCATGACTTTTATATTATTTTCATTTTTTAAGATAAAAATAATCTTTTAATTCATTCTAAAACTGATTCTGTAAAAACATAACATTGATTCTTTTCAGTTATCTCCCACTTCTTTCAGACGTGCGATATTCCAGGAGAAAGACAGCACTGGAGTGGAGGGAGAGGTGAGGGAGAGTGGGCCTGATCTGTGCATTTCCCCCACGGCGGGTAGAGAGACCTGAACTGGTGGGAAGAGAGCTGCTGAATGTGGCATAGAAGCCGCGGCCGACCACAGAGCTGTCGGTCCGGAAGACGACGGTCAGGTACTGGGAGGAAGAGTGGAAGGCGTCGGAGGAGCTGTTGGAGCAGATCTTCCCGAGGGGACGGGAACTCACAGAAGACCCATCATGCACCGTGATGTAGTCACAGGAACAGCAGTTCTCCATTCTGCAAGATATTCAGTAATTTACACGCCAGCTGTCTCACAAACAGCTGATGGTTAACCCCTGCATGCAGTGCACCCCAGAATCTCACGGCTATCTGCATACTACGCAGACACACATAAAACTCTACTGCATACTGAATTCATGCAGAATCTGTCTCCAGGAAAGCTCATTTCGCTATTTATATTGATCACATATCAATATACAAAATAAAAACCCTTCAGCAGTTCATCAACATAATGGTATGTGCTCACAGAAGGAAATGCAGTATCTAACATCTCACTGCACAGATTGCAAAGCTTCACACTTACTCTACGTCAGTAAAAGTCAGAAAGACTCTCTGCCCAGATGGCGCCGATATTCGCCACACGCAGTAGGCGTTGTCATGGTAATAATTAGGGTAATAGGGGCTGGAGAATGACCCGGAACCATAGAGGTTTCCTCCACAGGGTGGGTGGGACACTGCAAGAGAAGATTCATTTGATGGGTTTAATATATCACGCACAGAATACCCAACAAACTGAGAAATAAGACTTTTTGTAAAAATTCTTCTGATATCTCTGGTTTTGATGCACTCCTAGAAATGTTTCAGCTTTAATATACAGTCAGACTTTGTTGGGTTAGAATTTTTTAAAAGGCTTTTTGTACAGGAATGTGAAGCTTTTTTGCGTCCAACTCAAGTGCAGCCCAAGAGAGATGTGTGTGTGTGTGTGTGTGTAGATGTCAGAAAAGGTGAAATACCTGTTGTTTCTGGGCCCCAATTTGTTGTTGTTTGGCAGTAATCTGTGAGAGAGACAGGGATGATAGTCAGATCACAGATGGGCTTCCCCCCTCTCTCTCTGTCCTGCCAGCTTCACTCTCTCTGCCCTCGGTACAGGCCTTTCTGAAGTCTTTATGAAAGCATTTTAGCTATCTCTAAGGTCTTTATATAATCCTAATGCAACCAGAAAATCCAGACAGCATGTCCTCGTCAGCTCTGCGGATGCTGCCTTGGGTCAGGTGTCTGTGCCTCATTTGCGGGGGCAGCAGTGTGGCACAGTGGTAAGGAGCAGGACTTGTAACTGAAAGGTTGCTGGTTTGATTCCCCACTGGGGCACTGCCATTGCACCCTTGGGCAAGGTGCTTAACCCAGAATTGCCTCAGTAAATAAGCTGTATAAATGGATAACGTGAAAATGGTAACCTTTTAAGTCGCTCTGGATAAGAGCATCTGTTAAATGCCAGTAATGTAAAATAATGGCCAGTCTACATTAATACTTCCTGGAAGGAAGCGTGTGCAACCAGCCCGTTGTGCAGCTCTTCCAGCTTGGTGCTACCCGGGAGCTGGTCCAGAGAGCCAGACTCTTCACAGGCAGTGGAAAGCGTGTGAGTTTGATACGGTCCCTGCGGAGAGCATGTTTAGGAATGAGGTGGACAGCGACTGTCACACACTCGCACGCCTCTCTGCAGCTGTGGTGATGTCTGAGGTGTCAGGCGGGCTTTACTGTGAGAGACAATGCTACAGTCCTGGCTGAAACCCTACCTCTGTAATCATGGCAACAGTCGCCATAGTATTGGCAGCTGCTGGTGCAGGAACAGATTCCGAGATAGTAACCGCAGTTGTTTCTACAGGATCCGTAATCATGGGTGACCCCTAGTAGAGAAGAGGGATTTATAGGCAACAGAATGTTCATTACCAAAGCTGCTCAGCTATGGCTAGATTATGGTCTAAAGCAATATTACAGTGTAATTCAAATTTTGCTGTCCAAATTAACATTATGTGAATTAAAAATTATAATCCAGGCAGCTCTGAGCCAAAGTGAAAATGTAAAAATGTCACTGTGAAAATCATGCACCTCATGTAGAGCAAAGTGAAAAATTAAACCATGTGCATCTGGAAAAAGAGCACTTTGCTCTTCTGGAAAGTTTGAATTTGTCTTGTAACCATGGTTCTCATATGTTCATTGAAACTCAGTGGCTATCTGACTGAGCAGGGTAAAATGTTTGTATTGTGTTCTAATGTGCATCTACATATATGTCTGCATCAAACATTTACAGGGCAGTGATACTGTGAAGATGTATTGTAAGCAAAGCATTTTTATTGGTATGACTCAGCCTGAGTGTAGATGTCAGAAGAGGTGAAATACCTGTTCCTGGTGGTGTTGTTGCTGCTGCTGTTGTTGTTTGGCAGTAATCTGTCAGAGAGAGGGGGGTGGGAGTCAGTGCAGGTCATACATGGGGCCCCTCCCTCTTACAGCCAACACTGTATGATCTCTCTCAGTCCAGATGCACTTTACTCTGTCTGCTGTCTCTACAGGCTGGGAGACAAGGCCATGCTCCTGACTGGTATCTTACCATTGTAGTCATAGCAACAGTTTCCATAGTATCGACAGCTGCTGGTACAGGAACAGCTTCCAAGATGGTAACCACAGTTGTACCAACAGGATGCCTGACCTGTTGGAAGAGAAAACAGGAGGATTTTATGAGTTATAGTAGGCTAATATACCAAAGCTGCTCAAGCCTGCACTAGTCCATCTACATAAAAATAAAATTATTATTATTATTATTAGAAGTATTTTGTTTTGCTACTTTGAAAAGTTCATGATTGAGTATTAAGCATATTTCTGACATGTCCATTTAAAATATTGTGTTCTAATGTTTATTTACAAATACATCTGCATCAAACATCTGTTGGGTTGTGTCATTGTAAAGATGTATTATACAAGTCAACAAAACTTTTTAAAAATTTCTGTACAACTCAAATGCAACGCAAGAGATGAATGTGTGTACACGTCAGAAAGTGTGAAATACCTGTTGTCTGAGGATCTGCTGTAAAAAACAGGAAATGTATATGTTACGTACACTGTTAGCATCAGTACTGTTCAGACACGGCTAAATGATGTTCTGAGGCAATGTTGCCATGTAATTAAAGTGCTTATAAGGCTTATTATATGAATTGATGGTAATTCAGGTAACATCAGGCCACAGTACAAATGTGGGAAAATTCTTCATTAAAATGTCTACTTCTGCAGTGTCTTCCAGCTCTGTTTCTGAATAGGAAAAGACTTTTCATACTGTTATCATCATTAGTTAGTGACAGTATTGCAATAATTCACTTAGCAAATTCCTCCATGCTTATATTCATGCAACATCAACCACTTGTTGGATTGTGATACTGTGAAGATGTGTTGTACAAGTGAGCAAAGCATTTTTATTGGTATGACTCAGCCTGAGTGTAGATGTCAGAAGAGGTGAAATACCTGTTCCTGGTGGTGTTGCTGGCAGTGCTGTTGTTGTTTGGCAGTAATCTGTGAGGGGGATGGGAGTCAGTGCAGGTCGTACATGGGGCCCCTCCCTCTTACAGCCAACACTGTATGATCTCTCTCAGTCCAGATGCACTTTACTCTGTCTGCTGTCTCTACAGGCTGGGAGACAAGGCCATGCTCCTGACTGGTATCTTACCATTGTAGTCATAGCAACAGTTTCCATAGTATCGACAGCTGCTGGTACAGGAGCAGCTTCCAAGATGGTAACCACAGTTGGACCAACAGGATGCTGGACCTGCTAGTAGAGAAAACAGGAGGATTTTATGAATTACAGTAGGCTAATATACCAAAGCTGCTCAAGTGAACCCAGGTTATGTTGTAAGTCAGTATTACAGTGTACAACTCAAATGCTGTTGTACAAATTAGCATCTTGTAATGTGAATAGAAAATGATAATTCATGAATCATTGGGCCAAAGTGTAAATGTAAAAATTTCACTAATTCAAATATCATGCACTTCCTCTGTAATGTTCAAAGAAGAATCTCATCTGCATTTGGAGGAAAAATGGTATACTGGTGTTCAGGTGTGTCTTATAGCCATTCCTTTCAAACTCAAACCTGTCTTACTGAGCAGAGTAACAGTTCTATATTGTGTTCCAGTGTAAATCTGTATATGTCTGCATCAAACATTTATTGGGTTGTGATACTGTAAAGATTCACTGTACAAATAACCATGTTTTTTTATTTGTATCCAGCTTAAGTCCAACACAAGAAAGATATATGTGTGTTTTACATATTACAGTACACTAATCAGCATCAACACTGCTCACACGTGACTAAATTATGTACGGGGGCAATATTGCATAGTGCTTATATTTCTTATAGTATGAATTCAAAATGCTAATTCAGGTAACTTTGACCCTCAGTAAAAATATTTAAAAGTCACCTTATTAAAATGTCTTCTTCTTATGGTTGGTAACAGGATGTTCAGGGCTATGGTCCGGGCAAGATATGGTTGGTAGGGCATAACCCATACCTATATATGAGAGTTAGGCCCTTTACCCCATAACTATTTAGCACTGAGAGTTAAGCCCTTTACCCCATACCTATACAGCACTGAGAGTTAGACCCTTTACCCCATACCTATACAGCATTGTGAGTTAGTCCCTTTACCCCATACCTATACAGCACTGAGAGTTAGACCCTTTACCCCATACCTATACAGCACTGAGAGTTAGACCCTTTACCCCACACCTATACAGCACTGAGAGTTAGGCCCTTTACCCCTTACCTATATAGCATTGAAAGTTAAACCCTTTAGTACCCTTCTAACATAATACCAAAATAAATGATATTAACAGTATCACTGACTGGCTGTAAATAGAATCAGCTTCTGAGCTAGCAAATGAGAGTCTTTCAGGTTCATTACACTCATTCAGTTTGTGCCAGGTGGCCCGGATATACAGCATTTTAATGGCAGGCCTATTTTTGCAAGTGACAGTTGTAAAGAATCTAGCAGAAGGTGTCTTTCAAGTTTGTTTGTGCTCTTTAGGTCCACTGATGAGATGCACCTTTACACAGCTGTGGATGAAGTGTGATTTTTACCTGGAGTGGATACATATCCGATGTAATCTGTCAGACAGAAAGAGAGACATAACCAATCAGAGACCCTGTTGCTACACCCTGCCTGCTGTTTGGAAACACCTCTACATGCAGCTCAACCAATCTCCTCTCTTATGAATTTCCCTGTCACTCACACACCTGCTGTGTGTTGTCTGACACCATGCATTTAGTGAGACAGGCTGCTGTACTATGCATGCAGGCCTGTTTGACAGGCAAATGAACGTACAAGTAGCCTTTCTGTAGAGAGAAAAGAAAAGCAAAAACAGCTGACTTTGCTGTGTGAAGACTCAATGGAGAAATATGGGACAGTTTTCTCTCTAAAGAACTTAGAGGCATCCGGTACTGAGCAGTTCAGCATTCAAGACACCTTAACAAGTCAGTGTACCAAACACTGGCTGCACTCAGTCACTTAAATGAGTCATTTTAGTAAACTCTGATAGCACTCAGTGCTCACTCAACCAAATGAATCAAAAAACAGCACCCAGTCACCCAGACAACTCCCTGTAACCCTCTATTACCCATCTGAGTGACTCTGCTTTTCATTAATAGCACTCTGTCATCCATTTGAGTCACTTCACTAAGTATTCATACCACTCTGTCACCAAAATGATCCACAATACTACACATCAATACCACTGGATAAGCATGTTTATGTATGTGGAGTTACGTGTTTATGCATGCGTTTATGCATCTTTTCAGTATATTACAAACAATTGACTGTGTATTTTCCTTAGGAATAAGAGCAAAAACATATGAATTACAGTAAATTCATTAAGATAATGAAATTCATCACATTCAGAGAAACTGCAATTATCACTTCTCAGAGGTGAATGATGTCATTTACCTTGAACATATTCTGCATGAAATCCTTTGTATGTCTGTGAAGAATCACTTATGAAGACCACGGTCATGTAGTTTCCACTGGACCTGAAACTCCGGCTCGTGTATCCACATATTGTGCCCAGCAGGCGGTATGAGGTGGAGGGTCCGTCATACACAGACACACTGTCATAAGTGCAAGAGCCACCCTCCAGGCTTGGTGGCAAAAAACAAAGATATTAAGTCACATTTGTGAGAGGAGTAGCAAATTACATACACAAAATGCACATTTAGCTAGAGCCCAAACATGAGCCCCATCATGTATGCACAATATAAGAGATGATTACAGCGCTCACCTAAAATCCAGGAAATGCAGGTACACCGTCCTGTCTCCTCGTGCCTGGATATTCCACACACACCATGCGTTGTTAGGGTAATTGTAGGGATAGTTGGGGCTGGTGAAATTGCCTCTGGAATCTGTCAGGTAGCTCCCACAGTGTACCACGCCTGAGACGGAGCAGAGAATAAGTTTTCACACCATTGGGTGCCAGTGGGACACACAGGACTGTCGAAACAGGACTGAACAGAGCTCTATCTGAAAAACAGAGTCTGCAGCGCCATGCATGGTAGCTATTATAGTGTATTGTAACTTGTCTGTATTGTTTTGTATTTTGCCCTTCAAAAATTATTTGTTTTTGGTCAGTTGTTTGTAGTAGCCAGTGTAGCCAGAGGAAAGGAGGCATGGAATGCAGCATGGCCAGCAGGGGGCGAAACAGAGCCGGGATCCGTGGCAGAGTCTCGCTGAAGACTTTATCAGTAGCGTAGCGCAGGAGATCCATCTTCAACTAATGAACGTTTTGCAAGTGGGTAAACGACCTGCTGCAAATGCTGTGAAAAGTTAACATGGAGAGGAAGTGGCAAGCACGATTTCTACAGGCATGGACAAGTTTTCTTTAATTGCATAGGGATTGTCTGTAAATTCTCCTCCCGAATCTTCATTGAAACTTCAATTAATGTGCACTGTCCCCGTCAGAGAAACTAAAAAAAGACGATAGATTGCAGTAAAACACTGGCATTGCCGTTGCTTTTAACTGTGAATCTGCCACAGACCAAAACATCTACTGTAAAAAGTAGCCTTAATGTTGCCTTAATGTTCAAAAATTGATAAAAGACAAACTTATTCATGTAGACTATGTTGTAATCTAAAGATGCTATGGAAATTCATTGCAACAAAAGTCTGAAATAGCAGCAGTGGTCCCAGAACTCATTTCAAAAAGAGTTTTGCTTATTCATCAGGAAAAGCTGATTTCATACTCACGTGTTTCAGCGGTTAACGCTGAGGGTGTTGTGTACCATCCTGAAACAATAAAGCTGATGTCAGTACAGGAAATAAGAATATTTCTACATGAATACCATACCTACACACAGGCCCATGTTTAAACATAATATGCAGGAGACATATGCTATTGGAAATGATAATGATAATACATGCACATGCACAAATTAATTGACTTTTTTTTTTTTAGCTCTGACACATAAGATACTCTCCTAACGGTCTGAAAGTTGCAGAGGCACCTTGCACAGAGCCACTGGCCAGCAGGGAGAGCAGCAGAAGTGTGGCTGAGCGGATCTCCATCTCTCAGACTCAGTTTGGTGATGGTGTCCCAGACGCGCTGGCTTATATACCTCACACCGTGCCCTGCTGCCTCACCTTTACGGCCGCAATAAACCCTCAAACGCCCGCGTGTCAAACAGGCAGCATGGAAAGAACACAGCTGGACACGCTGTTGTTAAAATGACACTTGCTACTAAATGACTCTGTATTTGACTTGCCATAAAACTTCAGTACACGCGAAGGCTTCGCATTAAAGTAACTTTGACATAAGAATAATGACACTGTGTTAAACAGGTCAATAAATTGATAAATAGGCACGTATCAAAACAGGGTTTATGGTGGCTTATTATCAGACACACGGGGAAGATGGCATCTTTTTCCCACAGACTCGCAGACATGCAGGTTCCTCATCCAAACCCCGCTGCCGCGTCCGCTGGCCCTGTCCTACCTGTGAGCCAGGTGTGCTGCAGGTGCAAGGAGGGGCTGCTTACAGGAGCAGGAAGAGCCAAATGCTAGCCCTGAATGTCCTGTGTTAAGCAATATCTTTTGGCTTATCCTGACAAAGGAAGCTGATGGTAGCTTCACTTACTGGAACTTTTCTTATTTTGGTTAAACAGGTTTCAGTCTCCACCGGCATCCCCTGCCTGGACAATTGAAAAACAAATGCCTTTTTGTGTGTACAGAATCCATAAAGTGCCAGAGTTTTTGAAATGGAGAGTTTTTTATTAGCTTATTTTTGTTACTTGTTAGCAATATTGTCACAGGCAACACTTTTTCACCAAGTCACAACAGACTAGGCAAAGCAGCTATAAGAAGTTATTTCTTATGCCAACTACCAAGCACATAAATGCACCGATGCTTAATGCAAACCCTCTCTGCTTTGTTAAGCCTGCAGTGCATGATCTCAGTGCTTGTTGAAGGCTTGTTGATCGAGTTGACCTTTGACCTTAACAATTGACCTCAGTCTTGTCTCTACAGAAATTCCTAATATGGTCCCAAATGATAATTGACATATTTTTGTACTGTAACTGAAATGAGTTAATTTACAGTTATTTCACATGCAGATGCACACTGCTGCAGCTTTTTCCACCTGCAGGAGACAGAGCTGATGGTTGTTTTCCTATCCAAAAACACACTGAGCAGAACATCTTCTCCATTCATTGGAATGCTTCCTTTTGTTTTGATTGATATTGCAGCAGTACAGCACACATGCTCACAATCAGACGATTTAAAAGCAAACTGACCAGCTAAAGAGTGATTCATCACACATTCTGCCTGTGAGAAAGATGTGTGTTGTGATAGAAAGCAATTATCTAGAAGGGGCAGAGACAGGAAACATCTCACTTCTGCTTTTACTGAGTTTATTACTGCCACTTCATTATGGAATGGTGATCAATTTGCAATAATTCATATCAGGGATAAATATTTTGATTACAAGAGTGAATGAAACTATTTTTTTTCTTTATTAAAGGGTAATTAATTATGATCAAAGAACAAGTAATGATTTTAATCTTGGCGTTCATCTCAGTTTAAGTTTTATGTGTTTTGGTTGGAAAAAGAAGGAGCAACATTTTAGGGTTTTTTTGCATTTTTATTCTGAATGAAGCCGTGTGCCTATCAGTGCGTCTGTTGTGGCAGATCAGTGTGAGAGCAATACACAGCAGTGCAGTGGTTAACACAGTCACTGCGTAGGCCTGTCACAGACCCGTCCGTCACTGCTGTCACTCAGCGTCTGATGTTTGTGCAGGACTCTGTTCCGGTACTCCGTGTGAGCGCGCATTTCCTTATTGCCTCTATGGACTGTTAAATGTTCAGATCCCTTCGGTCCTAATCAAGGTGACTGGGTGTGTTACTGCTGAAACATGTGCATTATATAGACCCCTTTCCCACACTTTGATGTTGCTTCAGCATCTGGGAGGGAAAGAAAAAAAGGTTTTATTCTACATACAAATCGTACAAGTAATCTCTTGAACTGTTTTCAAAAAAGCTCACGCATTGATAAAATCCTATTTTAAGATGCATTAGGATAAAGAATATGTTTATATTAAGTTCATTAAGTTCATATTGGAGTAAATATTCCAATAATGTCTGAGTGTCAAATGGATGCCTCTCTGCTAAGCAGTGATCTCGTCAGCACTGTATGGAGTTCAGATCAAATTCCATCTGAATTCCAGCTCTTTTTCAGCTTGATGAAACAGCATCTAAATGGATCACTCTTCTGCTCTTCACTACCCTCAAACGAATGCTATGAAAGGTCTAAAAAACAAACAGAGAAATGGAGTTTAGCAGCTAGTCAGTGTCAGCGGCTCAGAGCAGCTCTGAGAACCAGCAGAGTCTGCCACTGCGCTCACACTGCTGCCTTTCAGTGTAGACCCTGACTGTGTCCGGTCTAGCTCATACAGAAATGAAGTATATTGTAATGTACACTTGTTTCTTCTATATGTTCATTCATATATAATTCGCTTTGGATAAAAGCGTCTGCCAAATGAATAAATGTAAATGTAAATGTGTGTTGTTCAGCCCAGGAATATATTGCAAATACATTTAAAATGTATTAATGAAAAGCATAAATATATTGCAATATACCAAAATGTTAATAATTTACATATTTTCATATAATAATTGATCTAAAGACATATTTTCTAAATCATATTCTCTGCTGGAAGTTGCCCTGGATAAAAGTGTCTGCTAAATTAATGTAGTGTATTCTTTTTTGTGAGGAAAGTGAGGGCACTTGTGATGTCAGGTCTCAAGTCTTTGTAGCAGGAGGGTGGAAGGTGTCCTAAATTCAGACGTTCTGGTCACTCATCATGTGTCATTAAATTGGCCAATCATGATCTTTCTTTCAAAGCTCTCATTAAAAACTGGCACTCAGATCTGTCAACCAAAACACAATGACTCAAACAGCAGGTCAATGCAGCTTCACACATGTGAATAAATACAAGTTCCCTTTTGAGATCCTTGAATGAACATATAGAAGGGATAATAATTTAATCAAAATAATCCATATTGCAAAGTTTCCGTCACGGCTAATATGTGTAGTAGCTGAGTGCTAATTCTGCAGGTAGGCCGGCCTGCACTCCTGCACGCGTTGTGTCTGTGAATGATCTTCCCCTCCCAGGGCGATTCCTGTGCCTCTGCTTTCTGTCCGGGATGACACAGGCCATGCGCATTGTTTGCACTGACCTCAGAAGGTGATCCAGTATTATTCCACCATCCCAGGAGATGGACATTTTCGGGCGTTTCTTAAATCCCAAGCATGTGTGGTTGGGCGGCACGCTGCCCAGCACCGGAGCACAGCTGTTTAAAATAAACGAGGTACGATATGCAGCCCTGAGGAAGGCTGTCCCACACAGTACCAACGGGGTGACCCATGGTCATTACTCAGGGCTGGCTGTAACAGACTTGTTCCAAAGACTTCCAGCCAAAGGGATAGCTGTGTTAAAGTTTACATGCTGATTTTATGCACCACACACACACACACACACACACACACACACACACACACACTGAGTCTCTGAGCAGAGCAAGAAAAGGAGGTGAGATGGTAAATTGTTACAGTACCATACAGCTTACCACCAGAAAAGCCTGTGCTCCTCAAAGAATTAAAACCACAACAGAGACCTGATATGTTTTAACTCTAGCAAAAAACCCAAGTCTAAAACTCCACTGTGTTGTTTTATTCCATAAACTCCATAAAACTCTGAAATTAAAATGCATTTTGGAGACCCACTTCCAGTCCCTTCCAGGTTAATTCACTGACTTCATACACCAAGAGTTCAAATTCGGGCAAGGATTGGATGATAAATCCTGAAATCCAAAAAAAAAAAAGAAAAAGGTTACTAATATATTTAGTTCTCTATTATATTTCAAAGTGCATTCATTACACCCATTTTACCTCACCTCCTCATGTTTCTCATGACCGCAGCTTGATAAAATATATTGTGCCGTTACTTTGTCTTTCAAACCAAATCACTCTTCCAAGAACTCTGAATGAGAATCCAGGACACTAGGATCACATATACACAGAGAAATTCACAAAGAGAAACTCAAGGACAGGAAACATGGTTATGGCTACATGTAGATCAACCCCTGATATAAAGAGAAAAACTCATCGATTGATACCCCAAAACTGACTTTAGCACCACACTTATACACAGCCCATTTCAAACAGTCTGTCCTTATAACAAACACACCTGTAACAACAGCAGCCCACACTCAGTTTACTGGTGGTGGTTAATCATTTGGAAAGATTAAAATAAGAGGGAAGATTTACAATATAATATTTGTATTTGATATATGATATACACATGGGGAGAGGTGGGGAGATTCAAGATAATAGAAAAGATTGCTATTCAAACCCAGACAGTTTTTTTAAATCATGCATAGGGGTGACCTTGAAGGTGTTTAGACTAGGACTATGGGCTAGTCATTATTTCATGGAAAAAAGCCAAAAGTAACATACTTTTACTTCATCTAAATAATGTCAGCTTGATACATGTTGCAGAAGTGAATTTATTGAAGAAATGCTCAGAAACTCCAGCTTTCAGCCTAAGGTATGAACTGCTTCCTTTGCATTGCGACTGGTTGTTTTGGCCCAGACTCTAGCTGCTCTCAGAATGAGAAACACCCTCCCCTAAGCAGTGAAAGCACTGCTGTAATCAGAGATTTGCATGAGTGTAGTGCTTTTCTTCCCAGTTTTTCATGACTGAATGAATCTCAACATGTTTAGCAGAATGAAAAATATTGCTCATCACAAAAATGCTATGAATACCAGGTATAATATATAAAGCCAGTGATTTCCATCAGAATAACTTTTATTTAAAAGTAGCAAGCCTTCAAAGGTCGCAGTGTCAGTTGATAACCACAAGAGGGAAGCATCTTCCATATTTACATACAGTGGATACCTTTTAAGATAATTCAAATACGTTTAGAGAGCAGGTTTTGACATATGCTGAGAGCTGAGTCTGGTCCTTTCAAACCCATTTCATCTAAACCCATTTCAGTGTTTTGCCAGGTGGCTATGGAATCTGCTGCACCCAGTGACTGTTACACACACACACACACACACACACACACACACACACACACACACACACAAACACACACACAGTGGCGTCCTGAGCAGCACTCATGACAGGACCTGATCGTGCCGTTTACTCACAGAGGTGAGTCTGTGGTCAGTTATTTGCACACTGAGGTGAAAGAGAAAAGTCACTCTCGGTTGTCAGGGATGTGGGACTGCATGCGTGCCGCAGGGGAGCTGGGGGAGAGGACGAGGAGATTGTTTGCTAGCACTGCTCTACACTCACCAAACCTCACACCCAACACTCCCCTGCAGTCACCAAGCACCACACCCAACACTCCCCTGCAGTCACCAAACCTCACACCCAACACTCCCCTACACTCACCAAACATCACACCCAACACTCCTCTACACTCACCAAACCTCACACCCAACACTCCCCTGCAGTAACCAAACCTCACACCCAACACTCCCCTACACTCACCAAACATCACACCCAACACTCCTCTACACTCACCAAACCTCACACCCAACACTCCCCTGCAGTCACCAAACACCACACCCAACACTCCCCTGCAGTCACCAAACACCACACCCAACACTCCTCTACACTCACCAAACACCACACCCAACACTGCTCTACACTCACCAAACCTCACACCCAACACTCCCCTGCAGTCACCAAACACCACACCCAACACTCCTCTACACTTACCAAACACCACACCCAACACTCCTCTACACTCACCAAACCTCACACCCAACACTCCCCTGCAGTCACCAAACACCACACCCAACACTCCTCTACACTTACCAAACACCACACCCAACACTCCTCTACACTCACCAAACATCACACTCAACACTCCCCTGCAGTAACCAAACATCACACTCAACACTCCCCTGCAGTCACCAAACACCACACCCAACACTCCCCTGCAGTCACCAAACACCACACCCAACACTCCCCTGCAGTCACCAAACACCACACTCAACACTCCCCTGCAGTCACCAAACATTACACCCACAGCCACACTGTCCTGTGCCTCTATTTACATCAAACCGCAGAGTATGTAATGAACTAAATATAAAACAGGCACCGTTCAGTCTCACACTCATTTCCTGTGTGTACGTGTGTGCCTTCACACGTGTGGTTGTGTGTGTTAAATGTGTTTATATGTGTCTAAGCATGGTGTTTGTGAACGTGTCTGTAGGTGTGAGAAATGGTGTGCTGCAGAGATGGCACTCGTGCACATGATGTGTCCCTGAGTGTGCACAGCCTGGTGTACTGTGTGTGAGTGTGAATGTGCACGAGGGCGAGGTGTTCTCTGTGGTTCACCTGCCACCTCCATCCAGTCTGAATGAGGATCTTTACTGCATAGAAATAATACTATTAAAGTCTTTTATTCCCAATTCTTGAAGATATCGTCCAACAAAACAAAAATGTAAAATTGCTATAAAAACAAAAGTATTGTGAAATGCTCACTCCTCTCTTCTCTGCTTCAGCACAATACTGAGCTGTTTTTTTTTGTCTGTTATTTTTTTTTGAGAAGTAAAGTACGTGCAATATAAAAACAAAAGGAAGAAAAAAGGATGGCAAATGAACATGGTTCATTCGTCTGAAGTAGTAGCATCTTTCCAGAATACATGAGAAGGTCAGATAAACAGCTGAGGAACTAAAATGCTACTACTATAATCTGCACACTGTCAGTTCCTGGCGCACTCTCAGCCTCAGTCAGAAACAGGGAGCGATGCCAGTGGTTAGAGTCTAACGTGGGCGGGCCTTCGGCCCCCCAGCAGAGGTCCATGGAGAGACGGGGAGGGCCGGCAGCGGGGGTGCCGGGGGAGGGGTCAGGGGTCGACCTCCTCGGGGACGATGGTCAGCATGACGTCCTCGTTTCCACGCCGCACCACCAGGCGCAGAGTGCTGTCCCTCTTGATGGCGTTGCTGACGTCGCTGGCAGAGGAGATGCGCTGGCCGTTGATGCTGATGATGACGTCGTGCTCCTTCAGTCCGCCGCTGCGTCGGGAGGGAGGGATCGAGTTAGCCGTCTGCAGGCCGGAGGCGTGCATCACCCATACCGGTCCCTGCGCGCTGCTAAACTGTGCTGCATGCAAAGGTTCCACTGCTCCCAGTCACTGCCTGTGACTCTATTAGTGTCAGTTTAGGACATTTTTGGGGTGCACTGACAGGTTTGCCTAATATAAATGGGCATTAAGTGCATAAAAGTACGTCAACTTTCTAGAAATGCTCTATCTTACAATTTTTACTTGAGAAACAGCCCGGTTATGAGATAAAATTTTACTGAAGTGTGTGTACATTAAGGATATCAGCTGCAGTTTGTACAAAACTTACTCCACCTTGTTACTTCATTGATAACTCCACCATTTTCTCGTCTGTATGATTAATGCACTCTCTCGGTGATGGCGGTATGAGGGGTTCCCCACCCTCCTCCAGCACAGCCCCCTGGGCATGCTCAGATCATGTTACCGTGGTTACCCAGAGAGGCCACTCAGGGCTGGCAATGGTTCTGAGGGAAACTGCTGTCTCAACACACCACACTCATGACTGCGGCCGCAGAAATATGCAGAGATGGGGATATTTTCCAAATGTGAGCAGGCCTGGCTGAGCTAAGCCTGAGACTGGATCCCTACTCACAACCATCCCAGCAGCACCAACAACTTCCACTGGCAGAAATACACAGACACATACAAAAGGCCTGATCACATGAGACCCCTAACCCTAATGCTAACCCTAGTGCTAACCCTAACCCTAACCTTAACCCTAACCCTGACCCTAAACCCTAACCCTAACCCTGACCCTGACCCTGACCCACTCACGTGGCAGCCGGTGTCTTAGAGATGACCTCCATGACGTAGGCCCCAGAGGTGATGTCAGGGAAGTCCTTCTGGCGTCCCTTCAACTCCTTGGCGAGTCTGTGGGTGAGAGGAAGGTCACTGGGACACAGAGAGAGGCCGCACAGAGTCCCACTGAGGGGATGTGCTCAGGTTGCCTTTCGCAGCTGAGGATGCTGGGAAGTGTGACTTACGTTGGAGTGAGAGTCATCATCCTCACGCCAATGTACTTCTTCTTTGGAGCCATTTTCCCTGCAAAGGACAGATCACAGCAGCCAGTGAGGCTTAGGTCAGATGCATTCTCACTTGTTATGGCTTAAACACTTGGGTCTGACTGTCTGGTTTAAAAAAAGCAAGGAAACAATGTCTCACTGTTTCTGTTTCCATGTACATGGCATATTTCACATAAGACTGAAGGGAAGGACCGACAGATTGATAGATTTGAGTGGGAAACCTTTAGCCTGTCTGTCGTATGACTCTGCCAGGAACTGCCGGATCTTGTCGGAGGGGATGGCGAAGGAGATGCCAGCCGTGACCTTCAGAGTGTTGATGCCAATCACCTCCCCATCCTGCGACAGACAATGCGACGTCAGCACCCCCGCACGCCCGCTGCACTCTCTCCCCGGCTCACACACACATTCGCCGAATCACCCCACAGCATTCTTACCAGGTTCACCAGCGGGCCTCCCGAATTCCCGTACTGCAGGAGACAAAAATAAATCCAGATCAGCTCACAGACCCGGGGTTACAGTGTAAATTCCTTTATGTTTTGATGGGAGCCGATAAAGATGTCTGCAGTGCCAGTCAAAACAAGGTGCAGATCGCTGATTGAGATCGCAGCTCTTGCTGCGGGGATCGGGGGTATAGGATGCGTGGGGGCGTGTGGGGGTCGGGTGTGTGGGGGTCAGGAGTGTGTAGGATGTGGGGGGGGGGGGGGGGTGTGGGGGGTTGGGGGTGTGGGGGGTGTGTAGGATGCGTGGGGGAGGGGGTGGGGGGTGTGTGTAGGATGCGTGGGGGAGGGGGTGTGGGGGTGGGGGTGTGGGGGTGTAGGATGCGTGGGGGAGGGATGGGGGTGTTGGGGGTTGGGGGGTTGGGGGGTGTGTGGGGGTGTGGGGGTGTAGGATGCGTGGGGGAGGGGGATGGGGGGGTGTTGGGGGGTTGGGGGGTTGGGGGTGTGTGGGATGCGTGGGGGGAGGGGGGCAACAGCGTGCTCACGTTGATGATGGCGTCGGTCTGGATGTAGTCCATGTCGGAGTTGCGCAGGCCCAGCTCCTTGCCGCCGCGCTGGGTGGTGCTGACGATGCCGGTGGTGACGGTGTTCTGCAGGGAGAAGGGGCTGCCGATGGCCACCACGAACTCGCCGGGGCGCAGGTCAGCCGAGCGGCCCAGCAGCAGCACCGGCAGCTTCGTCTGCAGGGACAGGACACACCCAAACCACCTCATAACGTCCCTCTCGCCCTCACCACAAATCTCAGTCTATGACCCGCACTGCCCCCCTGCTCCCCACGACCCCTGACCCCACCCCTGAGGCACTGAGGACCTCTTTCATGAGGGCGCTGCTATAACTTGCTGTCATTAACAGCAACACATCCAGGGTTTCATCATTACGGCCTGGTCTCTGCAGGGTGGAGAGGCTGTGAGAGGGAGATATTAGGGGCCTTGCTGTGATGCACCATGAACATCACGGAAGAAAAATGCATCTTTTCACATCTCATCTATTCTGGCATAAAGAGGAAAGCATTGATATCCCAGCTTCTGTGCCGGGACTGACCCTTTCCCCAAATTCCGGACACCCACAGGGCCACACACGCTGTGCTGCTTCAACCCCCCAGCACCAGTGAGAACCCCCCCGTGACTGCGCCTCCATTGTGATTCCGTTTAATATAAATAGACTTACAGGAACTAGCGAGTGAAAGTGAGATGGCAGAAGGAGTCACAGATATGTGCAGGAAGAAGCAGACTCACGGGACAGGCCTGGGCTTAACGCAGGCCGGATTTATGACTTTCACCATTCAGTCCCAGAGTGACTCACAGGGCAGGTATTCCACACCTACACCTGCACAGGTATTCCAACAGCAACTGCAGTCACATACATCCAGGCAACAGCTTGTTCCCTTTGGAGTTACTGCATTTGACTATGATATAGCAAGAGTTTCAAGTACAGCTGATGGATCGATAGTGGTGACATCATCCTCAGGGAAGAACTTTCTGTGGGATGATGAAAGGGGGATCATCCTGAGAGAACACTGGGAGATTGGCCGACTTTTGCCACCCATTAGAGTTACAACACAGGCAGGTAGCAATGGTGCCCTTTCCGCAGCCCTGTTTTGGAGTCACCAGCTGTGTGCAGTAGTGAGCTTGTCACCACAACTTCTACACTCATGCGTGAGCATCAAGGCAAGATGACTGCACTCCACTGATACGCTCACATGAAGCCAACAGCGATTTTTCATGCTGCAACTCACACACTGCACTACAGCAGAGGGTGCGCTCACTTCACTGACATCATCAGACCAAGTCACAGGCACCCAAAGAAACGAAGGGTGTCTGAGAGGGGTGAGAGGAAAAGCCCCTGCCGACACACCCACCCCCACCCCGACGGGCCAGCGCCACTGTTCTGCAGTGAGCGAAACCCGGGCCGGGTCGGGCCGGGTCGGGCCGGGTCTGGCCGGGTCTGGCCGGGCGGCGGCAGCGGCGGTAGCAGGCTCGGGAGGCCTCGGTGAGGAACGGTTATTAATAGCAGAACACAGAGAGCGAGACGCTGCCGGCACACAGGCAGGCGAGGAAACCTTTCACCTCGTCGTCTTGCGAGCAGGAATTCAGACCTGACACAGGAATAGCAGCCTGCCTCAGTGACCACCAGAGCTAAGCAGATAAACAGATGGGTCGGGACGGCCTCGTTCCCCGGGCGACGGCGCGGGGGCTGGCCCAGGAGCTCTGCTTGAGAAGCCGGCGAACAGAGGAGCTTATTCACCAGGAGAAAAGACGTTTTAAATCATTTTATGGTTTGAGACATAATGTTTATTTTTATGCTCTCTCACGTACATTGCTGTGCTCATTGTAAGCCTACGATGGGTTGTTACTGTGGCTCATACTTCAGTTCAGTACGTCACTAAAGTTCCCATACACCCTAACTGTCACTGTCACTGCTGTGGGATCCAGGCTCTCAGAGCTCAGGGGAAATGATCCAGAATGGCAGAAACACTGACCTTTTCACAATGGTTGCATTCCTCAGCAAAGACTCAAGCACTTCAGAAAGAGAGACAAACAGAGCGATGAGGAAAAGGTAAAATCAGTGCAAACGGGAAGCGGAGCCACGGAGTGAGTCAGTGTAAACGCAGCAGCAGGGGAGGAATGTGGAGGTAGAGTGTGGGGCACATCGCTCCTGGGTCACGGCTGGGAGAGGGAAGCAGATCCTGCTCTGACCCCTCAGGCTGCCGTTGCACACCAGGGAGGAACACGAGCTTCCTCAGGGCGACTGACTCCTCGCCGCGGACGTGAGTCAGCCCTTATTTTCAGCTCTGTTCTTAAAACACGAGTGTGCATCACCAGAGCGGGTCACTGCATGGGCATTCCTAACATGGGATCACACATTCATACCAAAACCAAAGAGTCTGAGATATCACTGCCTTTACTGCAGGGCCCACGTCTCCGATCTACATGACGGATATTTTCAGACGATGCTGCTGATGCTGAACAGTATCTTCAAAACCCCAAAGTGACGAGGCCGACTGAGTCCCATGCACTACAGGAAGTCCCAGGGAAGCAAAGAAGAAACAGCATTGAGGGAATGCTCAGATCAATCCCAGCACTCCCCTGCAGGTGCAACCCTGTTGATTCTAGCTGTTGTGTTAGAATTTCAAATCTCACAGCTGAGCCAGGTTAGCAACAACACCTTGGTTACATAACCCATCAGTGGATTATATCTGAACACTTACCCACTGGTCATCAGAAACGCTTCAGAACGTCTTCTGACCAAACCGGCTATGGTATATACTGATGGGAGTAATTGCATACTAAAATCAAACATAACTGCTACACTTCCTTAGAAGGCTGCTGCCTGACCTTCAGATTTTTCACTATAGTGATTTTCCCTGCAACACAGCGTCGGTTCGGAGGGCCATTAGTGTTTATTTTTGGAGAGCTGGTGTTGTGTTTCTGTTGTTGCAGCAGTGCAGTAGAGTTGAACCCTGAACGGTCTGCCCCTGTGTGTAAATCAGTGGGGCTGGAGTCGGAGAGGTGAGTGCTTGCTTTCCGCCTCGCGCCACACTGAACAGCAACACAAACAGCAGGCGCAGTGGGTGTAATCACTCACAGACTCCCATCAGACGTTCACTCATATCCTGGGATGGATCCCGGAATATTCATGAGTGCGGGTCATACTGTGTACACAGATGCACTCCAATCAAAGTGCGTCTCTGTCCCTGTGAACAAAACCCATGACGCTCTGGCAGGATGTGATGGGGCTGCCACTGTCCCTGCTGGTGCAGGTGTGACTGCCGGCCACCGTCTGACCCCCCGTCTGTCCTGACAACCCCCCACCCCGTCTGTCCTAACCACGCCAACCCACCCCCGGTCTGTCCTAACCACGCCAACCCACCCCCGTCTGTCCCGACAACCCCCCACCCCGTCTGTCCTAACCACGTCCTGCAGCAGAGAGCTCTCACTGCTTCCACAGGGCAGGGGGAAGGACTGCAGAGAGGTAAAGACAAATCACTTATACAACGCCTTTCTTACACAGCAAACAGGAAGTCCGTAATCATTATAATAATTAGAAAAAGATGATGGAGAAGAAGAAGAGAAGAACATGAAGAAGAGGAAGAAGTAGTTTTGAATTTTTATAGCACCTTTCATACTCAGGAAAACCTCAAAGTGTTTTCCAGGATAAAATACAAATTAAAAACAAGATGACAAGAGTGCAAAGAAAAAGGGAAATGAGTTATATGGTGGTGCTATGCTAAAAGCAGTAAAGTAAATCAATATTATAAGTAATAATCAGTTTTTGCAGACACCACTCTTTGGCATGATTCTCCGGTTAGGTTCATAGTGGTTTCACTTTCCATGACTTCAGATGAACGTGTGTGAGTGTGTGTATCCACCAGCCCAACATACTGCTCCCTCCTCATGCCAACAGTGCTATTTTCAGCCAGGAGGACGACTTCAATAAAATCCCTCTGCTGCCACTGGCAGGCCCTCCGGCCCAGGGCACACCTTACACCCCTCCGATGGGTCACTGTGTAGCCCTCAGCGTGTAGCCCTGTGGAGGCCGTGCTGCAAAGGGCAACCCCGCCCGCCCCGCCCCCCTCCACGGCCGAGCACTCCATGGTCCATTGCCCTGACTGGCTGGACGTCAGCGCTGGCTTTTCCCACAATTCCCCTGTGCGTTTGCCTGTCCTATTCCCCACACATCATTCCTGTGTAAACACAGACAAACTTGGGTAACACAGCCCTGTTCTCAGGAGTCAACATTTCACCGTGACAAAGAGCCCCTGACAATGCAGAAACTCTTTCCAAAGTACACAGGAGCTGAGCGGTTGGCCTCAGAGGTGCCACTGTCCAACTGTAATTAATGACCCACTTATTTTTTTCAAAGAACAGCAGAGGTAAGCAGCAGATTTAGGGTGTTTCCTCCTTTCAACACTCTGACCCAGTGGCAGCCTTCCAGCGGAGCGCTATAATTGAGTGTTGTGTACACAGACATGCTCGGTCGTTCGGGGTTTGCACGTTCCCCCGCAGATAAACCTGTCCAGGACGAGGCGTGTTCAGGCCTGTGGAGCCATCAGCCGCTCCGCGTCCCTGCTCGCGGGATTGGTTTTCCTGCTGACACAGAGACGGGGGAGGGGGGGGGGGGGGAGGGAGAGCGGAGGAAAATGGGAGCAACTGGGGCTCTGAAATTTGGACCGCGCCGAGACCGCACCCCAAAAAGAGTAGACGCACGACCAGAAACCTTCGCTTTTTCCTATATGGTTACCCTTGACCACATATGACTAAACTGCATCCTATACCGGCTAGACACCACATGTCTTTGGGATCAAAGCCATCTACATCTGAACTTGTGTGGTTTGGGGTTTCTCTTCTGTAAAATGACAAACAGGCCGTAGATGAAGAGGCCAAGTCTGAAAAAGAAAAGGATGCAAAAACGTCAGGCTGGTGAGAAAAGGCTTTTTACGGCCTTTTACATGTGGAAGATATCCACAGCGATCTTCTTGGTCCAGCGAAACAGAGGATGATATATAGTACATAACTATTAATTTCCCCCTCTGTTTCTTAAGGACAGCTCTCGGGGAATGGGAGATTGGGCATGTAGAACAGATTTAACCTCTAACAAAGGCAAAGTGTGCCACAGAGACAATAAATCAGGCCTCATAATCGCATCATTATGACTCAGTCTGCAGAGTGACGACAGGGAGTGAATCTGTGTTACAGAGTCATCTGCACCCCAGCCCTTACCCTGAGAGTCTTCTGTTTGTGACTGAGCCATAGCATCTCAACTCACTCGAGTGGCGTGGTGACAGCCTGGGACAGGGAGAAACCCGAGCCACCCGTGTCTCTTAAAACCTAAGTGGAAATCCATGAGAGCTATAAATGATGGCAGATCTCAGCGCTGTTTCTGCTAACGTCGTCTCATCGTCTGAGGGCAAGCTGAGGGAAGTGAGCGACTGCCTCATTATGGTGTCCGACAGCAGACCTGTAGGATACTCAACAAAGGGGAAATGGAGTGATGAAGTCTGGAATATTCCGGCCTTTACCAGAAGCAGGCTTCCATGTTTCTTGTTAACTCCATCCCATCTCCAGTCATGAAGCTTGCATTGCTCACTGCTACCCACACACACAGGTAACCACGCGGCAAGTCATTTCTGTTTGCTCAACATGGGGAGAACACTTTCCTTACCAGCATTAAAATCTCTGGTAAACGCAGTAATGGATTCCAAGGCCGATGCCAACATAAACCACCACAGACCAGCGTCACCATCCGAGAAACCCACAAACCTCACTTCCCTTCAAGTGGGTGAAGAGAATATGGTAATAAACACAAGCAATCAATCTTCTTATTTTACCGTAACCTTATTGTTATTACCTCCATTCAGTGTGTGACACTTTATGCCTCAGGCCATGATTCAGAGAGTACAAACTTTGACAGTCTTGGCCTACTTTTGATAACTCACGACACGTCATGGAGAAAGATGGCAGGCATCACTTAAAAAGCACGCGACCAAAGCCCTGGAGGCTGGGTATAAAAATGTGGGTGTAGACGTCTCTCTTGCCAGCCCGTCAGTTCAGAAAGTCTGAGTCTCTGCTTTTGTCTTTCAGTGGACTGGATTCTGATTGGCTGAGAGCATGAAGCCACAGCCCTGTGGGTCTCTTCTGCTGTTAGTCATGGAACAGAAAAGCAGACACCAGAACAGACAGCATCTCCCAGGCAGGTACTGGGGGCGAAATGGTGCCTGGTTTTCCATCAGCTGTTTACTCAACTGTTTTCAGTGTGGTGTGTGTTTGGAAGCCCTGTGGAAGACTTTCTTTCATGTGACAATTAGCGCTGTTTTGAACTGCCTGACAGCTGTCACGTAGGGATTGTTGTCCGTCTCAAAGGCAGAGACGGTCACACAGTGTCCTCGAGTCTGGGCTCAGCTTGGCAGCCACCACCCGCCACCACACCCAGCGTCTCACTCTGCCAGCATCAGAGTCACGGCCGCGTTCTCGGAGGCTTGGAGCTCACTGTGCCAGCATCAGAGTCACGGCCGCGTTCTCGGAGGCTTGGAGCTCACTGTGCCAGCATCAGAGTCACGGCCGCGTTCCCGGGGGCCGGAGCTCTGCGCTGCGGACAGGACTGCTGGCCCGGATCAGTCAGAACCGCTCCATGGGTCAGCACGGTCACTGTGTGCAGAGTGCGGTCACTCACGGTCACTGTGTGCAGAGTGTGGTCACTCACGGTCACTGTGTGCACAGTGCGGTCACTCACGGTCACTGTGTGCACAGTGCGGTCACTCACGGTCACTGTGTGCAGAAGCGGGTCCACGCAAGACGAAGAGCTCACTGCTGACATCTGTCACATGTAATGTAACACTGGACTGTGGGCCGACAGGAGCTAGAGGCAAACACACTGTACAGCATGCCGTCACATTATTACATTCCACACTGACACCAGACAAGGAATACCAAACCAAGAAGATACAGTACCAGGGACCCATTGACTTTCTGGTTGTTGGGTTCATCTTCCAGTATATGATATGTTATTCCTGATGGTAGTATTCTATTAATAATAGAAACTTCAATGCTCCTCTCTCAGAGGACCCTCTGTGAGCGTCTCAACACAACTGCAGTATATCACATCCCAACTGACACCAAACGCACCAATCAGGAAAACAGACTTTAGTATTGCATGTCTCTGTTATCTCAAACCAAGCAGACTGTGTTGCCATCAGGGTGGAGAGAAAACCGGGACACTTTAAGGGAGATATTCACTGTACATCAGATCCTGACGGCAGGGCTGATCTCCCCGGTGAAACGTGTGCCAGCATGCGTCTCAGGCATTTTGCAGTTGTTATTGGGATGCTTTCCGCAGCAGTCATGGGTTTGACTGGTGCCTGCAGGATGAGTGTCGTGCCACTGACACTGGATGGATAGGATTGATTTTTCCATGACATTGTAATGTCATATAAATAGTTCAACAGATATTGAGCTGAAGATGTATAGTGAGTGTGACTTCATACAGAAAGTATTCATCATTCCTGTTCATTTTGCTGATTAAGTTGGCCCAAACGACTTACACTCTGAATGAAATCCGCTCTCTGGCTAAGTCTTCACTGTTGTGTGGGACAGTAGTTCTCAAACAATGGCCCACATGCTGCTGGTCATCTACCAACTCCAGGAAAGTGGATTGTAGACAGGGTGCATAATTATGGAAATATTTTAAATAGACTATAGCTACTCAGCTATCAATGTGTAAAATATCAAAGAACAGGATGTGCCGGTTAATTTGGAAAATTCTAACTAATCCTAAATTAACATTGTTAATGATCTGCAGTTAAGCCTTCCATCAAATGGTTTGAGCACCAATATCCAGCAAACCTCCCTACCTGCACAGACTGGAGTTTTGAGTGTCTAGCTGCGCACAGTGGATGCCTGGACTGTCTTCAGAGCCTGTAATTTGCATCCTCTGTATATCATTCAGAGGGAATACCTGTAACATTCATTTCTGTGGTACTCTGCAACTCTTCATGTTTTTGATCTGCAGATATTAGGCTGAAATCAAAGGATGAAATTCAGAAGACTACAGACTGTGCTCTTTGATCAACTTGTGGATATACTGTAATAAGTTGCGCCAATTATGCATAAATTTAAACACAATCTGTAAATGTGATACAGTCTATGATACAATTAATCAGTTTCGAAAACTCACCTCCCCCTCTCTCAGCAGCCTGTATATGGCCTGCAGAGAAACCGCACTGGACTGCCTGCACACGCTCCAACAGCACAGGTGAGTCAGACCCAAAGCCCCACCCGGGGTGCACATGCCCCCCAGCTGAAACCCCACAAACACCCTGCCAAACGCAACAGGGAGGTGCCTCCCTCACCCCTCTGCACACCCACTGCATGGATTCCTGCTTCATCCAACCAAACCTTTTCCCTTGGGCTCATTTTCAGTCCATTTTTGATTTGTTTATTGACCGCTTTCGATCAATAGTTTTAGTCAATGTTTATTCAGTTTATAGACCTTTTTCAAACTCTAGTTAGATATATCCTATTTGAAAACTGTTATGTAAATGAGCTTTTTACAAGCCCTAACCAGCACTATTTGCCCCCTGTCTTTAAACCTTTGATAGTTTGTGCTTTTTCTGTCTCATAGGGTATGCAGTGGCTAAAGCTGCCTCGAGAGTTTTGAGCAGTCAGGCTATCAGCTGCTGACCTGGAGCCAGAGTTGCAGGACGAAGCGGCCTGGTTTCCTCAGGGTAGGAGAGGGTACGTCAGGAGGGTACCCTAATTCCACTGCTCTCATGCACCCTGCAATGCGTTCAGCACCTATGAGTTGCTTAGCTGATGTCAGGGAGGTGCATCTGCCTGTTTCCTCTGCTCTCTTGGTATACTGTGGGACTTACACTGAAAGAAAGCTACTGCCTGCATACACGGGTAGTGAGAGCTACAAGTATAAAAGAGAAAAAAAAGTACAAAATAATTGAAAAACCCACAATGAACACAGAGATAATAGCAGTTTTAATCTGAGTGAGAACCAGCCACCAAATAAACAACTGCTGCTACCAAGTTTGTTATTATCGACTGAGCCAGTATTCTCATTTTACTTCAGTCTACAGCCAGCGGAAGACTGGCGGCTTTTTCATATTCCCAACAACACAAAGCCCAGCCGACCCTTTCTGTTATGAAGACAGTTTGTCCAAGCACTACAAGCCTAAACATGCACCACAGGCAGCACTGAAATATATGTTCCAATCCCAATTCCTTCTCTGGAGGGCTGGATTCCAACACTATTTAATGAATCTTTCTATGACCCACTGAATTACACCTGGAACTGCAGAGGAGACGGCCTGCACATTATTATCCAAATCATGACTTCAATTAAGCAAACAGAAAGCTAATGCAGAACCCTGTGGCCCTCCAGGATTAGACTTACCTATTGTAAAAGTTCGGTAAGGACTTTGAAACGTGACATTGTTTTTTTCTACAGGGGCATCTGGTGACAGTGAGTGACTCTAGCCGGAGAAGAGGTGGTCAGATCAACGTGTTCTCCATAACAAGGCCAAACAGGCAGCGTTTGCGCCAGCCTGAGGCTCATTACAGAAATCCTGTAGCATCTGTGTTCTCCAAAGCCTTCAGTGTAATGACATATTTCCCTTAAATTACCAGTTTATATGAGTGGAAATGCAGTGGGCTACACCCTTTGACTTCGCTGGAAAACTACGAAAGAATTGAAGTGGTTTACACAGAGGGCCCCCAGCCCCAGACAACACTCCCCCACTCCCTGATCCCCCCTTCCCCACTCCCCGATCCCCCCTCCCTGACTCCCCCTCCCTCTCCCCAGACCCCCCTCCCCCTGCTGACTGGGGTGAGAGCTTGTCTCAGTGCTATTCCCCGAGGACGGGAGGCAGGGCCTGGTTCACACAGATGCTGGGGATGTTTTTCTTTGCAGCGCAGTGACACAGCCCTCCCCATGATGGCTGGCCTGGTGATGTCTTGGGGAGACTGGGCCAAAGTACAGCTCGAGCTGAACTTTCACTTGGTGAGAACATTAACCCCTGACAACCCAACACAGAGTCAGCTGTTACTTTTCTGTAATGTGCTCACTCCTGTCAAACTGCATAACATGCCATGCTGTCCAGAACCTGAACAGAATCAGAACCAGAATTCCCAACCAATTAAAATGAGATTTCCCTCAACAACTTCCAAATGCTCTTTTCCCACACTGCTTGCTTGGACATAATTCAATGGAAATCCCCTGCAGGAAGACAAGTAATACATAGCTATGCACATATCGTGCCACATACAGTAAAATCATATTCAGTACATTCATAAACAAAAATGAATATTCTGAAATATATAGCATATACACCCCTTCCTGGAATACCATTTCCTGCATGCCTTCCAACCCTGATGAGGAAGCCCATTGGCCGGCTTTCCTCAGAGTGGGCGGGTCTTACCGGAGTGTCGATCTTGATGAGGGCGATGTCGGCCTTCTCGTCCACGTCCTTGATCTTGGCATCGTAGGAGGCGCCACTCTTCAGCTCCACCTTCACCCGCTGCTTATTGGCCACCACGTGGGCGTTGGTCACGATCAGGCCATCTTCCGAAACCACAAACCCCGAGCCGCTGGCCACTGCCACCTCCCGCTTGGAGAACACCATCCTGACAGACGGAGACGCCGAGGAGACGGCCACCGCGACAGAGAGAGCAGATGTGAGAGGAAGAGAGAGAGATGGAGATGGGGCATCACTATAAAATAGCCTATGAATGACAGCGAGCTTTGGCATGGCAGTGAATTCAGTAAAAGAAACTGCTTGTAGAGTACAGTGTGCAACAGGAGAAAACCCTACAGCGTAAATATGCTGTTCTCAAATTGTTCTAAACTCTTGAATGGTATAATCCAGTCTACTGGTTTGTACAGAGGTGAGGTTAAGGATCCACTCAGGCAACAACACTACACAAAACGGTACACAAAGAAACGCTACATGCAGCACTTCACAGGAATAAGCTTCAAGCGTACGGACAGGCCGAGAGACAGCAGAAGACAGCGAGAAAGAGGGAGAGACAGAAAGAGAGTTCAAAAGCAACTTCTGGTTCAAGGGCGGGTGAGGGGCTGTACACCTGCTCCTTTAAGGACAGATTTGTCTTCCAGAGGAGCGAGGGAATCAGATGTATTTTCCTCTGTAGTCACAGCAGGCTCCTCTTGGCCCTCTCGATAGAGGAGAGGTGATCCTCAGAGAGCTGTTTGTGGAGCTCAGAGAGTCTTGGCAACAGAAGCCCTGATCACCCCTTGAACTCACTATCTTTAAATAAGCCCCCCCGTCAGCCGGCGCACCCTCCGCGTTCCCTTCTGAAGAAAGAGCTTCCCAAAGCCTCTTCCTCCCTGCACCTTGTGGTCTTCCTCACAGGAGACCAGCCTTCAATGCATGAAGCCGTCAGCTAAACAGCAGACCTACGGGACTGACTCTTGGACTCAGCTACAGAGACGTTCTCAATCACCGGAGAGCCAAAGCTTTTAAGCAGGAAAGGAAGAGAAAAATGTCCTATGGCATATGCATATGGCTGATTTTTGGAAATCTGTATTTTTCAAACTCTTCAAAGAATCTATCGTACAGAATGTGCTGTACGAGATCAAAGAGAGCAGGCCGTGACAGCACAGGAAGGAGGTCTGCTGAGTGAGCAGTGAGAGCAGTCTGCGTGATGTCAAAGGGCCGGACTGCTTGTCAGAGAATCACTCAACACCACTGTCTTCCAGTGATGCACTGTATGAAATAACCACAGTATTTCAGGGAGAAAGTGGGTCTGTGTCCAGACAGGAGCAGTCGAACGCAACTGCTGTCCCACTAACAGCAGCAGTATCTGGAACGTGATCGGTACCAGACTCTGTCCTGTTAAAGTCACCTTCACTTGCTTATCAAGCCCAGAAATATTTTTTTGTGTGGTTCTAAGTCAGGAGTTTGGCAGGGCTAAATTGCGATTCCAACAAGAGTAATTATTCACTAATTGTTCACATTTGTTTAAATATTTATTTGGCTCGCTACAGAAGATGCAAAAATTAAATTACTGCCAAGAGACAGCAATTATAGCCAGTAATGTGGATATTTAAAAAAATAAAGTAGCTATGCGATGTGGCAAAGTCCTTTCCTAAATGCACCATAATTTTACAGTTACTGTGACACTGTTTATTTGAGTGCTTAACCCACATGCTTTGAAACAGCAGAGTGTATAATTACAGTGGCTCTGCAGAGAGCGTTCGACGCTGGGAATATGAAGTTTGCCGAAGCTCATTCAGTGCAGTGCAGGGCATTAAAACAACAGAAACACGGCACAGTGTTTTTAAAGAGGAGTGTTCCAGTGAAATGCTTTTTGCATCTACTTTTCTATTTTCCTTTTTTTCCTTTTTTCAATGTTTTTTAAATGTTGAACTATGTAAAACATTTGGGTTGAATTCACTGTGTTTGCTCTTTCCATAACCAGCCAACTAACTGATTTTTTTTTACCACATAGCTTGGCACACTTGCATTAATTCTCCTGTTTGTGTCTGCATGTGAAGACTCGATGAAGCTATATTAGAACTTCACTCTGCTTCCTCAGGTTTGAAAATACTCTGCTGTGGTGGACTAAACCAAGGTTAGGTTTCCAGTCAAATGAGTCAGGGAGAACTTTGGGACACTTAAAAAAATCCTCTTTAAAGTACCCTATAATATTTATGATAGTCACGTGTTTCAAAGGGTTCTACACCCCCACAATGAGATCTCTACTTCCAGAGCAAGACGGCCCTGCCCTATTAAGCTGTCTGCATACTAGTGGCAAGCAGAGCATGGTAAAAAGGGTTATAAAAAAGTTTTAATGCGTTTAAAATGGATGCAATTCCACAGGGACAGGAACTGCACAGAGCTGCGGGCGGGTGAGTCTTTTAGCTGACTTTCTGAAACGAGCATGAAGTGATCCAAGCGTACTGCCTGTTTCCCAAAATCCTCCCCTTTTACCAGGAAACACTTTCCTCAGTAACAGTTAGGACTCCTACACATGCAATGCAAAATCAATACAAAGCGGTACAGAAGACTTTCTCAAATGAACTTATAATCATCACCATCATCATCACCATCATCATCATCATCACCACCATCATCACCACCACCATCATCACCACCACCATCATCACCATCATCACCACCATCATCATCATCACCACCATCATCACCACCATCATCACCATCATCACCATCACCATCATCACCATCATCATCATCACCATCATCATCATCACCATCATCACCATCACCATCATCATCACCACCATCATCACCACCATCATCATCACCACCATCATCACCACCATCATCATCACCACCATCGTCATCATCATCATCACCACCATCATCATCATCACCATCATCATCATCATCATCAGCAGCAGCAGCAGCATCATCAGCATATTCTATTGCTGAGATCTGTAAAAACAACCAGCAGCTGAGAAATACTGGTGTCTGCCCACACAGAACTTGCTTCTTACGGGGAGACACTAATATTTCTCTCTTCCGCCGAGCTGTAGTTCTCACGCAAATTAACTCCAGTTCCAAATTAAAGGCAATGTCTTCTCATTGCAAGCGAAAAGGGAAAGGAGCTCAGTGTTTGTTATCTGATCCAGAGTGGCAGCAAAAGGGGATGCATTTCCACTGAGCACTGGTGATTCTGCACACCTGCAGTGACTCGGTGATTCTGCACACCTGCAGTGACTCAGTGCTCCCAGCACACGTGTTCCCGGGACAGTGACTCCGTAGGGGCAGAGCTTGTGCCGAGTGACACAGCAGGCCTGACCCATGCTTAAGCAGGAGGGATTAGTGCATGTATCTCAGCGGCCAGCCAGGGGGACAGGCGGCTGAGCTGAAATGCATGTAACACAAAGGAGAGGAAAACTACCTGCTGCCAAACAACCAGAGTTTATGATGTGTGATGCATAAAAGCTGATAAATAAAACCAGATGAAACATGTCTGCTGCTGATCTGTTGGATGCCAGAGGGGGTGGCTGAACTCTGGGGACAGTCTTGTTAGTAAATCTGAAAAATGAAAGTACAGTAAGTCATTGTCATTGTTTTTTTTTTAAGATCCAACCAGTAATTGTGAAATGACTGGCTTTAGTCTGCACTGTGCCCACAGTAAAAGCAGAGGACTCAGTGAGAAGGCGCCGCTGTGTGTTTCAGCATTGCACTGGATCAGGCCACAGAGAAACGACACACCATGTCAACACTCTCACCCTGAAGGAATCACATTACGCCAAGGGGTCACACCATCTAAAAGAAATATTTCCCCTCGTGAGGATCGGTACGACTCCAAACATCGTAACATTCTTTCTAGGTCATTTTCCATGCGTTTGCTTTTGCCATGGTTTTTTCTAAACATAGAACAGCTTAAATTAAATGGTTCCATTAACTAATTACTACATGCGAAAAAACCCCAAACAACTAAGCTGATCTCACGAGGACTTTAAAGTTCCTCTGTCCCTTTGTGCGAAATTAATTTGTGGCAGGGATTTATGTGCCCTATGGGTGCACACATGTTCCAGAACCATCCTGCCAAGCCAACCGGCCAATGATATCATGAGGCCTGCAGGGACTGGAGCCGAAACGTGGCAGGGAAACGATGGCGCAAGTCGAGGGGGACGGAGGAGGAGTGTGGGCACAGGACTGGGCAGAAGCACTGCCCTGTGGCCCGGGTTAAAGGCCTCTGACTCACAGCACAGATCACACGTAACCCTAGTGCACTGACAGAGGGAGACACGCTGGAATTGCTTGCCCGCTCAGCTGGCATGGAAGGCCCTCTGATCTGGGCACAAGCGGCCTTCTTTTGCAGAGAGTTTACTTTCACCCACTGCTACGTACAGCAGCCTGTGCAAACCACACCTGTAACAGGTGGAGTTATTCAGCATTCAGAATCACAGTGAAGTTCATAACTAAACTCTCCGCCTGGCACCGGGTTAATCCACCTGCCCGCTGAGGGCCGGACCTGGTACGATGTTAATCCACTTAATCACCAAGTTTCCAAACCTGGTACAAGGCTATTTTCTTCTCTCTTTACTAATGGACTTTGGCTCTGACTCAGATGGAGCCAAGGCAAGCAGGGCTTTTGCTGTTATTGAGGAGGCCAGTGAGGTGTGTGGGCAGACAGACAGACAGACAGACGGACAGACAGGCAGGCAGACGGGCGGGCAGGCAAGCAGGCAGACAGATGGACGAACAGACAAACAGAGGGACGGTTGAGGTCTTTACTTGCGGTACAGTTCAATGTGAACCACTGCAGGTGCAATCCTCTCCACCACATCAGCGATGAAATTGTATTTGTGTCGCAGACTGTTTGGATTATCCTGGACTGGAAAACACGAGGGGAAAGGGAAAAAATGACATCTGCTAAATGAACATCACTTAACACAATAAATTTAACTTATGGAAAAAGTGTGTGCATGTATGGAACCATTCTATCTTGGTATGCTTTCAGAATGCTTTTTTCAATTCTGAAAACCAAACAATCGAAAGGATGTCTGTTAAAAATGAGAATATGAAAACGAAGGTCAAATGTCTTCTAACTGATATGTGATACTTACACTTATTGAGATATATTGCACTGACATCATTGGTCCAGTTGCTTTTTTGTGACTAAATGCATTTTCTTCCAGAGGACAAATCCAACATGTGGAGGAAATGACTTAAAGATCAACTAATAATTTCACTGCAGTGAATTCAGTTCAAGCTTTTATCTCTATCTTTCGATTGTCTTGGCCTGTTTGAATCCTGTATTGAATGCTTAACTGGTCTCTCACAGGACATGCTGTGTGATGGAGTATAAGAAAGCAGACCCTTTAATATCATGCCCTACACTCCCTCCTATCCTCTGCTGTCTACACCCCATAACAGAGTGAAGCACCTGTACAGAATTCAGATCGTAATATTGACAGGATTGGATATATCACAGTGGCAGACCCAGGAGTTGAAGCCAAACACTGATCCAGCTTCAGTGAGGCTCTGCTCTGGGCATGCCCACAGCGAGAGGCAGGGAAAGCGACTGCGCCTGCTCCGAGGTTATAAAACTCTGGAAAGTGACATAATGCCACCATTGATATGTAATGCTTTATTTAACCTTGTGTAACCAGGGTTTCGCAACAGCCATCTGCAGCAAACTTTTAAGGAAGGTAACTGGTATTTTGCCCATTCTCACGAGTTTGCATCCAGTCAATTTTTTCAGCTAAGTCTAATGAGAATAGAAGAAATAACAACTCTAACCTGCAGATATATTCTGCACTGTTAGGAAGTGAGATGTAAAATGAAGCTTGCTGATGGAAACATCTCAGACGTCCCCTTTGTTTCCCAGCTGAGCTGTAATGAGTCACAGATGCGTCAGCCTCCGGCAGCGTGCTTAGTCACGGCAGAAGCTGACCACAGCTGGCACGGCCCGTCGGGGCTGCAAACCTGCTGGAACTGCCACGGCTCCCCGCAGCAGTGAGTGACAGCCCCGGCGCTCACATCCAGCGTCCCTGTCAATCCTCACCCGTCCCGGTGCCGGCTCTGCCAGGTGACGTCAGCGGTGGCGTGGCAGAACACCGCTATCTCTAACCATATCTCACCAAGCACGCAGCTGGTTATTTTAGCAACAGGATATTTGGAAATGCCTTGCTCGGGGCTACAGCGAGTGCGGCTCTGGACCTGGAACGTTGTGGACACGTGCTCCTTTCCCCTGCCAGCGGCCCGCTCTCCCGCAGTAGAAACTCTCTCCCTCACACGGGGGAGAGAGGCTCCTCCACACCCAGGGATGGAAAAGCACTCACGCTCTTTCCTGACGGAGGGAGACCGCTCCCCGCGTCGGCTCCAAACCGACAGGCGGACAGAATGAACTCAGACAGCCCTGTCTCCACTTCCACTCTCACTCAGAGAGGGGATAACTGGGTCATCCTTAATTGCCCGTCTCCTTCCCGACACGTCACTGGTCAGGGAGTTCTCCTCACACCGGTCTAAGGCAAATGTGCTCCAGCAGCAACATCTGTGCTATGAAATTTTTCATTCAATCTATGCAGGAAGCATTCTGCAGAATGCAATAACATACAGATAAGCCTTGCTACGCAGTGACCCCAGCACAGCAACTGCAGCCGTGGTGTTCCAAAGCCCTGGCCGTGATGAGTCCGTTTTTAGGTAATAATTATTCCATCCGTGCTGCGACACAACAAAGTCAGAGACAGGAGGAATTCAGTCAATTTCCAAGCACAAAAACATCTGCTCCTGCAGGCCTGGCAAAGAAAGGACTTAAAAATGACATACAATTCCCCCTTTGACATGCTGAAAATATAAGATAAGATAAGAGAAGATAAAAGGGTGCTTTTCAAAATAAGTGCCTTTATTTAGCGACACATAGCGTGAACTCTGATAAAGAATGTCAGGAAATCCTTTGATCTTACTGACTGGGAGCAAGCAGGCATATTTTTCTGTGAAGACACTCTTTGTGTCAGCCCACATATATCATAAAGATTTACTGTATGTGTTTTAATTGAAATTGTGCCAAATAATGTCAGACAGACTGATATCCAAGAAGTTTTTGAGAGGTCTGGCCCCAGGGAGACGTGTTTAGACCCTGAGGCTCTTGGGCACTGCATTTCAGAGAGGGGAAGCCATGGAGATCACAGTGCCAGCAGAACAAGCAGGAAAATGATCCCCAAACAGAACAAAAGCCTGACTGTATATTTAAAGCACCCTCTCCCTCCTCAGACCCCGCGTTCCAGCATGGAAAGCTATCGGTAAAGACACAGTGCCCACGTGAATTAAACCTGCAGGGAGTCTTCCTCTCCTCTACTGCCCAGCTGTTCGCAGTGAAGGTGCTAGTGACGTCACTCCTGGCCTGTGCAGGACCTCACCACAGCCTTCGCCTGTCCTCTCATGCCACGCCCACTCTGACATGGCCGACCCGATGCCATTTCTCCAGGAGTCAGCTAAGTTCACATGTTAAATGACTGTGGAAATACCCCTCCAGGGAATCTGAGCCAATCAGCAAACAAGCAGAGACAGCAGCCATTATAATCTCAGCTCTGCTCAGACTCTGTCCAAAGGGATTTCCCCCTGAATTTGAGGCATTTGCAGTTCTTCTCTCCCCCTGATGCCTCCCTCCTCCGCGCCTATCAGTTCCCTTCCCCAGGTCTCATGCCTGGCACGGCGCCTCTCGGCTCTTGCTCCTGAGGGAACTTTATCTCCTGAGACAGGTGATAATGCCGAGATCCAGCTGCAGAGGCAAAATATCCCTGTATCTGTTAAAATGAGTAACGGGCACTGAAAACCTCTCCAAGAAAACTCATAAAATGCTTCTTCTGGAAAGTGTTTGTGAGTGTCAGTGTGTGTGTGTGTGTGTGTGTGTGTTTGTGTGTGTTCAGATTATGCATGAGCAGCTACAGACATTAGGAGGCCTACAACTAGCCAGAGTCACAGTCTCTTGTGATGTCATTCCCTCATGCAGATCTGAAATGTGAGGATGTACAATCTAAATCTCACAATAATAAAAAGGTGGAGAAAACAATGCTCTAGACTGGGATAATGTACGTGCAAGGGACAAGCAATCAGAAGCAGCGAGTAATTCTCCTGCTCAATCAGCACGCGACATGTGTTTCCCAGCACATAAACACACACAAGGTACACAAGCCCCACTCCTCCCGTGGCTGAAAGTGACGGCCCCGGTGCGGGGACGATGCAGAGACAGCAGAGGCAGGGACCACTCTGCCCTGAAACAGGAGGGGCCACCCGTGTGACCCTGAAGTGCAAGTTAAGAGGTGACACATCCTCTATTTGGGCTGCACCTCTGCACCAGTCACCCTGTCCTGGGAACAGTGCCCACTCCCCCTCCTCAGCCCCCTCCTTCACCCCCTCTCCCTGCCTCTCTGTGGATCACATGACCTCCCGGCCGCACTGCTTACTGGAACCTCTTTGCCAATGCTTTCAGCCTGATTGTCAGGTCCCTGCTGACGCTGGTGTTTTATTGGTTTCCGCGCGGAAGCAGCCCCTCCCTCTCCTGAATGCCGGGGTTGGGGGTGAGGGGATTGGGTTGCAGGCTGTAACCCCCCCACGCTTTCGGGCATGCCCAGTCCTGCAGTGGGAGGCTGAGCTGGCGCAAACACACTCACAGCTGAGCGAGTGTTTATCACGTTCCCAACGCCCCCCAACCCTAACCATAGCCCCCTAACCCTAACCCTAACCCCCAACCCTAACCCTAACCCCCAACCCTAACCACAGCCCCTAACCCTAACCCCCAACCCTAACCCTAACCCTAACCCCCCAACCCTAACCCTCTAACCCTAACCCTAAACCTAACCCGAATCCCGACCTGCAGCCTGCATCTGTCTGCATCTCTGCAGTCAGTGTGGGGATGTTTCCCTGCATCCTCACTGAGCCCTTGAGACCCGCATTGAAACACGTCACTTTCACTCCTGTGCAAACTGCCCCTCTCATCTTTCAGCATTTACTTTAAGTGTTCTCACTGATGTGGTCCACCTGAGGGAACTCTCCAGACTGCCAGCACCATGACAGCAGCAGGTGGTGAGGTTATTCTCTGTTTAAAGCGGGAATCCTCCCTCAAATTATCACTGACCAAGAAGTCTGGAAATTCGTCAGAAAGAGGGACTCTTCATTTATTTTATAAGAGTAAAGAAACAACACATAACCTAAATGCTTTATCTGCATATTTCACTGGGAAACTGTGGTACAGTTTGTCTGATCTCTGTAGATATTTTTGTCAGTGTTTCTTGATCATGTACACATATGGTAAAAAGCAAAAAGCAATAAAATTGGTTAAAACAAACTTTATGCTTCAATGAGAAAGGAATTTGGCCTACATCTTGAGCCAGATGAAATAAGTTGTATAATCAACTGTTTAAGAAACCAGATGCAAGTGACGTCATGCAAAATGCAACCTCATGCATCAGCTTTGGGTTGAGACCTTCCAGAATCCTGCAAAGGCTAGAATCGCTGGCCCCTCAAACAGCTTACAGCGCTGTTCTCTTCACCTGAACGGCTCTCCCTCTGAAGCAGACAGGTGCTGCGCACAGGAGCCGAAAGTGCTCTGCAGGTGGACAGCGGCCCTCGCCCATGCTCTGAGAGCGGGGCTTACACTGGCACAGTGGCGGGAGCGGCCCAGGCATTCACACCCAGCACAGAGCAGCACCAGCACCGACCCGCTGGGCCACCGAGCCGAAGCTTCTGGAGGCAGAGGGGGTGTGGCCTGGGGTCACCTGACACACAGCGATACACCATCTTTTGGGAGACCTCTCCTCTCTCATGCCACACAGCCAAACAGTGCAGCGCTCAAACCCACGATTAACACAGCGTCAACACTCCCACTGGCTTTCTTCCAGAATGTTCTGACCCTCTTCAAATAATAATGAACATGTAAGATAATAAAATAAACAATGATCCCATATAAAAATCTAAATTACTGCTGGCATAAAAACTACACAGCACTGCAGTTTTGAAATTGCCTGAGAGTGACATTTTTTATGCCAAGGCCAGTCCAATTTAAACGTTGGCCGGGTCGGACAGTCAGGGCTTACTGACTGATGTCAGCAAAGAGCCAAACAGTGGGAGCGCCACTCAGAGGAGCAATGCATTTCAGCTAAATTATTAATTTACATGAAGACCCAAATATGAAACAGAAACTAAAGACTCCTGCTTTTGCAGATCTGAAGATGCACTGTGTTTGAGGCGTCCGTGAATTTGATATGTAAACCTTTTCTGATCAAAGGCAGCCTGAGTTCAGAAAGGGTTTGTGTTCATTTTTCTCTGGTATCAACATGAGATAAGCTGAGATAAGGAAACAGTTTCCCAGATGCCCTTTTGCCCTGAAGTATTTGTAAATAGGTGCCCAGTGTATTGAGAAGCAAGTGACTTATGCCTTAGACATGCTGACACTCATTTCCAACCATACTGAAAACAAAACTAAAAATGCTGATCTCCAGGCACGGCTCACTTTGTGAATGAGTCATAAGTACAGTTAATTTTATTTTTCTTGGAAAAAGTTTTGAAAATGTGCCTGAAACTGAATGCTGGTCTGTTCAGTGTTGTCTCACACTTCTGATAGCAGTGGCCTTCGCCCAGCTCAGACAGGGGTTCGAGGACACCCCACTGGCGCTCTGATTGGCTCAGACCCCAGAGTGTAGGCATTGGCCAAGCAGGGACTTGACTAAACGTGAGGTGATCCTAGCATGCTTTGACACTGCTGGCATTGGTGAAGAATTAGGTGTTACAGGACTGCATTACACGTTCATAATTTCTGCTACAACTTGAAAGCGTCCATGCATGGTGCAATTTTACATTCCTAGTCATGTGAGAGTAAAGCTGAGCTGAGAGCATCAAAATCGGACTTTTCTCCAACTTTTATAATGTTTCAGCCTTCAGCTATAAGCAAGGAATGGTAGGGTTTCTTCCTCGCAGAAGTCTGTGGTTTTCTTTCTCTGCTGTCAGCACATATAGGAATAATTAAATAATAAATAAGGAAAATCCCCGGGGGGAGCTGGGCTTAAAGAAATGGAAAAGTTTAAAAAAACGCAGCAAAGCTGCTGAGGACCGACCAAACAAGCAAAGCATGTCGTTTCTTCTGGCCAAAATAAATGCACACCTCGTTGCGCAAGAGCCAATCACTCTCCGCGAGGGAAATGTAAACGCAAAGCCGAAATACTGTAGGGGTATAAGAGGAGTCATGCAGGGTATCGCCACCATTAATCATTGTAACACGCAATTCATTCTACGTTTCCCGAGGGTTCCAACTCATACAAACAGAGACAGCGCTTGCATGTCCCGCTGGGATCCGAAAAGTAACATGAAAGAAAACTATTTGGATGTCTGTAAGGTGGTTCCGTTGGCTTTATACGAAGCCGATATTGCTCATATTGCAGCTATTAGAGCAAAACAATAACTTAATGAAGAACATATGAAGTTGATTTGGATTATTCTAGAAAAATAGGAAGGTGATTTTTTTGCATACAGTTCTAATATTGCCCAACGTGTTACATTAAAAACTAAGAAGTCGTACCAACACACAGCAGCAAACAGATCCGAGACTGCAAAAGGATGGGGGTTTTAACCTACCTTGGCCACAAGCCCCTCTCTGTATGAAGATGACAGGCGGCTGCTCGAGTTTCTGCGCCCGGTAACTGACTCTTTTCAGTTCGCAGATGTTTCGGTAGGAGACCCCGTCGCTACCGCACACAGGCTCGGCACTTTCGCACACGCACACGCCGCTTTTGCCTCTTCTCCTGACCGTGGCAGAGTACGCCACTCCGTCCGACACGGAACACTCCATCCCCTCTCCGCACACCGGGTCGCCGAGCTTCCCGACGCCGCCGCATGCCTCGCCCTCTCCAACCGCGCAAACCCTGCAGCAGCCGCACTGGTCGAGGACTTCTCCGGCGGAGCAGTCAGCTCGGATCGAGGGACAAAATGACTTGTCACATCGGTCAGGGCAGCCGATCACATACCGTTTGGAAACACTAGCTTCGACTGCTAATGGTGCAAGCAAAAACCCGGCGCAGAAAAGTCGCCAAAACATGCTTCCGTATGTAATGATACTGCTTAGAGCAAATTAATGTGCAGAGCTGTTAATCAAATGTTAAAAATATCTGGGAATTAAACGCAAAATATATCCTAAATGTAGCTCGGTGGTGTGTACTTAAAAATAAAGTTCCTTTGCTAAATAATTATCTAACACGTTATAGTCTAATAAATAAATAAAAGCTACATAAACTATTTACATAAATGGCAAATAGTCCGCCAATGGTCAGTTTTGTTCGGCTACCACAGTGCTGCCTAGCTCTCCGCACAGCACCCGGGATGAAATATTTTGTTTGGTAAGAGATTTATAAAAGCCAAGTCAATTCCACATGACCGACACACTGGGACAATATAAACACGCTCGGCGATTGGTGGACTTTTCTTGGACCGAGTGACGTTTAGGGGGCGGCTTTTACGGTAAGCGCTTTCCAGCCTGCAATCGGCGACCTAAAGAGTTCCACTTATGTATTATGCATTCTGTACTCTACGCAAAACGAGCACGTTATTGCACTGTTAGCTGTAATTCTTATTACTCTGTGCCGATCTGAAGAGTTGGGCAGTGTGCAATGACTTTTGAATACATTTATCATTTAGGCTACTACACGCCAAAACTGTTTTGTTAATGTTAGCTCTCTGATGCGGCTGAGGACGATAGGCAAAATTTAAGCACTGACATTGACTGTGACTTAACTGGAGAGTAGAAATGATACGCAGACATACATATATTTTCACCATATTAAGTTGTTGGTTTATTACTACAAAACAATAACAATCAAAACCATATGAAGTTAATTTGGTCTATTCTACAAAAATAGGAAGGTGATTTTTGCATACAGTTGTAATATTGTCTAGCAATATATTATACAAACAAACAATATTGTGTGTGAGCTTCTGGTCTACATAAAGTGACCTAGTAAAGATGTACAAGGATTGCTTAGGCTACCTCTGGCAGTATTGTCTGAATGATTAATTTTTCCATTGTAACTGAGTTTTCATCACATCGTAGCAGTTGGGGTTGCTTGGTACGTGTAACAAGCCGTGCAACTGCTAGCGCTGTAGTAAAATGGAAAATAGGTTTTCTTCATTGGAAAGCTGTTAATTGCTGTAAGTGGTTTATTTTTACTTAACAGATAAAAAGTGTGGTTGAGGATATGTTAGGAATATGTCGTGTCAGCTATGCATGAAGCCACGTGCAGTTGACGTGCAGTGGGTTTTGCACAGAACTCATCCCAAACTGTTGCTTCGCGTATTAACGTTTTAGAAACGGGCTGTGATCCGTGTCTCTCACGGTTCCCTCTGTGGGGAGGGGACCCGAATCTCATTAGAGCAATTACCATAGCAACAGCAGGCCAGCCAAAACGACCCCGAAGTGTTGGACCCAAACCCGAAAGGACGCTGCGTGATTGTAGTGTAGCTGCTCTTTGACATGTGCTGGCGCTGCGTAATGCCCGTAGCATGTCTGGCGTTTTACTGACGCGGGAAGATGTGACTTTAGGATGAGATTCTAACCGTGTTTACCCCACTATACTATAGAGCTCTGCTGTTTTTAAGGACCTAACCAGTGTCCCAAACAAATGCATCCCAGGCTTAACTGAACTAGTCTTGTCTTTTGTGAACACAATGCAAACATTTTCCAGGTGAGATACGGCAAGGGAATGTGTACTTATGTGAAACAAGCTCCTTTTATGCCTCTCTACATGTATGCGTCCAGGCAGGGATGATGCTTACTTCATAGCCTGCTAATTGTGAGATAATAAGCAGGTAGACTAAGCCGTAGGCGTGGTGCTCCAATTAAAATAGTGCCTTTTCTTTAAATGTTTTCAGGATGTCATTGAAGCTATGCTAATGTCAGCATGCTCATTATGTGGAATATGTTCTATCATATACAGTATGCTGGGGTACTGTCAGGTTACATGAACAAAACATTCTCCTGTGAAAAGAGGACTTACAGATGATCTTACAGGTGTAACAGAAACACAGGCTCTATGGCAGGTAAAGTCACCTCTCAGTCCATGAAGCTTCATCTCAAACATCTCGACGTGTCGATCAGTGAGCTGTTAGGGGTCCCTGCACATGTCCATAGCATCTACACACCATCCACACAAAACAAACACACTCTCCACACAGTGTGCACATGGTCTATCTACACAGTCTCTGCAATCTCCTGACAGCCTCCACAATCTAACCATTATATCTATTTAGTAGATGCTCTTGTCCAGAGTGACTTCCAGGAGAGGACAACAGAAGTGTGTCCAGTACTGAAGCGCTCCAGACCAGGAAGCTTTTTAGTCAGTTCCAGAGCAGAACTGGTCACATAGTTTTACACAACTCCACAATGTTATCTGGAGATTCAGTTTGAATCCCTCACTATGAAGGATTACTTCTCTGCAAGGCAGAGGGAAGGCCCATAGAGCTGGCCATTATAGTTCACGTGGTTATAAACCTACAAGCATACTCAAGGACAGCAGAGAACTGGGGTGTTTTTGAATTTTGAACTTACCTGAAAATTCATTCCCTGACCTTGCCTCTCAGTATTACCACATACATAAATATTGTGTTTCTTTTTTTTTTTTAGAAGGGGACATATTCAGATTCCGAATTCAGAGAGAGCAGTGTTTGATGGGAAGAGAACCCATCTAACTTTACTTTGTATTTCCTGTATTCTTCCATGTATTCCACAGCAAGATTCCAGCACCCTAAGCCAAAGTGTCAAACGGTCTGAATGTTTTGCTGCATTCCTTGAGCGATATCACGATGGGGGAGAGTCTGTTTGTGCTGAATGCTGGGAAATTGCTTCTCATTTAATAATTCCACATCAGTTGTGAAAATTGTGTCCATGTGCTGTTTTTCAGAGTAGAGACGTAACGCTAAGGGCTGTTTGGCACATGGGTTTAATAACAGGAGCCAAGGCCTCTGGGGCGTCACACAAAGATGAAATGACTGGATTACTGTTTCAGCCCCACATCTGATCATGTGACCTCTCCATTCCCTGTCTCCGCCTCGCCGTGCTCACTGCTGATTGGTTAGACCTGCCTTATTCAGCCAGCTTCACACAGACCCTGTGAAATTCACGCTCATATCTGAGATAAGTATGCATGGAATGAGGCAGCGTATTGCAAAACAATATGTATAGAAACAATGTGCGCTATACATAATACATACATAAAATCTGCGCTTTTATTTTACTGGTAGTTTACATGGAATTGTTCCTTTACTTTCATCTAGCTGCGGAACATTTTAAAAGGACCCTGGGTTTTATAAAGCATAAACCTGAAATATTCAGAGCTCTGATAATGAAAGGGACTTTTATCGTCAAAGGCACTGATTGTTTTGGTGGTTTGCTAAGTTGTGTACTCCACACACTAATCTGTCATGATTTCCATGACTGGGTCTACATTTACAAGTGAAGAGCGAATTGTAAATGCTCTGGTAAAATAAGACAAATGGCTTAAATAACACATTGATCCCCTTAATACAGTGGTTTCACACAGTACGATTGGCTACTGTCCCAGGCTAATTTATTTGCTGTTGTCTAAGAACATGACAGGGTTGCAGAGTAGGCCGATATGGTTATGCTGAAATCCAGGGTTTGTGGAGACTTTGCACAAGCTCGCAGTGTTCTATAGAACTGTTCCAGGTTCCGTGTGCACCATCCCAGGATCGTTCGGGATACCTGCATTTATTAATGTAAAGTGTACAATGGATCTGTCTCTATATATCCTTATTTTGAATGTTTATTTTTGCTTATGTATATAAATACATGTATAAATGTAGACCTAACTAATATATTTGCTGAAAATATGTACTGTATATTATGACATTTTGGGACTTTCTATAGAACAACTCTGACTATTCTCCCTATAATAAACTCACACAGAAGTACGTATGTATTTGCAGTTGGCCTTAGCCAGGAGAGGACAGGCCAACAATCCTCAAGTGACTGAACTTAAAATGATCAGAATTTGTTACACATGGTCTATAAAATGGGCTTGTTAGTTAAATTAAATAAAATCAAGATTTTGAACAAGTAAACGTGCAAAATCAAGCTATCATTAGCCAAAAAACAATTTGTGTAACACAACAAGTCCCAGGGTATGCCTAGTGCACTTCCAAATGCATATTACGCTCATAAATGATAATGATGTATGACATAATCCAGCATGCCATCCAAGTGAGTGCGGGCCGATCTGTTCAGTGCAGCATTGATGTGCGTTCCAACTGCTCGTTATTCCGATTGCTAACGGGCAGGAGGCGTCTGGATGAAACCGGTCGGACTGGGCTTTGCCAGCGGAGGAGCATAACGAAGCCGAAACCGATCAATCCCTCGAGAGGTTGGGGGACACTTCCTGTGTTGTCACAGTTACGGTGCCTCTCTAGCTGTTTTCATTCACAGCTTACGTAACCATGACATTATCCCTGACATCATCACTGGCTTCACAGCTGGCCTCCATTTGACCCAACACAACAACACAACTGGTCCCCCACACCCCACCCCCATCCACACTGGAAGCAGACAGCAGCAGGGCCAGTTTAGCCCGGGCCACACAGCAATGCTTCACACTGACATCAATGTCAAGAAATGGATTTCCACATTTTACTATGAGTGATGGCTCTTCCCATTTAATACCTACAGTCAAAGCAGTGACCCCCTGGTCTCCCGCTGCACAGGACTCTGGGGCAGAGAGATGCCCCCCCAGCTCTGAGAGGCCTCCTCCTCCTGATGCAGACACAAGCCACCTGTGAGCATGCAGCCGCCGTGTTTTCCCTCCCGCAGCTGGGGTCTGAGAGCCCGTCTCTTCCCGCGAGGCTCCTGTCAGCTGGTAAAGAGGTTTGTTTGGGAGATCTAAACGAGGAGGAGTGGGTAAATCTGCGCTATGATCAGGAAGATGGAGGACAAAACAGTGAGGATGTAAACCAGCAGACATTTCTCACTAACACACACACGCAGGCATGCAGACACACAGAGACACACACACACACACGCATGTGCACACAACTTCCTCTAGCTTAAAGGCAGGGAGACATTCTCCATGCATGCGGCCTTCTCTTCAGCATTTAGGCTTGTAACAGTTCTTGGTATCGACTGTGGGTGGAAGGGAATATTTTCAAGTGCAACATATTATTAAGCTGTAGCCACACATTTCAGAGCAGTAAATCCAAAGCCTTGAATCACACAGCCCTCTAGCATGTTCCCACCAGCAGAGGGCAGTATAGTGCTTCACAGTAGACAGGGATGGGCTGCATGTGTGCGCATCTGCATGTATCTGCAGTTTCTTGCAAACACAAAGCACACAGACTTCATACAGTAAGGCAGAAGAACAATAAAAAAGGTCTGCCTTGAAATTACTGATATGGAAATTAAGTCAAGTTACACTGATCAATCTGGGCCTCCTTAGTGCACATAAACTGAACCAAAACAAACAAACAAACCACACAAAGCAAACATACCCAATGTTTCCAAAAATCTTTTGGTATTGCTTGGCCCTGAGTCTTGCCATTTAGAGAGAATGTGGCACTTCATACTTTATATTTCACTCCCAAGTGTCAAATGCAGGAAAAAGACAAAAACAATGCAATAAGATCTATTTGTACAAATGTTTTACTGAGAGTATCTGCTTTGTGCATGAGTCCCATGGTGTTTTTTGTGGAAATGTTTCATTTTTTACTGTACATTATGGGTTAGAATAATACTGAGAGCATACATATGATGAAGGAGAAAGACGGATTATGAACCTCAAAGCAAATGAGCTTGTTTGAAGCTCTACTTGGCAGTACTTCCTTGTATTAGATAAATGTGACATTTGTTTATTATTTTTTGCTCAAACTCCATATAATAAATAATGCACATGATTCAGGAACATCAGGTACAACAAGAAAACCAGGGTGAAAACAGCCTGTTTCTGTGTCGAAATAACTCAGGCACTTTACAGCTGTACAGAGAGTTTTACAGGGCAGGTTACAGGTCATGAGTTACCCAGCTACACAGCAGCACAGCTGAGATCACCCATTCTGTTTGGCAATACAGGTACAGGACCATCACCAGCAGACAAGCACATAACTTAAAATACAGAAAGAATCTCACAAAGAAAGGTCATACAACAGACTGTGAATGTTTAAAACTTCGTTCTCATGAATACACACACCTTACAATACCCCTGAAAACAGGCTCTCTGACCCACTGTGCAGACCGGTCTCAGTAAAACACACCCTCATACCCGCTCTGCTGTTTGGAAACCACAGGTCCTCGGCTCGGCCACGGCACAGCGCAGCTCCGGCAGGGTGGTGGAGGTGCTGGAGAGAGCACGCTTTTGGTGTGAAAGTACGGCAGGTGGAGAAGGGGGGTCTGCAGAGGACGAGGTTTCCCTATCACACCAGGAGAAGCAAGGCGTTCCACCACCTGCTGAAGTGACAGCAATCCTCCGTGCACGACCTTCTGTGCCCGGTGTGGCTGCCACACTAATCAAAAAACTGTCAATCAAAGGAGGAAGAGTAAACAGCGCACATTAAAACAGGGAGACAGGGGACATGGAACGTGAAAAATATAAAATATACAGACCCTGAAAGGAAAAATAAGGAGAGATGAAGGAACCTGTCTCAAGTATTGGTGTCACCCTCCCATTTGCTTCCAGGTAATTCATCCTTCACTCATAAAACAGGGTGTCACATTTAAAAGCAAAACATGAAACTCTAAAAGTAAACCTCAAAAAGGATCAGCTATGTCCCATGAGCCTGTTATTAAAAATGTTAAAATAAATGTTACTTTTGCGTATTTAAAAGCATCACTCTAAGCATTTCCATGGTTTTATCTCTGTAGTAAATACATGAAATCAAAGGTCTGAATTCATGGATGAGAGATGGTGCACAGTGACTCTTTTGGTTAAAACACCGCTGCAGTGCTCGTCCCGTCTGGACTGAGACACACAACCAAAGACACCGCATTCCTCCCTGTGAGCCACATGGACTCTTCATTTTGCGACCCAACAAACACAACAAAAAACAAACCAAACACAAACCAAATCACACACAGAACCCCCCCCCCCCACTGCGTCAGCTGAGGGCCCATCTCCTGAAGTGTGGCGTATAGCCCCCTCTGGTGGTCCGGCTGGGTGGTGTACATTCAGGATGATTTCGGTTGGACGTTCAAGCAAATGAGGGACAAAGAGGGAAACAGGACAGACGCACAAAATGATCTTTCATACTTCTTTCCCTGCGTCTCTGATCCAAAGTCCAGTTCAACTCAGCTTGGTTCTGTTCTGTTCACTTCAATGCCCCGCTCCCCATCCCTCTGCACCGTTTCCTCCCTCCCTGCTGGTCTGGACCAGGTTCTGAGCCTCTCTGCGGCCTCGGTGCAGAGTTCTGGGCGGAGTCGGCTCGCTCTGGCTGCTGTGGGATTGGGGAGTCTGTGAGGGGCGTGGCTGTGTGCTCACACCTTGCTGACGAGCAGGTCGCCATCGTCAGCGGCGGCGGGGGTCTCGGGGGGGCTGTCCTCGCAGCTGCTGCGCCGTCTCCACGGCGACCCCTCGCTCACTTGGACAGGCGCGTCTCCTGCAGGGACAGGCGGGCGTGGCGGCCCCCCCGCTGGCTGGGGCGTGGCAGGAGGCTCATGAAGTGCTCGCTGTCCCAGGCCAGGCTGCGCGTGGACAGGTTGTGGCCCCGGGCGTGGCCCCGGGCCCCAAGGGGACTGTGGGCGGGGCGGCACTGCAGGTACGGCCGGGCGAAGGGCGGGGGGGGGCGGGTCGCAGCGGCCGAAACCGGGGGGTGAGGAAGGGTCCCGCTGCTCCTGAAAGAGGGGGTGTGCCCAGCGGGGGCACAGAGACTCGGTCAGGACACGGCCGGCGCACACGTGGGACTGCGGCTGTCGCAGGAAGGACTGCAGCGGCGCAGCAGCAACAGCAGCAGCAGCAGCAGCAGCAGCAGTAACAGGGGTGGTAGTAGTTGTAGCAACGGTTTTGGTAGTAGTTGTAGTAACAGTGGTAGCAGGAGTAGTGGCAGTAGCAGGAGTAGTTGTAGTAGCTGTAGTAGTGGCAGTACAGAAGTGCTCATTTGGGGAATGTTAGTAAGTCATTGTCAGATTTTACTCTCTGAAAAAAAAGGGAGAAAAGGAGAAAAACACAGCGTTAGAGTTAGCATTAGCATTAGCAAACTCGCTGCTCCTTAAACGCTGCCTCCAGCACAGGGCTGCCAAACTGAAGGAGCTCTGCTGCTGTCACT